>LT554584.1:16749-49748 GCA_900079185.1 Absidia glauca
AAGAGGAGGAAAGATTGATACCTGATAAAAGGACAATGTGACACTACGTACCTTTGATGATATCACCAGGGAAGTAGTACTTGTTTTCATCGAGATCGATATAAAAGTCTCTTTTACTGTTAGGTAAAAGGCGATCCATGAGAAAAAGAGAGATAGAGAGACAGAGAAAGAGACAAAGCACCGTCTGTTGTTTTCCTTGGTTTTAGGCTGGACTACTTCGGCGTTTGAAATTCTTTGATCAGATGAGCTGCGCCCTTCAGGGACACACAGACACTAATACAAAAGGAGTCAACACGTTTTCTTTTAATGTGTACTTTTTATATAAATGGAGGAGACTACAAACTACAGACTATGTTTTGACTATACTTTTCCACACCGCCTGACGTCGTGTAGATCTAGAGGAGGAGCGTTTGGGGTCGGGACGGTAGGCAGGGTCGTCGGTCTTGGTCGAGAGGAGACTGGCTTGACTGGACGAAAATTCAACCGTGCGGTGGTGGTCGTACAGGCTGGCCTTGGATGATAAAGACGGCTGGGGTGACAATGGACTGACCATGGCTCGTGTTGAGGTTGTATATGGAGGAGGATCAATGACTAAAGGACTGTGTTGTTGTTGCTTTTGCTGTTGCTGTTGCTGTTGCTGTTGCTGTTGCTGTTGCTGCTGCTGTTGCTGTTGTTGTTGTTGCTGTTGCTGCTGCTGCTGCTGGTGTACCCGTGTAGATTCCAGAATAGCCCGCCGTGTCCATGGTCGTCGCCTGGTATAACCTTGTTCTTGGTCCTCTTTCTTGTTGTTGTTAGGTTGCCAGACCAGGTTGCCATATTCCCATGCAGATGGTTGCCAATCGGAATCCACCCACACCCACGTCCAGACCACTTTGTGTCCTTCTTGATCGAGTTGCACAGGGGAAGGAAGGACATATTCGTGTTTGGCTAGTACTGTCGCATGCGCATCGTCTGTCCATGTCGTTCGTTCCAGGGGAAGGGTCAAGGCGTGCCAGGTACCTGTCAAAGGCGATCGGCGTTGGTTTTCGTAAATCACAAACGTCAAAGGAGGTTCTTGAGTCAGGGTTGTCATGGCTTTTTGTTGGTATGCCAAGGCACGTTGGACCATAGTAGGTCGTCGTTGCGTAGGGTCGATCGAAGGGAAGAGAAGCTTATTAAGACGGTCAGTGAAGCTAAAGACAGGCCAGTAGTCGCGGGTAATCCAAGCTGCCCCAAGAGCAAACACAATCCACCGAGTAGGGAGAGTTTGATGAAGCGTCACCCAGGCAATATACACATACAGGCCACCGAGAAAGAGATGGGGAGGATGACCATGTCGAGTATACTGTTGCGTCCAGCGATTGACTTGTTGTACACATTGATCCCGCCACCATTCCACCAGAGCAAGATGATCCGCTTTCTTCGGTCGATAACAGTAGTAGAGAAGAGGGACAAGAGGTAAAATGTAGATGGTGAGCACTTTAAAGTACTGACATATCACAAACCACCCCAGGAGCATGAAGAAGTGAGGGGTTGCCAAAGAAGACGAGGGTGATGAAGCGGTTGGTTTGTTGCTTTTGTCGTCGGAAAAGAGTAAAGACTCTTTTAAAGAATGAACCACATTGTCGAGATTCATGAAAAAGTATTGTGTGTGTGTGTGTGTGAAAGAAGGGGAAAACAAACAAACATGAGGCAAAAGGGAACAATAGTACTTTGAAAGTCCGATAACTGTGCGCTTTGTAATGTTACACAAAAGGATCCTACATATCATATGAATAGACTCCCTTTTTTATTTGGACTCTAGACTAAACGAATCTACCGTAACAAATCATCCATGGCGGCTTGTGTCGACCAAAGAGCCAAGGTATGATCAAACCCAGCCGTCCAAAGTCCACGCACCCAAGGGTCATACACCATAGACTTGATCATCTTATCATGGCCGCCGTCCAACGTGGCTTCCAAATGGCCCGTCTTAGTCTCGACCACCTTGACAGTATGATGGGTATCGCCACCAATCACATAAAAGTACCGCCCTGAAGGATGGAAGGCATGGCGACGAGTGGTGAAGGTAGTGTCGGAAGCTGGGGCAATATGGTAGTTCTGGATTTGCTTGCCTCCATGGAATGGGTCGAGGAGAATCAGCCGGCCACTGGCATGATCGGTGGACACCATTAAAAGACCGCCTGTAGGATGGAAGGAGAGCCAAGTAGGACTGAAGGACACCCAGTCGTCGCCGTTTGCATTCAAATTGACCTTGGTATCGTTGGCCCGTTGAGTCAAGTCGCTGTCGTCCAGGTGGATCACATGCAGGCAATGGTCGTTTTGAATGCCCGCGATCAATGTTGTACCGTCCGGTGAAAAGACAAGCGTTTCCACATTGCCCACATAGGGACCTCGTTTCGCCACCAGGTCATAACTTGCTTTATCGCCATCATCTTCTGAGGAGGTGTTGTCTTTGTAGATGCAGAGTGTACGGTCGTAGGACGCCGTGGCAAAAAAGCGCCCTGTGCCTGGGGAAAAGACGCCACGCACCACGTACCGTTGATGATCCTTGAAGCGTTGTACCACCGCATAGTCGTCGTTCGCTTGGGTATCTACAATAACCGCCGTGCCATCCATGGATGTCGTAAGCATCAGGTGAGGAAGCCGAGGATGAAAATCAATGCTGAGGACAGGCGCTTGATGATGCTGGTAGGTGTGTAAAAGAGTCGGAGGATCGGTGCGGCTGTGCAGTTTCACCGTCTTGTCGGTACTACTGGTGGCAAGCACATTGGACTGACAGCTGACAGATAGGATATTCGTGGCATGCAAGTCCGTATGTCGATGGATCAAGGTCGTATAAAAGTCGAAATCACCTCCTTCCAGTCTATGGTGCTGTGGGCTACTTTGTGGAAGAAGAATTGAGTTATGGTGTCCATGCCGTTTTTTTTTTTTTTTTCGGGGGGAGGGTTTGCTTACCTGTCTAGTTGAAGAGGGGCCAGATGCGCTGCCAAAGTATCATCATTATCATTAGTTGTGGGATCAAGATTGGCTGGGACCAAGGGACTTGCTTCACGTCGGAATGTTTCTAGGGTCAATGTATAACCATGTCGTTCCAGGAAGTGAGCCACTTGGGCATGAGTCTCGGTGCTGGCTGGAGAGGGCATGAGGAAGGAAAGAAAAAGGGATTCATTCGTTTCAGCAGGCAGCGAAGTCGTCCCAAAATATTTTCAAACGCCGATAACGGCGTACAATAAACACATTTTGACTTTTTTCAAAAACTTTATCGATTTCCAGCTTTAAACTTTGGGACGAGTTGCCGTGTTTTTCATAACCGCGATGGATAACCCATCTTTAAATTACACATGGTGCAAGATGAAATGTATGTCCATCCAAAGGCACCAAACTTGAAGTATACCTGTGCTGTATGCTTCCTTAAACACTACATTAAGCCCCAAAAAAAGTGACTTTTTCCAGCGGCCCAAAAGTCGGTTATTCAGCCACCAAAACCGAGCTTCCTTGGCACCATTCTGTAGATAAGAAGCATACCTTTCTTTATGTGAAGTTTGAAGTAGGTTTGTCTATCCTTTTTACAAGAAAATCCATGTACCACAAAAGGGGCACTTTTTCATGGGGGATGGTCCATGTTTTTTTCAAGAAAAACGGGCGTTTTGAAAATTCGAAAACTTTTTGGTTTTCTGAAAAGACCGGAGTAGTCAAGTCGATTGACTTTTGCCAAGTTGCGAACGTTTTCGTCCTTCCTAAAATAGAAGTTCAGGGGCAGTTTTCGATCCTATCCACCATGCCACTAACCGTTCGAAAACCGGTCAAATCTTAATATGTGTGCTATAAAGGGCATATAATGTCACTGATGAAGTATGATACTATTTATTAATGTAAAGTTACGAGGAATCTATTTTCAAAGTTGCGGACGTTTCCGTCCGCGGAGTATGAATAGTGCTTGCAAGCAAAATGATAGTAATGTTGGTATTCTATGAGACTACATTATGTTGAAGAGGGGGGGTACAGGACTTGGAATAACTAACATAGTGTCATAACCAAGAGAAAGAAGGAAGGGAGACTGCAAAGGTATATACAGTACTTGTAGTGACTAATCTAGTGTTATGACCAAGAGAAGGGGAGAGCTGGTCAGCGGTGCCTTAGTTCCAATCCCTCATCCAAGCAATTGATCATCCAGTCCTAGTCCCAGAGAGTCGATATCCGTTGCCATCCTTTGAGCACCCGATGCGCCAAATCCTTTGCAACTCTCTACGACCTCACAGGGACAATGTTCTAAAGACAATGTTCTAAAAAGTCAAAAGGTGTTTCTGCTAAATGATACTGTTTTTTATTTTTACAACGGGAGTTCTATAAAAAAAAGAGTATATGAAAGGGGGTGTTGAATGATGCGGGCTATGTACTGTAAGGAAAACATAATAGAGAGAGATGAAGGATAAAAAGAAAGGATGCAGGAGATGATTTAAGACCTATTCAAAAAAAAAAGCTCAGTCAGTGTCCCGATGCATACCACTTTTGTTCCAATTTCCACTTACATCTTAAAGTCACAGGTGTGTTGTTCGGAGCCATGTTCACCGCTGAAAGAGTAATCGATGATGATATCCAAATCGCGAGGGTTTCGACCGTTAGGAGCACAGTCAATGGTACCTCGGATCTTTTCGCCCTTGTTCACGGTCAAAGTTTCAGGAGTATAGAAGACGGTTTGTTTCCAGTGGGTGTACTTGGCGCCAGGACCGGTGGAGAAGTAGATGGGTTTGTGGCACTTGGTGAAGCCGATATCAAACCAACAGATGAAGGCATGGACATAGTCGTCACGAGCAGCTGTGATTTCAAAAGGTACCTTGAAGGTCAAATCTTCCTTTGTCACGGTCAAGATATCGATTTCCTGTTTGTAGATAACAAAAGTGTGAGTAGATGGATCTCGGGTAGGAAAGAGTTCTTCTTTACCTTGAAGGGACAAGCATCAGACATGACAGAGGCACCGTCCACGGTATCTACTAAAGGTTCCTTGATGGCAAGACTCTTGATAGATGAGTAGTCAAATCCATAGACATTATCCCAATCTAACAGGAAGCAAAATGAGGTCAGCAAAAGACTCTTTTGGGAGGAGGCCATGTATTCACTTACAGTTGATCTTTTCGTCCTTGTAATCACCATCTTCAATAGCACCAATGTACATGGTAGCCTTGTCGGGGAAGATCATACCACCTTCGACCAAGTACTTGTCACGAGCGACCAAGACAGTGTCCAACATGGATTCATAGAGTAAAAAGTAGCCCATCCATTCAGAGATGATGATATCCACCTTATCAACAGGCAATTGTACTTCTTCCATCTTGCCTTGGATCAGGGTAATCTTATCGGCAAACCCATTGTCACTGACGATCTTGCGAGCTTGATGGATGATATTGGACATGTCAATCTACACGCACACAAGTAGAGGTTAGCTTAAACGAAAAAGGGGATACCAACACACTGTTTCCGTTTTGATTTGAGCTCTTACCCCATAGACGTGCTTGGCACCTGATTTAGCAGCAAACATGGACAAGATACCAGTGCCACAACCAACATCCAGGACAACCTTGCCTTCAAACATGTGCTTGTTCTTGTAGATTGAATCACGGTAAGAGATGGTACGGACTTCATCCTTGAGCATTTCCTAATACACAAAAAAGATCAATACCCTGAACCTTTTCCTTCCGCCCACCATCACTTACTTCGTGAATACCTGACAGAAAAGAAAAAAAGTAAAGAAGAAAAAAAGTTAGATCCGAGATCGGTGGGACATGATCGTTCACCAAACTTACCAAAGTGGGCATAAGAATCAAAGTAGTAGTCCTTGCTGGTCAAGCCAGAAGCATCAGTTCCTGCAGCAGCCATTGTTTTTCGGGGGAAAAGGTTTGTTTGGTAAGAAAGGAAAGAAGGGAAAGGACAAAAGCAAGAAAAAATTTTCTTGTTGGTCTTGTACTTTTTTTTTCGATGGTTTCAAACCCCGCGCGCGATCCATTTTGTTGCCCCGCTATAGCGGCGTATGAATTTCTGGTCTGCATGATTGGTCAAGCTGAGCTTCATCCTTTCATTTTGTAACAGAGAGCACACTTTTTGATTCAGTAACGATGATGATGAAAAAAAAGTCAAAGGAAAAGAGAACATTGTCTATCAGTATCGACGAGAATCCTATCGTCACTTTGGTTAGAGTCGGGGTTTTAAATACAGGAATGTGCATGAATCTGTTTTTTTATTGGATACATCCATCGAGTCCAGCTCGATGGGGAGGTTATTTAAGCTAGGAATACTTTGGGTCAGTCACGGCGAGTCCGAATCCGATTTGTTTGCGCCCATAGTCAAAGACCTATCGAAAAAGTTAGTTGCAAGGCTGAATCATCAATCACAACAGGATCAACTTACGGTATAGTAATGCTTCATAAAGACATCACCGAGGATCCATGCGTTGTCATCATGATCCAAAGCCTGGCCAGAGATTCCTGATAAACACATCGAGTTGGAAGAATGCAGAGGATCGAGGATATAGGCAGCTCCAGGAAGCACCATGATGTCGTCGCCCAGCATGAAGCTCAGGGCGGGCAAGTTGGTGGCGGCACATGGCACAGACCAAGTGGAGTCGCCATTATTCACCGCCCCAGGAATGGCGCCATGGATGTGTTCGGCATCTTCAGGAGTGACAATAATCAAGGTTGTGCCACTATCAACAATGGCCTTTCGAGACCCAAGCATCAACGAGTCCAAGGTGATATCGTCCAATTGGATCTGCCAATAATGATCATCGGTTAACGGCGCATACACCAGGGGACCATGGAACCGCGAAGTATCGATGCCACCTAAATCCAGTTCGCCGCCTTTGCCTTGAACGTACAGAGCAAACACAGCTTCATCGACGAGCCCTGCTTGCATCATTGTGTAGAATGGGGGAGCTTGGTGTGAGCTGGCCAAGGGAGCTAGGCCCAGCCCAAAGATCCCATCGAACGGAGTGCCCATGAAATCATGCGACAGGCTCGTGGCTTCGCCAATCACTTGGTTCTTGAGCACCAGGCCGCCCACGCCCACAGTTTCTTGACCTAGCCAAGCACGCACATGGCCCGTACCATAACTCACCTCCATCATACCACCGTCGCCTTCCTCGTCCTCGTCCTCCTGTTCTTCTTCTTCTTCTTCATCGCTGCCACCGCCAAGTGACTCATAGCTGGCTGATAGGTGCGACGAGTACTGATGATGGTTTGCACATCCTGTAGAGCTGCATTTCGACGACACTACCCATACATCCGAGCTTCCGGTATCAAACACCACTTGGAATTTTTGAGGAGGTTCACCAATGGTGATATCGCCGTAGTAGCCTTTTACGTCATGAAGAAGAAACCCGCACGAGTGAGTATTTTTACCATACGAAGTACTCTCTCCTATCTTTTACTTACCACTACCATGTTGATAACTGACTTGAGGGACTTTGGCAATGGCAAATGATTGGCTGGAGGACGATGCACCACGGACGAGCGGGACTTTAAACGGCGAAGGGTGACGCATGGGCCGAGCCTCGACCATTAAGCAGCAAACAACAGCCAAAGAGTACAAGGCAAGCATTTCCTTGGATAAACAGAGAGAGGGAGAGGGAGGGATGCGTTTGGTAGTGAGAAAGAAAGACATTGAAGAAAAAGGCTGTTCTTATTTTTATAGACAAGGGATCATACAACGGAAAAAACCAGGGCGTGTGAGTGGGAGAGAAAAAGAGGCCTCGGGCGGATCAAACGGGGTGGTTCCTGTGTACAGCACTTTTTGTTTGCTTTTACAAACGTTGTGTATGTACACAAACACAAACACATACAGATTACAAGTGATCAAGAATGATCTTTGTTTCTTTTATTTGCTTTGCTACAATGAAAAAAGTAAAAAAAAGAGTATGTATACACTACACTAAGGAATACAAGAGAAAGAGAGAGAGGCTATGTAGTAATAGAAAGAAAAGTATGGACAGATTACGTGAGGGGGAAGTAACTAGAGAGGTAGTAATATGTAAGTAGTAGATGTAATAGTAGTAGATGTAGTAGTAGTAATAGTAACAGTAGTAGTAATAGTAGAAGGTAGTAGACACACAGAGTATCAAGACCCCACCCAATTAGACAGAATGACTATCACCATCGGATTCTTCATCAAAGAACTTTTCGGCGACGATATACTGGTCGGTAGGTTTGTAGAGACGCTTGATGCAGGCGATAGTTGAGGGAATTGTCATAAACATCCAGGCAGCGATTGGCAGGGAGATATAATCAAACACATTTCTCCACGAGCGAGATTCCGCGGGCGATTTCCGGTACAGTTCGCGGTCGACACAGCGATGGAGGTGTTCGTAGATGGACAAAGTGCCAAACAAGGGGAAGGGCAAAAAGACGGTGATGATCTTGACAATGTTCCAGAGGGTGGCATAAAAGTCGGATGTGAGGATAGGGTTGTCTGCGGGATCGACGATGGCGACCATGGAGTGGGGCGGGAAGAGGATGAACTGCATGAGGGGGACAGCGGCAAACATGAGCCAGCCCGAGGTGACGGGGATCATGTGGGCTTCGAGCACCTTGGCACACACCAGCAGCTTGTCGAACCAAAAGGTGGGCGAGGCATAGGCCGATGATTTCTTGGCATGGTCGTGGTGGTTCTTGAGCACATCCATCATGTACTTTTTCTTGTGGCCATCGGCGATCAGGTCAGTGGTCAGGCCAGCAGCGCTGCGCAAAGTATATGAGACATCGGCCACCCCGTTGTAGTGACGCTTGGCTTGGATATATCGTGCATGCATGTTGGAAAGGTAGCCGTTGGTTTGTACGTTGGTGAGGTTGATGGGGACAAAGATTGGCGCACATCGGGCAAGGCCATCGGTCTTGAAGAAACACTTAAGCATCATATGCATATCTTCGCCCACAGAGTCGGCATCGGTGTCCCAGTAGCCCACACGTTCAGCAAGCACCATTGAGAGCGAGTACGTCGAGCATGGGAACGCAATCCCCCGACTGTTGCTGAGATTCGACATCACCATCGCCGACCATGTGATATCAGTCATTCGCACCGCCGCAGGCACATCAAATGCATTACGAGAGAAGAAGATGGGAGGGGCAAATAGCAGGTAGTAGGGTTCTTCGGCTTGCGTAAACGTTCGTTCCACCTTGTAAAGAGAAAAAGAGAAAGATGGATGAGTACATACACACATCAATACATATATATAAACGGTTTGTTACTTACTTCTTTCACATAGAGTTCAGGGATGGAGGAATCAGAATCAGATACAGTCAAGATAACCCGACGACGATCGACACCATGTTGGATCATTTCAGCACAACCATGACGAGCAGCCCAAGCAACATTGGAGCCTTTACCACGAGATTCACCAGGGATATCAGAAGGATGCACAGTGACAATAAAGTGGAGGAAGCTATCCTTAAAGTAGTTGGTCAGACTAGCGGCTTTAGGTTCAAATCCAGTTTCAGAGGCTTCCATGGCAAGAATAATCACATAGTTCGTCTGGGCATTTCTATAATAATAAAAAAGAGAGTTGGGATTGTTGTTAGTGATATCATCCATTGGCTTTTTAGTTCAAAAAGGAGGGACATACCTATGATTTGCTAATCGTTTGATGGTATCCCTTAACAAGGCTTCAGGCTCCGCATAGTTCGGCACAATGAAGGCATGGACGAAATGGTTATCATCGTAGAGTTTCAAGCTGGTTTCCATGTCATTCATGCGCTCGTCATCGTTATCGACGTCGTTCATGGGTGTAGGGTAACGTTCCCGAGTAGGTGTCGGGGTTGGTGAGGCAGGTGCTGAGGATGCCGAGTTGCCGCCGCCATTCTTTTCATTATCGCTTGAGGCGGAAAAGCTGTCGTGCAATTGATTCCAACGTCGAATGGTCTTCTTAATGTTGGAGGCAGTGATCCAGAATTTGAAGACATGGTTGATTTGCGTGTATAGGAAGCAAGTGAAGTAGATCAACAAAAAGATGAGGTACAACCGAGGTATTAAGAGCGGGCCAAGAGGTAAGAGTAAGATGGACACTATCGCCGCCATGGGTGCCACCAGTTCAAAAGGATAATTCAAAAGTGAGGTCATGATGAGAGCTATGAGAATGAGGTAATGAAGTATATATAGATGAAGGGGGGATATGAAAAGATGAAGGGGTGATGAAGAGGGGAAGGTGGGGGATATGTATAATGAAGAAAGAGAAAGAGAGAGGGAGAAGAGTGAAGGAAAAAAAGAAAGTGAAAGAAAACGAAAACGAAAAAATTTTAGGCGCCAAGTTTTTTTAATCTCATTGGCCAGAGTGGGGGGAGTGTTCCTGTAAGACTAGTGTGCATGCTGTGCGTTTTTGCTTGCTTTGCGAGCGGCTGTGCTATGTACGACCATGATGTGACGGTGGACAAGACATCCAATAGGAATAACCTTTACAAATGAAGTAAACCCTTTGGTTTTCGCTAAAACAACGCAACTGTTCTTTTTTAAGTACACCGGGGAAATCTGGGTCCCCTTTTTTCCTCTTGGCTTTTTTTTTCCACTGTTGATCAAACACAAACTACTACTACTACTACTTGTTGAAGAAAAAGGATGTCGCTTATCTGGATTTAGGTCAGAGAAAGAACGTGCCTCCACCATGTGATACATCATCATCATCATCATGATAAGATAAAAAGGCATAATCCTTCTTCCTGAAAGGTTATTTATATGCCTCTTTGCTTTTTGGAACAAAGAAAACGCCCACTGTAAATGAGAGAGACAGAGAGACCTGAGATTATTACATTGGGTTCGGTCTCCGCTTCTTGTTTTGGGAAAAGGGATCGGCCAATACATTAGCTCTATGATCTCATTCTGAGAAAAGCAGGTGGGTCCCCCATTCCTTTTTTTTTTCCTTTCGATAGCATACCCAGATATGTAATCATACTACCGATGATGCTATACAAGGGGTGTCGTTCTGCATCCTCTTGGTAATATAGGGACTACTTTTTTCTTTCTTTTCCTTCTCCATTTCAATGTCTTGGCTGGATAAGCCTGTCGAGCGGAATGTGAATCGGAGTTTTGGCATGAACGATAGACGCCAGGAAAAGACTTGGCTTTTTTTCTTGTCGTTTCTCTACAAGCTTTGTTATTTTGCAAATAGATGCATGCATCCAAGTGGTGCAGACGTTTTCAAAGAGCAAAAAAGGGAATGTTTTGGCTTGGTTGATCCGGAAGACGTCAGGCAAAAAGAAGATCCGTAACACCGATACGTCGGAGTGTGAACCTGGTTTGTGGGTCGTCATGTTTTCCTCTCGGCGCATCGCTTATCCCCCTTCCCCTTCATCTTTTGTTTTAAATGTCGTTTGCCGCTCCGTTAGTGGATGGTGATCAAGTCGTACAACTCATACGGGATCCTTCCAAACAAGTTGGGAAAGATTATCTTGTCATCGATGTACGAGATGATGACTTTGCTGTAAGTGGGTACGAAATAGAAGAAAAAAGGGAAACTTAAAAAAGCTTTTGTCGGTTGTAGGGAGGTAATATCCCTGGTGCATTAAATGTCCCTGCCAACCAACTTGTCGATGAAGCGTCATCACTTGCGCAAAAGTACTCGGCTGTGCCTATCGTTTACTTCCACTGTGCCCTTTCGCAGGTCAGAGGTAAGGAACACACTTCATTATGATGGGCAGACTTTGAATTCCCCTTCTGTTCCCAATGGTAGGGCCAAAATCTGCTCGGATTTACAATGAAATACGCCACCTTCAACCCAGTCTCTCATCTCAGGATCAACAGGTAAGGAAGAACACAATGGACAAGTGGGAACTGATGTCTTTCTGCATTTTGCTTTGTAAGGTCTATGTCATTCGGGGTGGGTTTGAAGGATGGCAAGCCCGATACAAGGACGAAAAGGATTTGCTGGAAAACTATGATGCCGCTCATTGGGCTGACCTTTACTAGTATCATAGAAAAACATAGAATAAAATAAAAAAGTGGTGTGTTTGATAAAAGTTGATGTCATCTTTGTGGCAGGGTGGATCAGATGGACTTTACATAAGACCTGACTTGGTGCCATCGCATGCATGAATGCAAATGCAAACTCCGCAACATTTTTTTTTGCAGTAAAACGCCTCACTTGGCTGATTTATTTGCAAACAATAGATACTTTTTGCCTGTGATGCCTAGTCTGAGGGGGGAGGGTTGCATAACACTACAAAATGGAGGGGAGAATCTATCTAACTAAAGTAAAAGTACTAATCACCATGGACAAACTTGAAGCTCCAGCCGTACATTATCTTGTTAGCAATTTCTGTCAGATGGCTACAGGATCTACATTGGAGAAAGTGAGTGCACCTAGAAAAAAAATAGCGAGAGTTTCCCCATGTCTTCGAAATCCAATCCCAAATCTAAGTACATCTCCATCCAGTCCTGGTGCCAGAGAGCCGGTATCCGCTGCCAGGCCATCCGATCTACTAAATAAAAAAAGAGGGACAATACAAAAAGATAATTGTTAGGCATGGTGAGAAAACAATGTTCAGCATGGAGAGGAAAGCATTACCTTGTTATCCATTTTTAAAGTGTATTAATCTATTAAGGAGTCAAATCAGAGGTGACATGTCGATGAAAACGTAAAAAAGAAAAAAAAAAGTGATCAAGAAGCAAAGAAGCGAAATGAAAGACTAGAGATCATTATCACACTTTTAGTGCTAATTTACAGCTCCGATGTCACTTTAACACTCCGACGTTTTTTTCTTCCAGTTTCGTTTGCTCCGGCTTTGGTTCTTCTTTTGTCAAACACTTTTTTAAACTTAGCCATGAAGGTCAGAAGCATTAACCCTTACCCTTTGCCTGCTCCTTCTTTTTCTGATCTCTATTCAATCTTTTGTAGTTGGTGGGAAAAACAATCGACAAGGATCGGTCTGGCTCGGTCACCCTATTACCTGAAGAGCTCGAAGACATGTGGCATGTTTACAATCTCATTTCCAAGGATGATATGATCAAGGCTACCACGATCAGGTAAGAATGGAAGTAAAAGAAAGAACAAGGTGCCGAATGTGATGAACCCATGTCTCTTTCTTTCTCTGTTTTTCTTCCACATAGACGATTACAGTCGGAAAGCTCAACAGGGTCAACCTCCAGCCAAAGAATCCGCTTGACCTTAATGATCACTGTGGAAAGTGTTGATTTCGATCCTATGGTGGGACTTTTACGTATCAATGGTCGAGTGGCAAGCGAGAATGCTCATGTGAAGGTAAGAAGGGGATATTTTTGAATTTAAAGTGCACAGCTGACTGACAAGGGACGTTTTGATTCAATAAGATGGGCAGTTACCATACGATCGATCTCGAATTGAACCGGAACTTTACACTACTAAAACCAGAATGGGATACAATTGCGCTGGAACGGGTGGAAGATGCTTGCGATATCACTAAAAATGCAGATGTGGTGGCCATTGTATGTCAAGAAGGTAAAGCGGAACCCCAAGCATATATGAGGATGTGGGTGTGGGTGTGTGGGTGCTTAATTCGCTTTTCTTGTTATAGGTCTTGCCAACTTATGTTTCTTGACTCAACACATGACAATTGTGAAACAAAGGATTGAAATGCCTATCCCTAGGAAACGAAAGGGATCAGTGACAAACCATGAAAAGGGACTCGTGCGATTCTATGATCAAATCTATCAGGCCATGATGCGAACGATCGACTTTTCTATTGTCAAAGCAATTATCCTTGCCAGCCCTGGTTTTGTTAAGGTAATCAAGAAGGACAATACATGAAAAAGGTGGTCGTCAGGGTCTAATGGACCATTTTACTTCTTTCCAGGATCAACTTTACGATTATATCTTTGACCAAGCAGTAGTAAGTAGTAAAGGGATGAAAAATTGTAACACCCCTTTTTTAGCTGACTTTTTTTCTGTCACAATAGAAAACCGACGCCAAAGTGCTTTTTGAAAACAAGTACAAATTCATCCAGACACATAGCTCTAGCGGCCACAAACACGCACTGAACGAAGTCATGCAGGAACCAACTATCCAGGCGAAACTGGCCGACACCAAGGCGGCGCGGGAAGTCCAGGCGTTGGAGGCCTTTTATCAAATGCTGAATGCGGATGCGGATCGGGCGTTTTACGGCTATGATCATGTGGCCAAAGCGCATGAACGAGGGGCCATTGCAACGCTCCTTGTCACTGACGAATTGTTTCGGTCGGCCGATATTCCAACTCGAAAAAAATATGTCGCTCTGGTCGAAGAGGTCAGGGGTGCGGGTGGAAAGGTTTATGTGTTTTCAAGTCTACATGTTTCTGGCGAACGTAAGTCCTGGCTTGGCCAAAAAAAAAAGTGGAAAACTACCCTAAACCATCTCTCTCATCACACATTTTGTCTTTGTTTTTTTCTAGAACTGAATCAACTGACTGGTGTGGCAGCTATTCTAACATTCCCTTTACCTGATATTGAGGATGACGAAGAAGAAGATGAACTATAGATCCTGGTGTATACTCTCCTTTAACCAAAATAAAAATAAAACCCCTATTATTGTCTCTCTCTTAATCATTCCACTGCGTGTACCTTATTTCGACCCTCCGGAAAAGCACCCCACCTATCGGCTGGATGTTCGGATGGTCGATGAAATTCTGTCTTGAACATGTCCATCCTTATCAAGTAACAATAACAACCATTTCAAAACAAGAGCACGTCTTCATTCGGACTGGCTGTCTTGTTGGACCTTGGTTCGGCATAAAAGGCCCCAGTCAAGACAGCAAAAAAGTATATAAGGGAAACACCAACATTCTCGAAAAAAAAAAAAACGAAAATTTCCCTCATACACTTTATAATCCAACATGTTCAAGCAATTGTCTTTAATTGGTCTTCTTGCCCTTGCAGCCCCCGGCGTCTTTGGTGATTTGTACTCGCACAATGGTGAATCCTGCGGCGGAATGTCAAAGATCCACCATGCAAACACCCACTGCTTGAGACTCAATGGTGAAGTTTCTCATCGAGTAGCGGACGGCCGCGAACGTGGTTGGTACATTTATCCCAACAGCGACTGTTCCGGAAAGCGCCGTTTCTTGGTTGTGCCAGAACAAGGATGTGTTGATGAATATAGCTATGGCTTTGTCTCGTTCAGTGCCTCCCCTCACTTTGGTTAGTGTCGCCACTCTTTTGACATCTTTTTGTTTTTGTAAAAAGAGCCATGTCATGTCTTTTTGAATGAATAAAACACAATTTGTGTACCTGATCGGAGTTCAAGGCCAATCCAGGTCATCTGGGGCAAATATTTGTATGTGTTGATTAGCTCTTTCCACATCAAGGAGTTCAAATCAAGGGGCCATAGTAAAAGGAGACCGTCGCTTTTCTTTTCTTTTCTTACTTTTCTTTCCCTCTCTCTCTCCCTCTTGCAGCTCTCGCTCTTTTCTTCAGTTTGTTAAAGTATGCTCAAACGGTCTATGATAAGCATTCTCGTCATCGCCAATATGATTCCTTCCATCCGTGGTGCATTACATGTATACGAAGACATAGATTGCACTGAGTCCTTCGTGACTTTCAGCGAGGACAGTGGATGTGTGGATTTGACAAAGGTGATGTCCAGTCAAGTCAAAGGGAGCAATAGTGATCATGGCTGGCTCATCTATCCCACTACTGATTGCTCAGGCCCCATCTATTTTTTGGCCCCGCCACAGGCCCCGAATGATAAAAAGTGTATCTCCGATAATCAGAGCTATCGTTTCATTGCTCAAAGCGCTCGGTCCAACTAATAAAATCCGTTTTGATCCCTCAAGGGAAAACTTTTCGCTCGTTCTACAATAAAACAACAATACCCATCGCTCATTCTTTGCGGTTTACAAGCTAATAAGATATCATGCGCTTCATTGTACGAACATTACACAAAAGCAAAACATTGAGTTTACCCCTTAAATTATATTCAACTCCGATATTTTCCACTTCAGGGTCTTATCCAAAACCACTTTCGTTCCTCCTTCTTCCCTTCGAGTCTTGAAAAGACCTGCGTTCATAGGCTAGATAAAAAACTTAAATTCGTCTTCTTCTCTTCGTCAGATGACCCCCATGCTCAACATACCGTACATTGGAGCCGCCTGATTCAATGGCGCCTAGGCTGGCTGACTGGCGGTACCCCGAAACCTTGTCTGTGGGACACAACCATCCCCAGAACAGCACATCATTGACTGTCTCCGCATCCACTCTTGCCTCTCCGTTTTACGCCACATCCAGGACTCTCTATCATACCTACTGAATCGTTTTTCTCGCCGCCCTCGCTCCGTCATATTTTGTCGTACGAATCCTACTACTTCTACACTACTGGTGATATTTCTCCTCCTCTTCTCCGTTAACGATGTGATAAAACATATCAACTTTACTGGTAAGGTGCTCAAAACAGACAACTAATGAACGGTTACTGATCAAATTTTTCACCTATTATATTCAACCCCCGCCGTGAAAGTCGTGGAAAGGCAAACCTGCAGCCTATGTTGGAACCTGCCCTTCGAAATCGAATGCCATGGTTCCCAATCTGACATATGTCACCTTCAAGTCGGTTGCCATGGCTCCCATTTTGACAGGGCTCACCAATAGAGTCCGGGTGAACTATCTATAGATCTTCTTCCCACGGCTAGCGCCGTGTTGCACCATCGCACATCTTTGACTTTATGTTTTTCATTCCCTTTTGTACATGAAGCTTTTGTAACGCTTCTCATAGAGTAATATGTTTTTGCCTTATAGTGCCTGAAACGACAATCATTTGGCCATTTTGTTGATGCCATGCTCTATAAATACACTGTTTTCTAAATACCTTTCAGTTTGGGAATTCAGCTGCTCCATCATCAAGCCTTTCATTCGGCCTTACAGTTCTTCGTCATCTTCCGATGTCTGAGCGATAGATCTCAGACAATTTTGAAACTCCGGCTTTTGCTGGACCTGCCCATTCCCCCTTTCGTAGGGGTGGTCCGTCCTTTTTCAAAAGTCTGAATGTGAAAAGCTTTGACAACAATTGCTTGGTTGCTTTTGAAAGGATAGGGGTGTCACTTTTTTTTTACCCATTTTTCCATATGAACATTGTCCAAGAGTATGCGGTATACGGGGATGCCTTTTTTTCAAGCTCTATGTATAGCAGGGAAACTGATCGAGAAACATGTAATTAGATCGATGGTTGCAATGAAATCATATCATGTACGGTACAATTCAGTGCAGGCGATCATCATTTCCGTCTCTCTCTCTCTCTTATATAGCAATCAACAGCTCTATATACCGCTCATTGTAAAACTTGAACCCTTAAGGTAAGCTTAGACGTAAAGAGTCACCTTTGTTCCACCTTTGTTCTTTAAGAAAAGGAGCAATGACAGTCTTCATACGTATCTGTCTCCTTTAAATCTCAATGATATCATTGTCTTCTCAGTAGTGAAAAAGTCAAGTATTACAGTGGAAAAATACTCACAAGCCCGCTACTGATATGAAACAAAAGTTAAAAAAAGCGTTGCCTCTTTTTCTTTTCTTGTTTGGGAAGACCATGAATAGTCTTGTCCTATGGAACACTCATTGCCTCGAAAAGGTAGTCATCGTCGGATTTCCCGCTCAAACAAAGTCAAAACAACAGGGTCTTTGCCCCTTTTTCTCTCAAGAGAAAGAGGGAGCAAGATAGAAAAAGTCAGTGAACATATGCTCAATCGCATGTGGATGAGCCGTTTCTTCGTTCTTGCGATCCAGGAATGTGGAGTACTGTGACCGACACCTTCCTAAGAATCACATCTTTACTACTTCTCTCACTTGAATGCAGTCTAATCTTATCCAGTTGCTTGGAAGAATATGTTATGAGGTGGACGACATGCACCGAAAAGAATATTTAGGTGGACAGAAAAAGAGATAGAGAGATAGAGCGATAGAGTGACATGAAAAGCGTTGTTTTGAGCTTAGTAGGGAGGGGTTACTTGAATAGGAGGCGGTGGTTCAACCGGAGAGGCGGTTCCAGTTATGAGCTGCCCACACTTACGAAAGCACTCTCTCCCCTGTTGTATAGGAAAAGATTAAATCATGTTTGCATTTAACATCAGATGGAACTCCTCCTATAGTCTTACATGGTGTCATAAGTCAACTTTTTTTTCGACAACGAGGCATTAAAACAAAGGGATAAAGTAGAAATAAGAAGATCGTGCTACTTTTTCCATGATACTCGATCGAGTGACCTCAGTAGATCACCCTCAAAACGCATGACAAAAGGCTCACATCTCCCTTTTTAGGTGATCAAAAAGGGTAAATAGCCCTACGGAGTAAGAATCGATCGTGGTTTTTAAGATTTCGGGCTTCTGGGTCAACCTGAAGGCTCTTATAGG
Organism: Absidia glauca; assembly: GCA_900079185.1. Lineage (NCBI taxonomy): Eukaryota > Fungi > Mucoromycota > Mucoromycetes > Mucorales > Cunninghamellaceae > Absidia > Absidia glauca. Next base: position 35,051 of record LT554584.1, read on the forward strand.
AGGTTTGGCAGATAGATCTTTCATTAAACTCAAAACAAGGACATGGAAGATATATCCATTTTTAGATCCATCTTTATGGGCAACAAAAAGTAGGCAACAGAACCAACAGCCGATACTATAGCTATTAATTGATACATACTGTATTTCTTGCTTGAACCCTGTGCTGTCACCGGTTTCAAACGCTTATTTCTCTCCCACACATGCTTTTACCTCAATTCGTCCTTGGTTCAAGTATATAATAGGAAAGGTGATAGAAAGAAAAAAAAACTAAGTTTGCGCCTCTTCGATCTGCTTTCTCATTCGACTGATTCCCAAGGTAGACCAATATTCATGCCGACATTTGAGACTCCGATTGGCGCGCGGTTTGATTTCATTCATTTTGTTCCTTACCACGACTTTTACTATCAAGCGGATTACTACCACTAATCCCCTTCATCTCCTTACTTTGACTTCCTCGTTGTCATGTGTATGAAAAAACAGAGAAATGGTACTCCCCTATCCTCTTGAACTATGATGTTGATGATGAGTAACAACAGCACGTTGAGATTAAAATAACAGTGAGACCCTGTTCCTCTCCCCCTTCCTTCTCCTGGTAGTATAGATCCCCTGAAATGTCTCACCTCGGTAATCATGATTTGCAGTGACTATAATGGATTTTCCAAAGGCAACGCACTTTATTGATCACTTGGCTTTCTCCTCCCTCCCTTTTGCATTTCATTCCCCTTACTCATTCTAATGGAAAGAAAAGCATTGACCTCAAGTTTATGAAATATCAGGGGTCGAACAGTTATCCATGATAAAAAGGAATGACTGGCTCTCTTTCTTTCGTTTACTTTTTTTTCTCTTACTTTCCCATCTTTATCTACTAATCACAGCAAAACCTAAAATGGCATCTATTGACTTCACGCAACAACACCATCCCATGATGATGACTTGTCCAAACGTTTACCACACATATCCCTTCTACCGACAGCAGCCATTCTTTCATCCATTGGCAAATACCACTTACAGAGGAGAGAGCGAATTTCGACCAAGCTTTTATAACCCCTTTGAAATCAAGCACCGTCGTCGCACTTCCCGGGCTCAACTCAAGGTCCTCGAGAAATCTTTCCTCGAAAATGCCAAACCTAATGCTTCCGTCCGTCGGTCTTTGGCCCAAGAATTGGATATGACCCCTCGAGGAGTTCAAATATGGTTCCAGAATCGTCGTGCCAAGACCAAGCTGCAAAACAAAAAGACCTTACAGCAGCAGCAAGTAACTCAGCATACTCCCAGTGGCAACAACAATAGTACTTCGCTCCCCATAGCCCCTTTCAACTCATCAAGCTTGGAATCCGTCTCTCCACTGTTTTATCCCGTGGGTGCTGATCTGACCTGTCAGAACCAAACAACGTCCTCCCTCTATATGTCCGATCAATCTTGGTTAGCCATGCCTATGCATCCTCTTTCTTACTCTCCATCTTCTTCTTCGTCATGCTCTTCTTCTTCTTCCTCTTCTCCTGGCAAAGACCAGGGTATAATGGTAAGTGGGAAAGAGCTACGCCGTTAACTGTCGATAGGCTCTGACTTTTCTCTCTCTCTCTCTCTCTCTCGCTCTGTCGTGTCCAACAGAATCTTCCTCTTTCGTCCAGCTATTTTCCATCACCGACTACACCCATGTTCTCCTCTGCAAACGAAGCCTTGATTACCGGTCTGTCACCGCGTAGTGACGGCACTCTCTACCCCAATCACACACAACAAGAATGGGCGGCGTCTACCCAATACCATTCTCCTCCCTTAAATAATTACCAAGAACAACAACAGCAACATCGCGAATTTGCCCTTTTTGATTATCAGTATCAGCAAGCTACCACCACTACTACTCATCCCTCTGCTTGTGGTGTGTATGCCATGGACTCATTACCGTTCGATTATCGAAACTGTTAGACCAATATTTTCATTTTTCCTCCTCCTCCCCCCTTCCTATCCAATGATCGTGGTATTTTATGACTGGATTCTGTATACAACTGCCCCTTCGTTCTTCTTATGATACACATATGCCTATGCCTACACATACGCACCTTAATAGTACCTTCTCAAACGAGTCCCTCCTATATCAAGCCCATCTTACTTTTCTGCGGTGCAACTTTATACCCTCCCCCTCCCACGCTACTCGCATTTTTTTTTTCCTCTCTAATAAATATATCAAGGCTGCTTCGTTTCTTGACGAATATGATGAAATCGGAGCACTTTATATTTGGGCTTGTTCGAGCGGAGTTGAAACTCGGATCTGCTTGTAATATGTAGACTGTTTTCTCCCCTCTTTTCATTTTTTCGCTTCTTCTTCTCTTCTTCATCACTTTTTTTCCACTGACATTAGCACCGCATTACGAATGACTCAGCCCTCTATATAACGCCCTTAAACAACGAACACAGGGTAACTTTCCTCTTCTCAGCATCGTGTCCATCTTTTTCTTACCCAGACTTACATTTACCTTTTGCTCAATGCTCCTGTTTTTCTTGGTAGATTAAATGAGATGGCAACGGATATAGACTCTCTGGCAGCAGAACTGGAAGGGCAGGTACTTAGATTAGGGATCGCGAACAAGGAATTACGAAAAATTGGGGAAATCCTCGTAATTTTTTTAGGTGCACCCGCTTTTCCATTGAAGCACTCCCTTTGTCCAATATCACTGACTCTTTCAGCGCCGTCGGCCAGTCCCTTCCTCTTCTTCATCCCACTAAATTGATAGGGCATGACATGTGGACATCCTCTTGCCAGCTCCACCTGGATCTATAGATTAGCCCTAGCTCTGCTCAGTTTTATGTATATCAATCAATAAAACCCACTCCTTGACTCTTCTAATGTGCATGAGCTCGTGTTTCTCTTTTCCGTGAACTTTACCCACCCCCATTCTCAAACTGCAAAATTTCAATGTGTACGGTGTGACAAGCCTTAGCCTTTTCAAATCATCCCGAACAGCCGGAATAACTCGCACCTTACTTGATGTTCAACTTGCAGAATGCTATTCATTGAGCTTATTTGCTTTCCTTTAAAAAAGGTACCATACCAATGAGCAAAGTTTATAATTACTGTTTTGTGTCACCTCCACACACATTTGTCTTACCTGCCACCACATTTTATTACGCAGCCAGGAACAAAGTGATAACAACAAATCCATTTTGGCCTTTTTCTTCCTCCTCCATCCACAGATGACTTACAAGAAATACAAGCCCAACAAAGATTTCCCACCTACCCTGACCGATCTATTTCCTGCCCTTGGCAGGCTAGAAAATGGAGAGTGGGCTGTGACAGTAGAAAACTGCATCTACTACCTGTCCTTGCTCGAGCAATTTTCACAACTACTTTTCAAATTCAAGGACCATCTTGATGCGTTCCATGTACGAGCTGAGAAGCGTTATGAGCTTTGGACCAAAGCCATCGGGCGCCGAAATGCTGTTGGGAAGCTCATGGTACCTCCCGTAGACGTGGCTTATCTTCTCCATACCCATCTATTGCTGCCTCAACGTTATGTCGAAGATAGTGAGCGACTAGAAAATGACATGATGGATTATGTGCTGCCATTAAAGGAGTTGGTAAACGAAAAGGAAAAAAAAAAAGGATTTGATGTGTCAATTCAAGCATTCTTTCTCTCTTTCTCTCTATGTATAGCATATCATGCGTTCTTATAAAGGATCTCCTTCACCTCAATCGAGATCCTTTTGGAAATACGGCTGCAGTGCAGTTGACGAACCTTTTACTTTGGAATTGAAACATCTCGAAGGACAGACCGAGTTATCACATACCTGTGTTTCTTGTAGTATCCGACTAACTTTGTCTTGGTACAGTATGAATAGCTTTATCGCACCATTTCCATTTCCAAGGGGACGATACTGATCGAAACCATATTGTATAGGGAGGAGTATGGTCAATGGCGATCTTCTTACGGTGCCGAGTACAAATGTTGGCGCTGCCCGAGAGTATGTTCGACTCACGACCAAGCTCTGCAAGAACTTTGGAATGACATCCACATCCGTGGGGTAGCGAAGTGTAAAGAATACTCTTTTTTAAGGTAAAGCCTATCAGCTTGTGTTTGTAAATAGGGCTCTTTATCTACTTTACTTTTTTTCTTACAGGGGCACCATGCTTGATACACGTGGGATCTTGAAAGCCGTTTTTGTACCCCATGTTTCCTCCAACCCACGAAAACTGGCAAAGCAAAAAAAATCCATTTCAAGTCGTTTCAAACAGTTTTCCTTCTTTCCGTCACCCAATAAGAAGAGTGGCTCTGAGCCAGCCGCTGGTCTTCCTGTCGGCAATAGTAGGAGCAATAAGGAACAGCAACAACCATGGTCGAGTAGCTCTACATTAAAGATTCCTGACCTTGGTGAAATATGCGGCAGTGAAGGGGCTTCCATAAATGGTAGTCCCCTGGGAGCCCATCCTCCTTGGCAACGCTCGATAATGAGAGATTTATATCGCCAGACAAAAGTGAGCACCTCCCAAAACATGGATGAGGTTGGAGAAATGCTACAAATGCGCTTACAAAAGGAAGGGGTTGATCAAGATTGTCGTCACTTGAAAGGTAAAGTGGTATGAGTTTGCATCCTACCATACTGCTATTCCTCTCTCCCTTACTCCTTCAGTTTTATAGGTAGATTCGACATACTACAAAAGTACTACAGTCACCCTAGCATCTTTTCCGTAGATCTGATTTATCACGCCAAGCTGCAGTCATTGATGAGTGCTCGCCTACTCAGAGCTGAATGGCAAGTTTTCGATGATTTGATCTGGGGAATTCGGGGCTACGAGGAACATCTCTGCAAAAAGGGCGCATCATCATCTCCATCATCAATAAAACATGCTACTTCTTTGCCCATTCAACTTGCCTGGCGTGTCCATATGCTTCATCCTCAAAATTACCGCCAGCTGACCTCAACGTACCTTGGACGACTTGAGGCGTATGAGGAGGATAACACTATCGTGAATCATGTTCCCACTCCTTCTACTCGACCTGCCTTCTTGTTGGATTCCGATTACAGATACGGTAGTATTAATCTCGATGATCCTGAATTCGTAGCCGCCAGTCGTAAAAAAGGAGGTATGTATATAATGACGATAATTGTATTGCTTCCTTTTTAACCTTGGGTTACGTTGAATAAGATGGACAGGCCATTGGATTTGATGCGTTGCCATATATCATCACCCCCTCTCTTCTCTCGACAGTCAAGAAATTATCTAATGAACCAGCAATGTATGTAAAAGAAAAAAAAGGGCATTCTTTCTTTTGTATGCCTTAAACTTACCCCATTTTTTTCTTTTGTTTGGGTAGGCACTTTCGTAAGTGGCATCATAGATTGACACGTGCTAAAAAAGGAAATCATATTCTCTAACCGTTGCCCTACCTGCTGTTTTGGGATTATAACCACATATAGAAACTCAAAGTCCTCCTGCCCCACTGATAAAAGACATCGTTGTGCCAGAGTCCAAGTTGCCGGCATCACGGACAATATGGTCGACTGGTAGAAAAGGAGGCTGGTCTAGTGGCCGTAGCACCGGATTCTTCGTTAGCTCTGGCTACTCTGGATGTGAAGGTAAGAAGAGAAGGAAGGCGATATGCTAAAAGAATAAGTGTACATATCTTGCTCTCGGTTTGATAGGCTACTCCGGCTGCGGAGGCGGCGGTGGCTGCGGAGGCGGTGGCTGTGGTGGAGGTGGCTGCGGTGGAGGTGGCTCCTAGTGAAGATGGGAACTTACTGACATACTTCAAGTCAAAACAAGACCATTGTCAACCTGTATCAGTCGACTCTTTATCCACCTTTGCATCTACTTGTATGGTAGAGCTTCTTAACAACTACTCATCTTTCATAAGTACCAATAATACCTCAGAAAACATAGTTGAAATCTGCTCATCCACAGGTGTTTCATAAGATCAAATTATTTACTTTGGAATCATTCAATCAATGATAAATAGCCGTGTTTGTGTTTCCCCACCCCTTCGGGGATAATTTATACTTTGAAATTTGACTTTGTATGGCGCATGACTGGGAGTTTGGCAATTTTGTGAACTTTTTAAAAACTCGACGGTTTTGAACCGCATTTTTTATTTAGAGTTGCCCTATTTCTTGAAACTGAGATAGATAACCTACCTTCAGATTTCAGATGGGACAAAATGTAATTTATATCTATCGAACAATGTTAAAAACGATGTATTCCAAAGGTGTATGCGTCCGTTAACACAACTCAAAGATCCGAAACAACGACTGGCTGGAAAGTCCCCAAAGGCGATAATTCATAAACAAAACCAACTATCCTTTAAATCGTTTTATAGATATAAACCGCACCTTCCTTTATGCAGAATTTGAAGGGAGTTTGACTATCTAGTTTGAAGGAAAAGCCATGTCCAAAATAAAGTGGCACTTTTTCATAGGTGATGGATGTTCCCCATTTTTCGAATGGCGGAGTTTGCAATTTAGGTATCACCAAATTGGAGGGGATTGAAGGTCCTTCGAAAAAAAGGCACAGCACAAACTTTAAAAAAGAATCTAATCCCAAAGTATAAAAGTCGTCCTCGTTCCCATTATTCCATACTACACTTTTTGTTGCACTTTTTTCTTTGTTATTCATCATGTTTGAAAGCTTTGAGCCCTCCACTTTTGCCCACATGCAGGATTTACTGCCTTCTATCGGTCAAGTTGTCACTGTAGAAAAATGCTTCTATTACCTATCATTGATTGAGCGTATTTCCGACCTCCGTAATACATTCTTTGACCACTTGGATGCCTTTCATGCTCGGGCTGAGATGAGATATGAGTATTGGGTAGAAGCCTGCAAACGATCGATACCTGGTCCACTGGTGGCCCCTCCTATCGGTAAATAGAAAGTCGTATGTTCCTTTATACGAACGATTACTTGACTGATTTCCCATTTTCTCGTTATAGACGTTGCTTACATCATGCATGCGCATCTTGTCTCTCCGTTTCGGTATTATGAAGACTGTATGCGCTTGAATCTACCCATGCTACCTATGCCTTTACAAGAAGTGGTAGGGAATAGAGTGCTTACCTCAACCGTCCCTTTTCGGCTAAACTTGATTGTTTGATCTAGCACACTCAACGTGGTCAGCCCACGACCGAATCGTTCCAATTCTGGAAACAATGTGCGCCACATGAGCCTTTTCTACTGACTTTGAATGACATCAGGGGAAGTGTTGTTCTGAAGAATCCTTGCCACGAGTGTGGATCAATCCTGTCTATCACTGGGTATACATCAGATAGGGTAATTTCCAATGCTGCTTTTGCTAAACTTTCTCTTCATATCTGTAGTTCAGATTATGGGATTTGGCGATTCAATACAAATGCTTTTATACAATGCTGGCACTGTCATTTAGAGTATAATATGCATCATAAAGCCATGGTGCACTTGAAGAATGAGCTCCGGGATAACAGGAACTATGTTAGGTAAACCCCGCGGCTAAAAGTCTTGAATAATGAAGAGACAATGAGCTAAGTCAAATCTCCTTCGACACTAGGGGTACAATGCTCAGTTTTTCGGGGGAACTGAAACAGGAGTCTGTTAAACCAAGTAACTACAGCTTCATCAGTGCCGAACACTATTTCAAAGGATGCGACGAGGGTGCTATTACCCAAGAAACTTCACGTCAGGCTTTTAAAAATGCACCAGCACTGTTTTCTTCGCTTTATGACACCCTCACTACCTCTACCACACACTCCATTGATGATTTGGAGCAGATTCTTCTTGGTATAGATGACAAAAAGGATGATAAAAGAAGAATTATGCACACTCTCCGATGCACGTACAGTGACACCAACCCAAGTCCATTTTCATTGGATCTCCTGCAGGCTATCGAACGGCAACATGTAGTAGGATCTCGAATGCTCAGAGTGAATTGGATACTGCCAGACTCGGTAGTACGTGGGCTGCGAAATTACAAAAACTTTTTACTGCTAATGAAGAACAACCGTGGATTGATTGGTGTACCCACTCTCGAAATCGACGTTTCTTGGCACACTCACCAGCTGCATCCTGTGGATTACAGACGGTTTACTTCCCGTTATATGGGCCGCATTATCAATCACGATGATACAATTCCACAATATAAGCTCGGCATCTATTCCAACCACACAAAGATGGCCTGGGAGAAGAAGACATCCAGATTCGAGTTACCTGTAAGATTCCTAGCCAGTCAATCTTTTTTAAATCTCCGCCGTATATTCATGCTTGGTTTTCATGTATGTTAGTTTGCTATGTTTAGGCGAAAAGAAGTCGACTTTGGGGACGACTATTTTCATGGGTTTATTGAGGTGAAAGAGCAGGTCTACGACTGCTGCTGCCGACACCATCACATTTGCCCCTCTGCATCTCCAAACGATGGAGATGCAGACTCCGGCCTTTTGTTTGAAAACGAGCATAAAAAGAAAAACCAACCGATACTGAAGCAAAAAAGAGTTTTGTAAGCTGCTGACATGATTTTAATATTTCAGTTGTAACCTTTTCTTTCCTCTTCTTCTTGTTACCAAAATAGATTGCCCACGCACAGTGTGACGAATGCATAGTGAACTACCATTCCTGTCAATCCCCATCTAGTGATTCAGGTACCAAGTCTAGACAGTTGCTCTGAGCCTCTCCCTCTGGGACACATCCACCAATGTTATATTAAGCGCGAATAAAAATACAGAGTTGTTGGCTCAGAAAAGTCAACCCAGGCTACTCGCCTTGTCATACAGTCAATGCTTAGGACACGTAGTAACTGTACACGTTTGCTTTGAAAGGCGGGATAAAAAAAAGAAGGAGTTCGTGTGAAATATTAAAGTCAAGAAGTGATATTTATTGATTGATACACTCAATTGAATGAAACTAGGTCTAAGCTATCGATCTAAGTAGGGCACGCGGGAGGATGTTTACATGACCAGACAAGTCATACCGTAACAAGTCTAGTGTAATGACAAAAGGTGGGATCTACTCGGCTGTATCAAAAGTGTTGATGGTAGTAGACAAAGGGGATGACCAAATGTAGTGGTGCTCTTTAGAAGTACAATGGGTAGAGAATCTACAAAGGAAAAGTGAGTGCATCTATAATATAATTGCGAGGGTTTCCCTATGCTTTTCGTAATCCCTGATTTCAAGCCATCTAATCCGCTATTCTAAGTACCTGTCCACTATGTACTGCTGCCAGAGAGCCTATATCCGTTGCCATCCTGCTGAATCTAGTGAAAAAAAGAAGAGTAACGATGAAAGATGTTATTGTAAGCGTTGTAAGAGAAAGGTGGACAAATGCTGAAAAGAGGAGAGCTAGTTTGTGTCCGTTGGTAAAGGCTTTTTGCTGATATAGGCAACGTCAGGGGTGGTGACATGCTGCTGGAATGATAAAAAGTGATTAAGAAGATAAAAAAGGAGCGAAAAAATGGGGAAGCATGATAAAATGAACAAATATAGAGGCAGTAACATAGGTTAAAAATTTTGTGAACTTTTGGAAACTCATCGGCTTTGCACTTCCATTTTTTGTAGAGAGTTTACCCATTTCTCATATAAATCTCTCTCAAAATTTACATGGAGCAAGATACAAAGGCTGCTGGTGTCGTCTTTGGCTGTTTGTTGGGGAAATTTGATTCTGCCTTTGGTTTGCGTTTACTGTCGGGCATGGTACGATGATCCAGATCGGCGGGTGTGGTGGTGGATAAGGGTACGATTGGCGGGTTGAGAGCGAGTTTGCTGTTATAAGGATGTTATAATAAACAATGTACTTTGCTGTCGTATGAATCCGTCAATTCTACACGAAGTCTTAAAACAGCGACTGATTCAAGCGCCTCTAGAGGTGCAGATTTATCCACGAAAAACAAATATCCTTTTAGAGAGGAAGCACAACTTTCTTTGTGTAAAATATGAAGTATGGTTATTTATCTCGCCCTCAAGAAAATTCATGTACAGAAAAACGTGGCACTTTTCATGGGCTATGGTTCATGCATTTTGCATAACCAGGTGGGTGGGTGGAGGGTTGGATGACATTTTTGATGACCATTTTGCTCAGCTGACGAGCCTAGCCGAAAAACATGGTGCAAACAACATGCAACAATATAGAGGCAACTCCCGAAAGTTTGGAACATCTTCTTTTTTTTCTCCAAGGTTTTTACCGCAAATGTCTATAGCTAGATCAAAGGGCCTTTTGGAGTTGGTCGGTTTCGCCCAGGGGAGCATGATATTGCACCACCCCCAATCCACTTGGGTTGGCTTGAAAAGGAAATAAAATGTCATTTTCAAACTCCTCGTGTCGCCAAAGGCGTAAACTGATTTTTTCGTTGATTAGTGGCGGGGTTCGTCGATGCATTCGTTGATTGGTGGCGGGATGTGAATAATTCATCGCCATCATTCATGCATGACAGTTGTGCCGTACTGTACGATAGATCTCATGGCTCCCACTCTCCGATCCCTATTTTTCGATGTCGGGCCAAGTTTCACGGAGTGCAAGGGAGAAGGAGAAGAGACCTACCGTCCACCTTATGATACATGCATTGACGACAATGATATATCCGGTACCTCCATGCTCATCGATAGGAAGAGTTTGATTCTGATCCATATCAATAAGGGGGAGGAAAAAAGACCTGCCACTCACTTGACAGACATTGACACCATTGATAGACCCGGTACCTCAATGGTCACCAATAGCAAGTGTTTAAATCCGATCTATCTCAAAAAAGGGAAAAAAAAGGCACTTGCCATCCACCTGACCAGCACTGACGACATTGATAAATACGTTACCTTCATAGCTCACCAACATCTCCCATCGTCTTTACTTTTCTTCCCATCCAAACACATCGCCAAAAGATCAAAAACACTGTTCTGACTGCCAACGTATGAGGGATGCATCTCTTTTTGCTGGTCGCATCGATGGGTATTCCACTTGTCTCCCCTGCACACCCATTCCCGTGGCTCCCGCTCGTGATGAAACGATCACTCTAGATGAACTTGACGACCATTACTTCGATCTCAATGATGATGACGACGATGACGACGACGATGACGACGACGATGACAACAACATTTGCTTTGATGGACACATTCACCTCGACAATTCCAGATCAACAATACCAACAAGAAAATCATCACCTCCATTTTCGATAAAGTGGAGCAAGTCAGTGTATACAACAAGCAAGTGCGTTGCTAATTCTCGGAAACGACGGTCTATTGCTTTTTACGGGTGGTGCGCGCAACGATCAGACGTCAATCGCCAGGTCACTGACGACCAGACGAGATGATTTTGCGAACCCGTGCAGACGTACGATTGTGGGGGCGAATTGAAAGGTGTCCTGCATACGGATCAAAGGTGGGCGACCTTAATTGTCACGCACGGCTCCTCTCTTGGCCACAAACATACTTTTCAATCTGTAAGCCAACGTTCATCACTAGTAATTTTACAGCCGCCCTAAAACTTGAATATGGTTTTCCACCGATAGGGCTCCTAAAGTGGCACGCGCATGTGATGAATGCATGACTGAAGATAGTTTTGTGCACTTTTACATTGAATCATTGTTGGATGATGTTTTCTCAACGGAAAACATATTCTATCAATCGTGGTGAGTGACAGGCGTGAACGTTCTTGTTGGAAGATACCGGATACTGATTTTCCTTTACTCTCTTTCGCTTAGGGCCAACTCCTCCCTCGAATCTTCCCCAACAATGAAGCCGGATTGGATCAGCTATGTCCGCCCCTGGTACACGAAAGTCGACATCACCATTTGCGAAGTAAAACCTCCCGGAAAGCAAGGCAACCCTGGTTTATCTGACTATGCCAAACTTGGACCTGAAATGCGAGGTATGCTGAACAATATGCTAGCCATCATTGGCCCAAAAGATGCTGTTGTGTTCGCAATCCTCGTCGAAGGTAACTTGATTAAAAGTATTGTGTCCACGTAGTACTAATCCTTCTGACTTGCATATATCACTAGGGTGCTCGTTAAAAACATTCGCAATGGACATGAAGGCCTGTGTGTACAGAATGGTACAACTTGACAACTGTGGTTTGGTGACGAAGCAGTCGGATATAGCGCTCTTTCCCGTCCTCTTTAAAAGTTTTCTCCAAGTCAAGAACCTTGCCAGCGATGTAGCCAAAAAGGTAAAGACTGCCCAGCTCGCCAGGGCGAAAGGAAAACGCAAGCTCCCTGTGTTGCCCAATTGGCAATCAAATCATATCCTGGATGTGACAAAACAAAGACGAATCTCTGACCACGACCACAGCTCCTGAATAGTATATTGTACTGTATGTATATTTGTCTATCGTTTGTATATCTGTCTATCGTTTGTATATTTGTATATTTGTATATATGTCTATTTGTCTATCCCAATAAAACCATGCTAGCTCCTTGACATCCCTATTATACTATGCGCCTCTCACTTGTACTTTTGCACTTAATCAAATGTATGGGTGGCTTACCTAAAAGTCCAGCTGTCAAAGTCATTCATGCATCTCAAAGTATCATAGGTCAGCCCCCTTTTTTCTTGCATGGATTTGATAGTTTGACAAATGAAATGTAGCCGTACCAATGCTTTATACAGTAACAGCATTACTAGTTGCTCCATTGATGGTCATAGAAGATGGTTAATGAGTAATATCGTCCTTTCAAAGTACACAGCGGATGTAGCGATCTGAAGTGTAGGTCGTATCCATCACACCTGAGGATTTTTTTTGTAATTCCGATCCTGGAATTTCTATTTTCGTCAAGGGCAATAATGGTACACATACATGGTTCTTCTTTGCTTCTTCATCACTTTTTTTCTTTCTATCGGCATTGACACCGCACCACCAACGAATTGCCCTCTATACAACAATCTTGACGACGAACACATGGTAACCATAACCAACTTTAACATCCTTCAACATTACGCTTCTTTTTCACAGTAGATCGGATGGGATGGCAACGGATATTGGTTCTCTGGCACCGGGACTGAATGGGCATGGACATAGATTAGAGATTGGGACTTGAGAATTACGAAGCCCGTAGAGCTAAACTCAAAAACATGGGGAAACCCTCGCAATTTATTTTTAGGTGCACTCCCATTTCATTATAGATTCTCTAGCCACTTGCCCACGCCCCTTTGCCCACTGCCACTGCCACTTTTTGCGCCGCTGTTGACACTAGGTTAGTAATTCCAAATCCTGTACATACCTTCGTAGTCTCCCCCCTTCTCATAGCTTTCCATTGTCCAATCGCTCAATAAAACTTACTTGAAAGCATCTCCATGACTACCATCTCCATTCCTAAGACCAAAAATGAGGGAACGAACCGAGATTCTGCTGCTGTGGGCCAGGTTTGCCTCGTATTTGTGTATGATAAGGATTTCACTCCGTCTCTAGTACATGAATCGGCGCCTCTCTCACTATTTACCTTGGCTACTTTGACTTTTGAGCTCTGTCCTGTTCGGAAAATCAAATGCATCCGAACTCTCAGTGCGCCCCTTCTTGGATGGATTGATGAATCATCCCTGTTGTAGCGCAGAGAGTTCTGAGACAGGGAGTATCAAGTTTATTGAAAGTGAAGACATAGGGGATAATTAAGATTGCCTAGATAGGCAACATATCGAGGGAACAAGGTGCAAACTTGAAGGTTCAGGCATGATTTGTGCGCGCAGTAAGAGCAGATCCTTGGTTTTCCAAGCACCAGTAACAATGACCAAAGACAAAGAGTTGTTCCATACCAGCATACTTGTTCCACAGGGCACGACCAGCACGCCTAGTATAAAAGAAGAGCAGAATCAATGTTTCATTTTGATAACTAATGTTTCTTGACACATTTACCTTGTTGGTGAAGCCTCCTTTGTCTAATGGTCAAAGTGAACTACTGATACGTTTCCATCCAATCAGAGCTGAATGAGTACGAAGAACTATCGTGCTGCCAGGCGACTACTATGCAAAACATAGCAGCCATCTGACTAGACAGTGCCCAACGCATTCATTCAGATGATCCAGACCCAAGAACCAGCATCAAACAACAGCACTTGCCACAACTCCAGGGGTTGAGATTGCCTCGATAGGCAACACGCCCAAGTAAAATCTTGTAAGCACTGCAGCCAGATATGATCTGTGCAGAGAATTCAACTTGAACTCACTGCACTTGCCACAACTCTAGGGGTCAATTAAGATTGCCTAGATAGGCAACACATCGAGGTAATGAAATGCAAACTTGAAGGCTCAGGCATGATTTGTGCGTGCAGAAAGAGCAGATCCTTGGTTTTCCAAGTACCAGTAACAATGACCAAAGACAAAGAGTTGTTCCATACCAGCACACACCTAGCACAACTGAGGAGAGAAATCAAGGTTTCAGTGCAATAGTCGCAGTTCATTTAAGCATATTTGTTCATTACCTCCTCCGATCTTGAATTAATTGTTGAAACCCGTAGGAGCTTGGGGAAAAAGAAGAGATTTCTGGCCCCAAAATTGAGTGACGAATTATAACAATCGGAATTTGAAATACTATTTTGACATCAAAATTTCCTTAATAGCTGAGATATGGGGCGTCGGAATTGATATTTTTAGAGTTGACATTTTCAATCTACAGTGGTACACTTCAATTTCTCGCTCCAAGTGCCCCCTTTTCGACATTTGGATCGGATTAGACAATGATGGAGAGAACTTTCATGCTGTCGCTGATGGTGATGGGCTAGAGATGGTGATTGGGGTTTTGCTGGTGTTATTCATTTTGACTT
>LT554584.1:50618-65011 GCA_900079185.1 Absidia glauca
GTATATAAGGAACCCAATGTCTTTCATGTTTTCACTTGGTCTCTTAAAATTAACCAATTCATACCAAATCATGATCAGAACACTCTTCTTTTGCTTCGCCCTCATCTCCTGTCTCGTGTCGCTTGTTCATACCGCTCCTCGTAAAGTTTCTTGGTCGACCCAGACCTCTTCTTTTGACAGTTTGACTCATTTGACGCTTCTTTTGTGACTCTAGAAGAACAAAGCCATCTAATGGAACCCACTGCCGTTATTTTCGGCACAAAGTTTTTGGAAGCTCACCGCGTGCCCAAGGCTCATAACTTTTGCCATGCTGGATATGGCGTGTGTCCTGATAGTCACTGTTGCCCTATGGGAGGTGAATGTTGTGATGTTGCTGGTACCTGCTGCCCCAGAGATTATCATTGTGTCACTGGAAAGAACAATCGCCTTGGTTGTTGCCCTAATGGTCAAAAATGTGGGTTCCATCTCTAATAGGACAAACAACAGAATAGTTTAATAAAGAACTCAAAGGACAGGAACTGCTTTAACATCACGAAGGACGACTATGTTGGAAAGATTTTACACATTTGAGTCCCTACTGCATTTGTGTGCCAGCATTGTCTTAAGACTGTGATGTTCACTTGGGTCGTGGGTGAACTAGCGAATCAGTGCCCAGCGGAAGATGAAACAGATCTGTAATCGCATTGTCATTTCACTTATTGGGGATAAGGTGCACTTGTCAAATTGCTCTCCCACACACGCTGCTGTTAAGATACCCACTTCCCAAGTCGTCTGCCACAGTAGCAAGACAAAAATAGCTGCCAGTTAGCTCAGCTTGGGGAACCAAGCTAATACTTTTCGACCTACAATATTTTTCGTGCAAGTTTCCAAATGCTGGTGTGCTCTTTATTCTGGATGTGGGCCCTGAGGATGATCCCTTTCGCTTTTTATTTCATGTTTATTTCATTTAAAAAGTGAAGAAAATAGATATGTTGATGAATGCAAGAGCTTAGCGAGGCATTTAATCGAAGAGACCGAAGCCCATGTCCTGTTAAAATGGAAAAAGTCTCTGTTAACCACAAGCTTTTTACGTTGGCAGTAGGTGAAACTTACATCATCGGATTCTTCCTTTTCTTCTTCCTTAGCTTGTTCAGCAGGGGCATCAGATGAGCCACCAGCAGCAGCACCACCAGCAGCAGCGACACCAGCGCCACCGGAAGGAACAGAAGCCATCTTTTCTTTGCCTTCTTCCAAGAGTTGGGCAATATCCTTTTCGGCGAGAGCTGCGATCAAGGAGGATACACGTTCTTCGTCAATTTCGGCACCAACGGTCTTCAAGACGTTCTTGACGTCTTCAGCGGAGGGGTTAGCCTTACCACCGGTGGTGAGGAGAAGGTAAGCAGCGAGATACTTCATCGTTCTACGAGAAAAGGAAAGGCATTGGTCAATTCTATCCATCCATCCATCCATCCATCCATCCATCCATCCATCCATCCATCCATCCAGTACAGCCATTCCTTCTTTCCTAATCTTATAGCTGTTCTACTGTTGATCACATTGATAGCTTACCAAGTTGATATGAGGGAGGAGAGGGAAAAAATGAACATCTGCCAGAAACATTTGAAAAGTCATGCTCCCATTCTTCCAGTCATTCAAACCCAGTTTGACAGATAAAAAAGGCCGCGCTCCATTGTTGATATATCACTTGTTGGCTGTATCGAAAAACTATGACGAAGACAGAGAAAGCATTCAAAAGTCGACCTGCTCATCATGACATCCAAGGATACATGCCCAAAAGACAAGAGTTCGAAGTGGAATATGATAATAGTGCCGAGCAAGTTATCAAGGATCTGGCTTTTTACGGTGATGACACTGAGCAGGATATACGATTAAAACTGATCATGTTGGGAATTTACAATGGCAAGTTGGATCGACGCTCGGAATGCAAGCAGTTTATCTTTGAACGACACTGGTTAGATTTCCGAGCCCAGCGACTAGCAGAACGGAAGCGAACTCGGGCCCTTATCAACGATACCAAAGTGTTTTGTCGACTCCAAACAGCTGAAGACTACGATCGGTTTATAAAGGGATTAGTCCGGGAATCTGAATTGCGGGAAAGGATAGCACAGCTGCAGCACTGGAGACTTCAAGGTGGAGTTACATCTTTACGGCAAGGCGATCAGTATGAAAGTGATAAAATAGAACGACTAGAGTATCTGAAAGCATCGTTGGAAGCGGCTCATGAACAACTTCAATGGGACTCGACGTCTTCTTCGGGCACCGTCACTGATAAGGGCGTACTTCCTGCTCATAGCGCTGTATTTCAACGTAACGAGTTACAAAACTTGACATTGTTGCCTAGCTTCAAGGGAATCGCCGGTCCGATCTCAGCTGCATCATCGTCAACCGCTGCTTCTCCTTCTGTGTTACCTGTTCCAGCATCATTATCAAAACCGAAACCACCAACACCCGCAGTCGGCCGCAAACCAGCTAATCCATTGGACATTACAAATATGGATGGTGTTGATCTTCTATCTTCATCAGAACAAACGCTTTGTTCAACACTTCGTCTCTTGCCACGATCTTATCTTGTCATCAAAGATACGATCCTGAAAGAATATGAAAAACAAGGTTTCTTGAAACGTCGGGCTGCTCGCGCATTAATCAAGATTGATGTCAACAAAACGAGCCGAATCTACGATTTCTTCATCGAAAGTGGTTGGATCACTGCAACACAGTCGAGCTCTTCATGAATCCATTGTCAGCACCACTATAAGCATCATTATCATCATTATCATCAGCTGTTATCTTACAAGTGACCAAAAGGACCTCATGAATAAACAATACCCATTAATCATATGCACTGGGGGGAGGGGACGAAGGGTTTGTATGCTTTACTTAGAAAGACAGAGTCTAGTCAAGTCGAGGATGGCGTTTTATTAATTGATATACTTTTAACTGACTGTAACTATAGCTAAGCTATTAGTGAAAGTGAATTGATCGCGGGGTACATGATACGGCTAACCTAGTGTAAAGGGTAAATATGACTGACTGCGTTAAAAGTGTCAAAACAGTGCGTAAACCGAATACTTGAAGAGATAACGTTCTCCAACGTTGCAACGTCTGTAGAATCTACAACGGAAAAAAGAGTGCACCTAAAAAAATTGCGAGGGTTTCCCCATGCTTTTCGTGATCCTTTACTTCCAACCCCTAATCTGAATACTTGTCCATCCAGCCCTGGCGCCAGAGAGCCGATATCTGTCGACAGCCCATGCGGAATGTTAGAAAATCGGGTACTTCATAGTCCGCGGGATGGAAATCCCGACGGGGCTGCGAATGCGATGTTGGCACTTTCAAACAAAAAAACAACTTTTGAAGATCGATGGAAGCCATTGCAAAGCAGTTGTTAAATAGCTCACCGAAACCTTTTGAAAAAGCCCTCACCATTCAACCTCGGGCAGGGTACTCATATAAGACCACAATTGAAAGTCGACAGAAGCAACCAGAACAATCAACCCATGACATTGGCTGTAAAGTCTATATCAATATTTGTTACTCTGATAATCTACCTGCGCCGAAGTTAGCTTCAGAAGATGATATTCAAAAGGCCCTGTTAGCTGCACCTGGAGCAACCTACCAAGTACCTCTAAGCTTAGGGCAGCCTCGAAAACTTGCTGGTACCAAAGAATCAACTAAGGATATGATATTCGATGCTTGTATACATACACAGCCGTTCATTCGGTCAGAACACGATTTGGATTTTCGCCTTTATCTCTTAGAACTGGCTATGGAACATATAGAAGAAGCTCTTTGTGTCAGTCTTAGCCGGCAGTTCATAATGCTTAAAGTCGCTGCGAAAGGAGCACCGATACCAAAGCGGACCATACATTTGCCTGAAAATTCTGGATCAGTCGACTCCCTTATCTCGAGGAAGTTAGAAGTGAAGAAAAGTCCACCGCCTCCCATAGCACCGATAGTCCCTCAAATGACAATTGAGTCTTGGTCCTGCAAGCCATTGTTTAAAAAGGACAACAGAACTCTAGCGGTTATAATTCAGATGCCACCACCTACGGTAAAAAAAGAAAAAGTTCCGAGTTGCCATGGATATGTAGCTGACTTTTTGATTAGGCAACACCGATTCCCTGGGATGTTCAAATTGATGGCACCCGCCTTCTTGTAAAAGGAGTAGACAAAGACAATGTGATTGACATAATGCTCTCTGAAACCATTGACGTGGCCTCAGCATCAAATCGGGTAGACTATTATAAGAAAAGTGGACACCTTGTTGCTTTCTTGACTATTTCAACTGTCCGTGAAAGATATATTTGATGTTCACATCCCAAAAAACAATAAAAGCGTCGATCGGTCACATAAGGATGCAGCAGCAGCTTAAGCTTGACTTAGATTTCGTGCACAATTAGAATTTTCACTCTGTATCAAGTTTATGTTAAAAGAATGAACAAAAGTCCTGCCTCTTGACTTGAATATTTTGCCTTATGAGCTCTACATACACAAGCTCCAAGCGTCCTTAACATCCTCTGATAGGGCATGAAAAATAGAAAGCTACATATGATCACGGGTTCAACATGGTGTTAGCAATGAGAGAGGATTATCAAACAGTTCAACCGGACTCTCGGGGTGACACCTATCAGATCGGGAGTCATGGTAACCGATTTTAAGATGACGCCTGTCAGATTGGGAACCACGACAACCGATTTCAAAGGGGCAGTTTCAACATAGACTTCTTTATGCCTGCCGAAAGCTATTTTAAACCCCGCCATTTGTTGGACCTGCCATTCTCGAACCTTGAGTTCCAAATGCGTACGTGCCCGTAGCAATCCCCAGTTGATACCGACCTCAGTTTCGGATTGGGGTGCTTTTTTTCCAAACAACTATAAAGATAATGATGGACAATACTGAAAAGAACGAACTAAAGGACAGTGTTAAAGTAGAGATCCAGCCTTCACCGTCCCTAAATCATACCGAAACTAATTCATCATCCATACCAGCCGATTCTCACCTTTCACCAGGCCAAGACGATCATGAGTTAATAGACATCACAACGATCAAGGCCGAAGACGTTCCGACCACCACTACTACAGCTGCCAACGCCGAAACAATAGTGGAAAGTGCTGTCTATGATAGAACCGATGCTAATGCTACAGGCGTCGAGACCGAAAAACGAGCGACTTCAGATACTTTTATCGAGGATAACCCTCAGACTTCGTTCTCCTCCGTCCCTATGCACTCTACTACCAACTTTGAAGAGATTCAGAATCAGTTAAAAAAGACACTTGATCATATCGAACAACGAAATATGGTCAGTGGTTTTCGAACTCTCAGCAATGCGACGAGCGCAGTTGTCGATCATTGCGAGCAATTAGGTAACAACGTCCTTCCTTCCTTTATCTGCGCTCCTTATCCTTTTTCTTCTAATTTTCGCCCTTGTTTTCCAGGTTTAACCTCTGACGATCATCCATATAACGCAATCGATAGAGAACAGTTCTGGGCAGGACTCAACAATTGCTGGCTTTACGCTCTGGCACAAAAGCATGAACCAAGCTGCGACGATGAAAAAATGACTGATGATCAACTATGCAAGTTACGTGAGCGAGTGGTCACTTGGGCAGACAAGCTGGAACGATTTGGACTCGTTGATTATGAAATGGGTTGGTGGGAAGCTGATATTTTAGCTGCTATGGACGCAATTCTGGCTACTAACTATGCATCCGCGCAGGCTGCCGCACAGGCGGCGATGGCAAAGGCAGCAGCAGCACTATTTGGGAATGAAACATGCTAATCATAATCTGAATCAATAAAAAAAGAAACGTTTTGCGAATGAATCGATAGAAAGAATAAAAAGTGATGGTTTATTTGTGCCTATGCGAAAAGGGTGAGCTGTCTATTTGACAGTTGATCGAACATAGAACAGGTTATATGCAGCACGACCCTAAAGAAATAAAAAATTGCTCGAGTTCATCCTCGATTCCTTCTGTGTTTTGTTTGTTACCTTCACTTTGGATTCATCGCAGACCGAAAATCGAGTATCATCAAAGTTATGCCACTCTCCTCGGTAACCATTTCTCACACAGGCAGTATCTACATATCAAGAGTTTGAGTCAATACAACTTCGTTGATTTTCTTCCCCTTGACTATGAGATGTACTTACAGTGCCCTCCTGTTAATGAGCCGTAGTGATTCTACAAAAGGCAAGCGTCAACATCATCATACAGCTTAGGGTAGGAGCAGACTTACTGATACAGCATATAGATCATAGTTATGAGTTGGCGGGCTTGTATTCGGAGGTATCATTGTTTTAGGAACATAGCGAGTCAAGTCAAGGTTCCTAAATATCGCAATGGAAAGTCGTTAGCTAATCTTTCTCCCCTCCTTCTTATGGCGTCTATCATTCATTACTTTGTTGGGAAGTCTATGGTTGTTTCCAATTTGTTTCGGAAAGGGCCATCAAAAGAGAAACGCTTCAAGTGGATAAGTAGAACATCCGGAAGCCTAGATAATGTCAGGGTCTTGCTCGCCTTTCTCAACTTTTGACACTTTGGACACCGCCTATGAAAAGGGAAAAAAAATCAAAGGACATCAGAATAGAGCATTCCGACACTGGTAACCAAAGAGTTTCGCATACCATGCTTCTGATTTCTCCAAAATCTCTTCCTTGACAAAGTAGTCCAGACACTGATACAACGTAACACCGCCACCGCCACCCGGGAGTTTGGCTCGTTTCGAAGGAATAGGTAATGACAACGACATAAAAGTATTGTAGGTGGTGGAGGTTGTTTTGCAGGTCAAACAGGATAAACGACTCCGGTATTGTCCTTGGAATAAGCTTACAATGACACTAGCGTTACGTGCCATGTATTTTTCCCAAGCCAAGTAGCTAGCCTGGTAATCAGGCAATAGTTCAAAGCGTGCTTCTTCAGCGGGGTCATCAGGAGAGGATGATATTGTGCGTTTTTGAGCAGTGGCATTAAGATCCTCGTGGATGCCATCCAATAAGAAATTGAGAAATTCTTGTGAATCCTGTTGCTCGGTACCGGAATACTGTGGTGCAAACCTGACTAAGGCTTCCTAATGAAGAGCAAAAATAGATCAATAGTTTGGCCCATCAGTCCTTCCTTTACTGAAACTTACTCGAAAAGTTACAGGGGAAATAAAGTTGTAGTTTTCGCTCCACATCACCCGAAGAAGTTCGGCAAACCTCTCAGCAAGGACACCACCTGTACCCAGCGGATTTTGTTTGTTGATATGCTGCTTGAACATTCCAGCTACATAACAAGTAAGAGTAGAGTAGAAAGAAGGGTGAGGTTATTCTTCTAGTCAACAATTTTCAATGACGGATGGTGACATACATATGAAGTAACGTGCAAATGGAACGGTTCCACTCAAACACTGAATAATTGAGTTCATATAGCAAGTATTCCCCAAGTTCTTCAAACCGGTGGTTCCAATCAACACCCCACCCAATTGAGAGAAGGAACTATTAGAGACAGGAGCAATGCGGGAGTTTGTACCAGTGCCGACATGCGTGTTGTTGTTGTTGTTAGGGAAAGCAGGTTTGGGGGGAAGACTTGGGCCAGGCATACGATTTGGCGGGCTAGTAGTGCTTAGAGACGATGACGGTGGTGGGGGTAAAGGCCGTGTTGGTTTGGTTGGCATAGGTGGGACATCATACATGTTATTTGAAGTCGCAGTAAACCCATGGAAAGGGTTATCAATGAACGTATTATGGCGCTGCAAACCAGGGCCAGTGGGTGTCGATATGTTTGGTGAGATCTCCGGGTAGCGAGACGAAAACGTTGCAATATTGCCATCTGAGGGACTAGATCCAATAGTATTTGGTATCACTTTTGTCGCTACTGTAGGCATAGGCATATGCATTGGCATATTTGAGTACTGATATTCGTATTGATATGGCTGTCTTTGATACTGAGATTGAGGTACTTGATTTGATCGGCTCATTGACTGTAGGTGCCCACTTCGTTGTTTATAATTGAACTTATCACATATAGAAGGTGAGATGTTGGCATGTTTGAGGAATGTCACACAACTTACATAGTCGTAGATATCATGATTCACTGCTAGTAGCTCTGTCTTTTCATAGTACGATTCTGGATGACTTGATTTGGCAGCCCCAATGGTAGTATGTGGGTTTCCTTGTCCCACCTTTGAGACTGCATCTTGACCTTTTGCAGCAAAGTCATTGTCATTGAAACAATACACACCACGAGGGCCGATATCAGCTACCCATGCATCAAACCCACCAGCTAGCATCATCGGCATACACGGTAAATATTTCGCAAACTCCAGTTCGTGAATGGCATCCTTTAGATATTTGATGGGGAGATTCATGTGAGTAGCCGATGGAGAGCTCTGGTCATACAGCACCACCAGGTCGAACATGTCTCGTTGTTCAAAAAGTTGCTGTTCTGCCTCTGGGTTTAAAACCAACGAGTCTTGTACCTTATGTGAAGATACGCTTCAAATGGTAGAGTTAATGTAACGTGTAAAAGTAGCAACAACCGCTCCTACGGACTTACTCTTTGCGCAATACCAAGGGTTCAATTTGCACCATCCACTTGTGTTTAATGCAAGCGTGACGGAACATATCTCGAGGTCGCACATCCAAAAGCAGGATACTAGCAGGGTTGTCTTTACGTGTGATCCATTTCGCAAGTTCAAGGGGTTCAACTTGGGCTGTTTGTGGAAATACATTATTGCTGCGAGGAGGAAGATGAATGGCCGGCGAATGGTGAGGTGGCAATGACGTTCCGGAGGATGGTGGTTGAGTGATGCTAGTCTTGCTGGCACTAGAATTTGGTAGAGGCATTGAATGACTGTCTTGAGGTGGAGTCGGCTCCGAAGAATTCTTGATAGTACTATCATCCGTTTTCATCATCTTTCCGTTTCTGATCAAAGACGGGACATGGTCAGGCACAGGTGGGAGATCATTCAGCGCAGTCAAATCAGGTGACGACGATATAGGGGGGTATCTTTCAAGAATACTCTCAAGTTCAGGATCCCCCTCCAGTGTTTTTTCAGAAGGTACCAGCTGATCACCTTTGCTATTGTATTGGGCTTGTAACTTCTCCCCTATATCTTCCAAAATGTTGATGACCTCACTGTTTGTCCGCTACACATTGTATTTCAAAACATTAGCACTCCAGCACTCAATTGTCCAACATGTGTTTTTACCTTGCGAAGTTGTACATAGAAAGGATCCTTTTGTGCCGATAAATAGTCGGGATGCTGTCTGATGACCTCCAGCATGATGCTAAGACGACAGAAAGACATGGTGTATAGCAAGTCAGTATTCCTAGTTCTTAGTAAAAATGGTGGGGTCAATTACTTGCCTACAGCCTTTCATATAATACACATAAGCGTTCTCTATATCCTTTAGTCTCAACGCACTATCACCCTAAAATAAGCAGTTAACTAAAGAAGCACTGCGTATAGTATAAAAGATAAACGTACCTCTTCATAGAGACGATTGACTGACGTAACCCAGCGCCTCAAAGCATACTTTGCTATATCAGTTTCATCTATGGCTGCCCGAGATCGAAGTTCCGCTAAAGAGGTTGCTTTTGTCGAGATGAAAGACGAGTTGCTCATCAGAAGAGATGTTGATGTGAAGTAAGAATGTCGGTGAGTGCAGCCCATAAAAACGGGGTTGCATTTCGGGCATTCAATTTTATCGCTTGGCGCTTGGAAGTTTTTGTTTTTGTTACTCCCTCCTCCGTATTATGTACCGGGCCTTTTTGAAAGTGGCCAACAAGGCTTTGCCTTCTAAGCTTCATCGTCAGCATTACCTACATCAACGTATACGGCGCCAATTTGAAGACTTTAGGGGGGAAACTGATTCGGTTAAAAGGAACGATTGGGAACGACGAGGTAATTTAAAATCATGATCCTTCACCCATGCCTACTATATTTATATTTCTCCTTTTCCATTTCCTTTCTCATAGCGAAGAATACCTTCTCTCTGCTGGAAACAGCATCTGAACGTCGGGGAATAGAAAGGAGCATCGTCAGAAATCTTGCAGAAGCCGAATACATCTCAACAAAGTTCGATAAAAGGTAAAAAGGACGTACGTCTGCGTTCATCCATTGATAATAATGTCGTTTCTACTTACGTAGATCGCCCTTTGTTCACCAGAAAATGAAACCAGGAATTCGTCAACTTCACGATCTCGCTGACTCGGACCTGCAGGCAGTAATAGACTTATTGAATAAAGAACTAGATCTTTGTCTGTGATAGTGCATGGAAAGGTCGCTGAACTGGCTTGAATTTTGTGTCAGTGAACAGTTGACACTGTCGCAAGCTTTGCGTTTGAACTTAACGTTTGTATAGAGGCTATTTAGACTCAACATCAGAACCCTTTTCACATAGATAACGTGTTTATAATTCTAAGGCCGTCCCTTTCCCCTGATATTGAAATCTATACTTGTAGAAGTCCTCCTTCATGTATTCTACCAGCGCTTACTCTTGAAGACGTATTGTAGATCACGGATTACTATTGCCAAACCCAACTGGTCCTTGGCTATGATAACACCTTTTTTATTGTACTTGCTTTTGGATTGGTTGAAAAAAAGTTGGTGCCCTGCTTAGACGTGATATGATAGGCGGATATCTCCGGTCGGCACTTCAACTACTGCTCCATCAAGCCTGTGTGGGCCCAAGTGAGTGACATTTCAAAAAACGTACCAGCGCACTGGCTACGGCCATGCGGTCTCGAGGTATCTTCAAAAAGCTTACAGCATGTATTTTAGGTGAAAAATCGAACCCTCAATGTCATGGTAGTTTGGCCCTGACTTGACTAATGGTTGCAACTCTTTTTCTAAGGATCCCCGAATGACATTTCAAAAACATACCAGCACGCTGACCTCAGTCATGCGGTCGTGGTGGTGCCTTCAAAAAGCTCACAGCATCCATTTTAGGGGGAAAACCGAACCCTCATTGTCATGGTGATTTGGCCCTGACATGACTAACGGTTGCAGACTTTTTTTTTTAAGGATCCCCGAGTGACATTTCGAAGACATACCAGCACACTGACCACAGTCATGCGGTCATGATGTTCCCTTCGAAATGCTCACAGTATAGGTTTTAGGGGGTAAACCGAACCCTCATTGTCATGGTGGTTTAGCCATGATGAACAATGTTCATCATGGTAAGGAAAGAGTTAGCTTTCGCCAAGGAACGTTGGTTCAAGAGAGTTTACGCCAGAGGAGGTGTCATTCCGGTGGAAAGATGACGTAAATGTAAAACGTGATGGCGAAGGGAAGAAGAAGGAAAGAATTAATTTGGATGATAAGCCTATCATAGTACATATCCGCTCTTGAGCGCAATAAACTCATCATTGACAATTTGGGTATCATATTCTGAATATTTCCCGCTTGCATATGATTGGATGAACATTTTATTCAAACTCATATCCGTGTGAGAGGTAACTCTTTTCATGTCCTCAGAGACTTTGTCCTCCATAAAGCGAATCAAAACGTCATGCAGCAGCTCATCGTTAACAATGTTTTACCAGAATCAGCAAACATAAAAAGATCAAGTCAAGGCTTTGATTTTCCTACGGAACTACTCCAAGCCATTTTTGCTTTACTTCCACGATCAAATCTAGCCCAGGTGGCGCTGGTTTCCCGACAATGGAATACCGTAGCTTCCCCTCTCCTATATCAACACGTTTACATTAGAACGTTACATCACTGGAAAAAATTTGTATCTTGCTGTAATACAAGTGACAACCGTGGTTTTGGTTATTTCCCGTGGCTAGCAACGTCTGTGACCTCATTGGTACTTCGCCCTTCGCCAAAGCTGATACCACGCTCCATGGGACTACAACAGCGAAGGGGTTTACCGACCGATCCCGACGTCGAAGGACAAGGATATGTTCGTATGCAACCTGTCGATTTGGATAACACTGGGCTGGAACAACTGCTGGCTACCGACAGCGATCCGAACAGTGATGGCACTGATGTTTGGAGTGAAAACATGATGGATATGAACGCAACTATGAAGGAAGCGGAATGGCTGGCAAAAGTGACTGATATGGATATGGCCATGGTGATCACCCAGTGCCCCCAGTTAGTATATCTACAAGTTTCTGGCTGTACTCAAATTGGTGATGCCACAATGTATGCCCTGGCTTCTGCTCCTTCAATAACATCAGCTATTGGCGTCATTGGTCGAGGTCGCGCGGGAGGGATGCAGGGACTTTGGTTGGATCTAACAAGGCATATATCTTCAGTTGCATGGATGACATTTATACATGCAGAACAAAAGAGACGATCAATTTCTCTTGAATCTTCATTTGCGATAACAGGGTCCGATGGCGGAACCGCTTGTCAACAGCATTTACATCATTTGGATCTTTCCTATTGTGGATTCGTGACAGATGCTTGCTTGATCAACTCGTTGCCTTTATGGACTGAAAGCTTGACTCATCTACGTTTGTGCTCCTTATACAACGTTACCGATGAAACTGTATTAGCTATTGCTGAGCATTGCCCCCATTTGCGTCTACTACACTTGTCACGTTGTTTCAAGATCACCAACCATTCCTTGATTCGTCTCGCCTCGAGTCCACTTACCAGCAATCTGGTTTATCTCTCCCTTGCATTTTTGAATCAGGTCAACGAGCAAGGCATTAAACACCTTGTCTATGCATGCCAACAACTACGGACCTTAGATATCTCCGGAGCTGGCATAAACCCCATGTTTAAGCAAGTGATCATTCGACAATGGGATCAATGGCGTGAACAAAAACAGTGGGGGAAAATCGATTATCATGAGGAACCAGTTTTACTTCTGTGAAAAAAAAAATCATGGTGATTATAATCAACTATTAGACTATATTTCGATCATTACATCAATAAATATCTCATGAGATGTGATACTAGAGTGACATTTATGCTATTTCCCAATGTTCGGTATTGTTGTTTCCTTGTCGTTACTTCCGGGAATGTAAAGGTACTTGGAAATCCCATCAAATTAGCTACTTCCCTCGGTGTGAAGTATCTCAGTTTCAGTGAGTGTAATAACTTCAGTTGTGATGGGACATCATCATCGATTGCTTGGACTTGATCAAATACTGACTTCACCTGATTTCAAATGCACAATTAGTTCACTTCTAGGATGGCTAAGAATGATTTCTTACATCGACATCCTCGTTCATTTGTAAAATAGATCCTACAAGCAAAACGAAGTCAGGAAACTTGATCCGTTAGACACATACTCTTTCTTCTGCCTGATACATACCGGTCCCTTGAGCATAATGAAAGTACCCTTTCGTGAAACAACAACTATGGCGACTGGAGGGAGTGACAATATCGAATACATAACCGTTTTTCAGTAACGTTTTATCAGGCACTGCATAAACATCATGATTGACGTTGCTCTCGAGATAGTCCCTAATGACATTGTTCTCTTTTCCGTAAAGCTTGAAGTCTTCATTAACGAAAGGTATGAAATCATAAATGATACTGTTTTCAGGCGGTGTTGTAATCTGGGTGACGACAGGTGCAAAAGTGAGCGGGTTCAATTTGGCCAACAAATAGTATCTTAGCCTCGAGTTAGGAATGCCAACAGTTTTGCTGGGCGTGAGCAAAAACTCTTGGAAGTTGTAACCTGTCTTTTGTAGCTGATTTACAAGTAAGTTTCTCGAATCGGACGTCTCAAAGCCTTTGACATTCTCAACCAGTATATATGAAGGTGGGTGTACCATAGTATCAAGGACTGTTAAGAGATGTAGAAAAGATTTCGACCGAGGATCCTGGCTGCCGTGTTGTAATCCCAACCTTGTGTAAGGCTGGCAAGGTGGAGACATTGTCCATACGTCTGCCCTCCAGTTATCAAAATAGGCTACATCAAGCCCTTCGATGAGTTTCTGTAACGGGAAAGAGGAGGGTAGTAAGTTAGAGCAGGCTATTTTTAAGATGTGTCTCTTGTTTACTTGTCCGACAGTTTTGGCACCAAAGTTATGTTTGTACACCTATAAAGCCAAAAGCGATGATCAGAAAGTTTGTTAATCGTGAGGTTTCCACCTACATTGTTAGCAATGTCGTTAATATCAAAAGCCTTCAATATTTCGCAATCCCAGCCAGCCAGCTGTGCAGCATAGTGCTATCCAGAAAGACATGTCAGTAAGCTTGTTCAGTATACGTGTGCAGAGTTACCATCCCACCGATACCGGAGTAAAACTCGAGTACTTTAACTGATACCATTGCTTTCCTCGTAAATATAAAGGAGAAAAATGTTCTTTCTTTCATTTCAAAAGCCACCAATTTTACAATTTTCGGACATTTATTTCTCATCTCGTTACACCAACGATCTCTTTGCATTGTAATGTGGCATAAAGAAGAACAGAGGTTGTTGTTGTTTCAAAAAAAAAAAA
>LT554584.1:101112-123627 GCA_900079185.1 Absidia glauca
CATACTGGAAAGTAAACGGAACGGGTCAATGAGATGAGCTTAATGACCGACTTCTAACAAATAACTTACTCGTTGAGGTGCTTTTTTAGCTTTTCTTCGTTTCGAGAAGAAGAAAAGAGTACACCCAAGTCTACCGCTGTTTCATTAAGGGCTTGTTCATCTGAGGTATAGAAGAGTTTGTTGATCATCTTGTGGTACTTAGTTTTCTTTTCGCAATCCTAATAAGAAAAATAATATTAACTCCGCATCATGCAATTAGGTACAATCAACCACCTACCCTTCTACCGTTTTCTTGTTTGAAAGATTGCTTGTAATGTTTGAAAAAGTTGTTCATGACATGCCCCGTACACAAGACATGGCAGCACTGGTGAAACACAGCTCCGATTCCTTTGTACAGAACCATGATCTTGATCGCTGATGATGATCTGACATACATGAAGTAAAGGTTATTCATTCTTTTTCCTTTTCTTCCCAAGCTAATATCACCGGTAGATCAATGTTACCTTCGTATTGACTTCTTCATTTTTGCCAGCCCATACGACCTCTTTGAATGTTGTCAACGCCCAATTATAATTGATGGCAGTTTCATTGACCATCAGGACAGAGGCCGAGGCCGCCACAAAGGTCTTCGAAGACTTGTCACCAAGTTGAACAAAGGCATGTCCAGGTTGTTTGTTTGATAAGTCGCGTCGACAGCAAGGACATCGCCGAATAGTTTGGTGAAATTGATCGCATCTGGATGAGTGATCATCAGCATTCGAGGGACAGAATCATCGGACACATTGGTCTTTATGACAAAACCATCCTTTCTCACTTCATCAATTTGGAGCATCAGCTGGTCGTCCTTGGACTTCTTCAAAATAAAAAAAGGCCTTCACTATGCGTTGATTGATGTTATACACGTCCTTTGGCTTTATGGTTTTGCCTTGGTCTTCACGCATTGCATCAACGACATTGCTGGCGCTGCTTCCTGCCATCAACATACTTGCGACAGTCTTGACCTGCTTCGTGTCAAGTGCTCTTGCCTGTGGGAAAACGGAGGCCACAACAGAAGAATCGGCGATCAAAGCATGGTTATGCTCACATTTGCCAACAGAAACAGCACCTTGAACATGGCGGTCTGCAATGATGGATCCATCGTGAAGGATCACCTTCCCAACACACCAACCTTGATCATCCTTTTTCTCATAGGCTTTCCAATCACATTTGTTGGTGTATGCAACTCTTCCCTGGCGAGTGCGCATTCAGGGCCCATGTTGTCTTGGTACAAAGTACGCTGATTGCAGTGATAGTAACCATAGTTCTTCTCATAATTGATGGACTGCTGCACGGCAAAACCGTTTTCGGTTGCAAACCCTTTGATGTCTACTTTCATGTTATGCACATTAGTATATTGTCTTCCAACAAGGTATTGACTGATTGTGATAGTTTTTGTTAGTGTTGAGAGAGAGTTGAAGAAAGAGTATGAGTGGTTTATAACGAGAAACAACTGTTGCTTCTTTGTAAAAGACGCCTTTTTACGACATCTTTGGTGCCAAAAAACATGTTCAGTTACGAAAGTCGTAAAAACACTGAATTTTTTCCCTCCAAAAGATTGGTATGTGGCTTAGCGGACGTCATTGCTCTTCCCCCACATATGTGAGAGGAGTGTGAAAGTGCGTTGGATCGTAGAGACAAGGAAGGACAGCAGGTGGTCCCAGATGCTGGTTAGATGACAAAATAGTGGTAGTTTATTTCCCCCCCCCCTCCAAAAAAAAAGAGGTTTGCGAGGATTTTTATAAGATAGACAAATGGGGAGCGAAATTACACCTCGGAGTGACACGTACTAGCGTGTTACAGGGAAAGCAATGACTTCACGGATATGGTGAGCGTTTGTGAGCAACTGCACTAAGCGATCGATTCCCATGCCCCATCCCGCAGTGGGGGGTAGTCCATATTCCAATGCTTCACAAAATGACAAATCGGGGATAGGTGCCTCAATGTCACCTTGCTGTCGATCTTTTGCTTGTTGTTCAAATCTGATGCGCTGTTCTAAAGGATCGTTCAATTCTTCGTACGCATTAACGATTTCCTTTTTGGAGACGAAGAGTTCGAATCGAGCGGCTACTCGACCTTTGAGTCCATAAGGCATGTCTTTGGCAAGGGGGCTGAGAGAAAGTGGATGGTTGTACAAAAACGTTGGTTGAATACATTTGGGTTCGATCACATGCGATATGATTTTGTCTAGTATCCTGGCTTCGGTAAATGGGGCGCTGATATGTATATTTTGCTGACAACATAAGTGCTGCAAGTTTTCCGAACTCATAGAAGCAACTGATGATGTTCCTTTGAGTCCAAAGTAGGTATCCAGATAGTCGACAACGTTGATTCTCGCAAACGGTTTATCAAAATAGATATCGTGGTCGCCTTTTCTCAGCACCTTTTGCCCGTGTATCTTTTGTACCATTTCTGAAGCCAAAAATGTGAGTTCCGTATTCATGTTTGATTTGTAAAACATTTACCTGACAGCATTGTTTCTGTGTCAGTCATCAAACCGTCCAAATTGCCGTAAGCCTGGTAAAATTCGCAGGTTGTGAACTCTGGATTATGATCAGCGTCTATCCCTTCGTTTCGAAACTGCTTGCCAATTTCATATACTCGATCCAGCCCACCAATTACTAATTGCTGGAATTTCAACAAACGTGCTTGGTGAGTGACTAGGTTGACTCGTACTAGAGCAGCGTGTTACCTTGAGGTACAGCTCAGGAGCAATCCTCAATTGCATAGGTAGGTTTAATGCGTTTGCCCGAGTAACAAACGGTCTTGCTGAGGCACCCCCTACTGTGGGAGCTAAAACTGGTGTTTCTACCTCCAGAAAACCTTTACTATCCAAGAATTGCCTAATGAATCGAATTATCTAAAGAAAAGATTGTAAATAGCTTCCATAGCAATAGGGCTAATGGCTTACTTGAGATCTCGTTCGCAAAATAGCCAAAGGTTCTGGATTCACCAGCATATCAAGGTACCGTTGGCGAAATCGCTTTTCCTACAGGTACAAGAATGTGAGTATGGATATAGTCTCAACCATACAAGGGTAGCGGTGTTTTTGGAAGAACTTACAGGATCTTTCAACCCGGAGCGAGGCAGGTCGCGCAGACAAGGGGTTAACATTTGAAGACTGTTTGTGAACACGCAAAGTTGTCCATGTTTTGTCTTCCCCAACACACCAGTGAAAGCTGCGACAATCGGAAAGGTCAAGTTAATTTCAAACTCTTAGCTTTCTCTCGCTATTTTTACCAAAGATGTCACCACGAGAAGCGTTGCTGTTCAATTCCAGGAATTTGTCGGGCTGATCAAAGCGAGTTCGAGAAGCTACCACTTGGACTGTTTCCCCATTATGAATTACATCGTAAAAAATAAGTTTTGCACTGGATTCGCGTTTAGATATGATACGGCCTGTCAAAGTGACCACTTCTTCCGCCTTTTCGCCGTTCCTAAGCCGGTCCTCCCACTGAGGAATTTCTTTTGGTGTGATATAGCGCCCATGAGCAGGTAGTTTTATGAATCGCGGATAACCCATCGTTTGTAATTTGTGTTGTCCTCGATTGTGCTCTGACAGACTTGCTGTTAAGAAAGCAGAAAATTAGCCCAGAAAGACAAACTCGAGCCATGCGTCCTATAATGTTTATCTTTGATGTCTTACGTGAGGCCAAGAAAGAGCGTTGCTGCATTCTTTTCAATGATTGCCCTTGAATGTGTCTCTGGAAAATACGTATACCTCGAAACAACATGTTATGAAGCAAAAGACGGGGTGGGTGGATAGCGGTTGAAATGTTTTTGTCTTGTCATATTGGACCCCCGCAAGTTTCCGCCTGGCGTGAGTCAAGGATTAGAGTCATGAATTTGGCTCAAAATGCATAAAAGTCACCGAAAGCCAACCATACGATTATTTATTCGTTAAGACTGTATTCATCTAATGCTTGCGCTGACTGGGATCATCTTCATATTTGCGCTTGCGACTTTTGTGGTCACTTTCAGCGCTTTCTCTTCCTTTGTCGCTTGATTTATGTTTATGACGATGATGCTTTTTCTCTTCCTTCTTTTTCTTTTTCTGGAAATAGTCTGCCATGGGATCTTCTTCGTCGAATGATGACTTTTCCTTGGGTAGAGTTACAGTCTCTTCATTTGCGGATAAGAGAACACATCATTAGCATAGAGTTTCTTGTGATTGTATGGCTAGTTAGCTTACCTTCTAAAGTTGGCGGGGCCACATTATATGTCGGTTCAGCGTACGTTTCTTCGTCGTCTTCGTCGTGTTTACTTTTCTTTGGTCCATAGGAATGATCAACACGAATGGTTCTGGACAAGACCTAAAAAAAGGGGTCTGTTAGATATTGGATGGATTTTGAAGATTGGCGCATACATTGCTACCATTTAGGTTATCCACAGCCAAGATGGAGCTTTTTTGATTTTCGTACTGCAAAAACGCAAAGCCCAATGATTTTCCCGTTTTCTTGTCTCGCGCCATTTCAACGTTTAGAGGTTCTCCATATCTGACAGATCCAATTAGTGCGTAGCTTTGATTAGAGCTTTTTGGCGACTTACTGTGAGAAGATACACACAACGTCACCTTCTGTTAGCTCATAGTCGAGATTGGCCACAAAAATCCAGGCTGTATCTTTGTATTGTGCATGCCAAGATCCAGTATCGCTCCATCCTTCTGACGTCCCCAACTCTCTTTGATTAATTCGCTGAATTTCTTTAACGACACTAAATATGGCATAAAAGGAGATGAGCTTGTTATATTCCCTATGCATCCAAAGACTCATACTTCATTGATTTGAGAGACAAGTAGTTGATGGAAAGAAACTGCTTTCGTTCTTTCAAATGGAAAAGACTGGTGAAGACTAACGCGGAGTATGAAACTCCAACATATTTCATGGTTTATTTTGATTTGTAGTCACTTTGAAGAATGCTATACGATTTCCTTCTTGTACTTCGCACTAGCAACGGCAAAAGCTTCACGATTTTCCTTGGCTTTACGTTCAAATACCTAACGATAATACAGTGTGACTGTCAGACAAGATATGTAGTACTTGAGTTGTATACCTCTTTTTCGCTGGGTGTCAATAGTTTGAACTTCTTGGAACCTTCATGAGCTTGTTCAGCGACTGGGAGTTGTTTGAAGTTGGCAGGTCCATTCACACGTAGATGATCCAAGTATAACATGTAGCTATTTAAAGGTCGCTTGGGTTGCTTAGGATCCTTCAGTAAAGTCAGATTGTACTTTCTTCTGAGAATATTTTCATCGTGAATCTGTTGAGGAGTAGCTTCTGTCAAGGCTTTCTTGACAGCATCTTCATGTAGTTTGGCTTCTTTTTGGTACTGATCGGCGTATTTCTAGTGAAAACTGCGTTAAAGTAACTAATCGCCTGTTGTTGTTCTTGTTTTTTTACATACTTGCTTCTGAGCTTCACTCAATTTTTGCCATCTTTCACTTAAAAGATGGGTAGCTTTGGTGGCGGGTGCCTTGTCATCCATCTGCTTGATTTCTTGAAGGTGATCTCGAACGAAGATTTGCCAGCCAGAACGAGGTCGAGGAGGGACGGCTGAAAGGACTGTTTTAAGGAGAATGAGAAATTGTCACAGGAAATTAGATAAAGCCTTACCGCTTTTAAACTGCTTGGGATACAAAACTTTGGTAGAAACCGAGCGACATTGCAGTAAAACAAAAGGATTGGAGAATGTTGCCATTTGACAGAGCTTTGAAGGAAGGATTAGAAGAGAGAAAGAGGACACTAAAAAAAAAATTTCTAGATTAAATTGCTGACGTCCCCGTACCTTCAAAAATGGTAACCAGCTTTTAATCGCCGCATTACGAGCACGATAGGAATGTGGATAGTACAAGAGTAGATTTATGATATGGTTATGGAGAATGAGCTTAGATAATGAGGAGGGATGCTAAAAAATACTATTTACAACACGAGTCAATGTAAACTGAAGTACGGGGCACTATAAGCCCATTTCTTTCAAATCATGGGCAATACGATCGATTTCTTCCTGTGTGTTACTGTCGTCCTGTTTATAATGTTGAAGTTGTTTCCATTTTTCCAATGCCGTTGATATTGCAAGGCTCTTCTGTCTTGACGCATCTTGTTTCCAGGATGTCCTTGATCCTATCCCATCATTTCCGTAATCCATACGTTTGTCTTTGTCGTTTGACTTGGCAAGTCGTTTAGTGTAAAGTGGAATTCTAGACGGTTTTTTGTGAAAACCACCTATCCGTTTCGTCTGAGACCGGAAAGGTCTGGACTGATCAAAAGAGTGAGAGTGGCGGTGATGATTTCTAGTAACTCGACGTAGAAGAAAATCTAATTCGTGAGGGTCCACACCGTGGTGATGTTTTGTTGTCAGTTTGGTAGGTTGGTGGTGACGGTAAGTAGTTGTACAGGCGAGAGGAAGTGCGCCCGGTACAATCACAGGTGCAAGAGGGCTTCTTTTCCCTATAAAGGACGAGGATCTTTGATCTTCTACTGAGGAGGAAGACGATACATCCATATTGCTGCTTTCTGCATCGGATAGTGTAGAAGTGTATGTTGATGGCGAAGTTGATGTTGCAAAGATAAGAGTTTTTTGAAGTTGCGACGTTAAATGCTGTGCAAATAAGCTATCTATAGGTGAAGCATCTTGAGGAGATGGAGGCGGGGCTGATAGTGTATCCGTAGATAAAGTCGAGGTAGAATAGTCGTCTAACAAATCTTCAGTTTCCATGTTGGAAAACGATGACACAATTGGTCTCCCAGTTGCGAGTGTTGTAGCATTGCTGTTGCCGTTATTTCCACACAATGAGATCATTGCTGCCGTAGTATTTGATGATTTTGAAAACGGATTACTGTATGAGGAGGAAATATGAGAACTTGACTCACCGTATGAGTTCATTCAACAGCAAGGCAAAGTGTAAGAAGAAATTTGTCAAGGAAAAGAAAAATAAATAAATCAAAAAGCTGTTTTGATTGGTGAGTATTGACCTCCGATAACGTTTCCGCTCTCACCCTGTCCTACTTGAGCAAAACTATACACTACACTTTATTTTGCAATTCACACATTGCCATTAAGTTGAGTGTACATTCGTACTAGACTATTGTATCCCACAATATCATCACATCGTAAGAGGTTGGCAGCGTCACAATTTAGAGGTGATGAGGGTTCTGGATTATACAGCAATAAAGAGATAGCCAGCACTGTCGATTTCAGTGTCCAGGCAGGCGACCAAGCTGTTTTCAAAATATCTAAGCAAATTTCACCAGTCTAACAACAGTGATGAGATGGAGGGTAAATTCAAATTACTAGATAAAGAAAACGTGCAAGTATCTCTTACTTTGATGTGAACGTTGGGGTGACAAAGAACACTGGTGAAAATAATAGCTGGTGGTTGCATGGGGTAATTTGTTGGTACCTTTATTAAGAGGTCAAATACGCCACCTGTAAAGGACGATATGAGTAAAGGATTACAAGTTGCAGGTTTGCTTAACTTTTACCTTCGTAAGGAGTATTTGGCAGGCCTGCTATCTGAGCATTCCAAGTAAGGAGGTCATCGTCGTCTGCTGGATACAATGAGAGAATTTCCGGATGACTGTTCGCTTCTTTTTCAAAGTCTATCAACTCTTTCATTAAGCGTTTTGATACTGGATCCATCTTGCCAAGTTCAGAAAGAATTGATTGAAGAATAAACTGACGCATCCGCCCCATCTTTCTTATGTCTGAAGTTGAAATTCCGATGTGCAGCCCCAATCGTTTCAACTCCGCTTCTGGCAAAAAATTCTCGACCGCCAGAAACTTTATGACGACTTGGAGGATTTCGGATGCGGGTAGGCAGCTTACATTGAACATTTCCAGTGGCCTTCTTTGAACATCGGTTCGCTACCAAAATGTCAGAAAACAACGTATTTTTCGGTACTGCGTTTCCACAGCAAACTGAAAGAGATAAAAAAGCCGGCACTTTGGACTCAGGACAATTTATACCTGTTTGGAAACAAGAAGCTCGGGATGAGCAAGGTCGGCGCCGATTCCATGGGGCTTTTACAGGAGGTTTTTCAGCTGGGTACTATAATACTGTAGGATCGAAAGAAGGTAAAAATGAAATAGTTTTGAGACAGGATGCTTGCTGACACATGATATTTCATAGGGTGGACACCGAGTAAGTTTGTATCGTCAAGGTCGTCTCGCCACGAACAACGGGCTGCGAGAGTTGAAGATTTCATGGATGAAGAAGATTTACAGGTAAACCATCTAGCTCTCGTATCCTTTGCTCGCAAACCGGCTCATGCTGCTCTGTTTGAATCTAGGAACTGGCTAGCACCAAAGAACTTGTCGCAAAAGACGAATTCGACGTTCTTGGTGGAACTGAAAAGAATTTGGAAACCAAACGGCAACAACTTGACGATGACACCAGAAGAGGGGGAGACATGGCATTGCTGACCGCCAGTTTGATGAACTTGGTCGCTCCAACACAGGATTCGATTGGTACACGACTGCTACAAAAAATGGGGTGGAGACCAGGTCAAGGAGTGGGCCCTCGCACCGTTTTGATGGATGACGATAATGGCGAAAGTAGCGATACCATAACAAGCTTCCAACAGCAAACGACGTTAGCTCCTAAGGATACACCCATTTTCGACTACCAAGCAAAGACAAATGTTTATGGATTGGGTTACAACCTCATGAAGGATGTTCCTGAAGTGGCAGAAATGCGCAGATTTCAACAGCAACAACAGGACCAACTCGATCCGAAGTCTGGTGGTACAAAGTTTGGTATTGGCTTATTCGATACTCAAGACGATGATAATGTGATGCTTTACGACGAGGACCCTATATCTTCCCAGAAATACCATCATACTCTATATGATACAAGTGAATCGAACACAGAAACACTTATCTTGGTCAACAGCAAGAAACGAAAAGCTTCTCTATCTGTCCAACAAACTAAAAAAAAGGTGCGTTGCTCCGATGGGCATCTACCTCTCAGAGGCTTTCACTTATCTGATCAACCTCAAGAACTAGGCAAATGGTAAGATAAGAGAGAGCGCTTAAATAGAGAAATAGTGTAAGGTTTTTAACAGGATGTACTTGAACTTTTAGGTATCCTCCGCCTAAAGTGCCGGTTGGTTTTTTGGAAACCCGGGCTCAGGGATCAACAAAAACGGTCAAAAAGCAAGTCGAAATCACTACTGATGCACGCGGTGCAATGTTAGGTGAAGCTCCCATTGAAGCAAGGTCTGTATTTGACTACTTGTCCACGAAATCAAAGGAAAGGTTGGTGCAAGCAACAGCGAGGAAAATAGCGCCTCTTATTGTTGATAAAACACGGTTGCAGGTGACCCTGGTTCCTAAAGATGCAGCGAAATTGGCCTTGCAAGGATTTATTCCGTTCGGCGACATCCCTGAAAAGCAAGCACGGTATCGACATTTCTTGGAAGCTTCTTTGAAATCTTTAGACCAGCAAAATGATCCCACAAATCTCGCTACCACATTTGACATTCCTGCCGGTATGACCTATGAGTCGGGAATGAAAGAATTGGATGAATTCAGCAAAGCAGCACGTATATTTCGCCCCATCAGTAGTATGATGAGTGGCCGGTTTACTTCGTCATCGTCTCTATCAACTGGATCACCTAGCAGTGGAACTGTTGAACATGTATCCTTCGAAGGTGGTCTAAAAACCGAAGAACAATGGAAGAAGGAGAAGGAAATACGGGAAAAGCAAATCGTCGATGAACCAAAACCAAAAGTAAGGAGTAGAGAAAAATATATTTGCTGGATGTGCTGTTTAATCTCATCATCGCCACCACCGCCTTTTTTCGTTTTACTCACACTGATGATAGTTATCACAAGAAGCCGAGGCTGCCGCAATGAATATGTTTGGTACGTTGACAAGAAATCAGGTACCGTTTTATCCGAATCGATTACTTTGTAAAAGATTCAATGTACGTAACCCGCATCCAGAACATGTGCAGCAAGGACCTGGCCATCGAACCCAGGCGGGATCCACCTCGGCTTTGAATGAAAAAATCATGGCTTCCATGGTCACTCCAAGCTCTGGCACTTCGGCTTCGCCTTCAACTCTAATGGAAACACGAGAGGATGATCCAACGCTTGGTGCTATTATTGCAAAACCGTCATCTCGATCGAATAGTGATAAAGATACTTCTATGCTGCAAGAAAATACGAACTTGACGAAATCGGATTACCAGGACATCAATGACGAAGACTTGAACTACGAAAGACCAACTATGGACATTTTCAAAGCCATTTTCGAAACTTCTGATACTGAAAGTGTGGAAATGGAGCACGTAACACCACCATTGCCGCCACCAGGCAGTCATTCGAAAAACAACTCGCCACCGGCTCAAGCAGAAATTGCTGACGATGATACAATCATTGGGCCACCAGCACCAGCACCTTCACCGAGCCCAGCATCTTCGCCTTCTGAGACAACACCTTTTAGACCAATGTTTACCAAACGAGAATCCCTCAACACTAAGATGCCGCCTGAACAAGTCGTAGTAACGCCCTTCCAATCAAGACTTTCTGCGTCGAATAAGAATCGGACTCAGCGACGGCGAGTATCTTTACAGTCTGAGCCTGAATCGTCATCTGAAAATAGCGATACTGACAAAGGGGAAAAGAAACGACGCCAACAACGAAAATCGAGTACCAGCAAGAAAGGCAGCAAGAAGCATAAAAGCAGTGACGGAAGAAGAAAACATCGCTCTCACGATAAACACAGTAAAGAGCGGCATCATCACAAACAATCTAGGGAAAGGGGGCGAGATGAAAAGCAACCTTCAGGTTCCGATCAGATCGACGATATGGCAATGTGGGTAGAAAAGAAACCATCAACTAGGCGTACTCGTGCTGAAGATTTATGGTAGCTATGGCCAAAATAAACTTTAAAGTTTCCTTTGAAATAACATTTCTGGCATTGTTCACTGAACATTGTATGGCTGCATGAAAGATTACTTGGGGGTGCGGTGGGAAGGGAAACCCAAGGATGGCAATTTTGATAGGGGGATGCAAATGGGTGGTGCACGATCACATGACACGTTCTACAAACAGAAATTTTTTAAAGTTAGGTGAATGTCCGGACAGCCAACAAACAACTTGATTGGTGCACTTCAATTCATGGCATTTCCTTATTCCTACTGCATGGTTTTCCTTTATAACTCCATCCCATCTCACTTTTTCTCCCTTCATTTTTTTTTTTACAATAACCATCATGTCAATCTTTATGAAAAAGCAAACACCAACTATACCTACTCCAATCCCTGTCGTGTAAGTACAGAGTAATGACCGTTTACTTGGATCCACTAAACCGACTTTTCCTCCCGCGAAACCAGGCAAAACAATGGGAACTTTACAAGACAGAACCAACAAGTTGTACATGAAGTAGAAACTACAATTCAACACTGGCAACTTCGCAACCTGGTATCAAGTCCTTCCACACACATGGTTGTTTCACCGCACCATAACTCTTTGCAATTCGTAAGACTGAGTCCAAAAAAAGGCGGAGCCATAAAAATAGAGCGACAAAAATGACCCTAACTTTTTAATCTTAGTACGATACAAAAGCAAAAAACGTGGTGAAGACGATGGACTTACCATTTGCGCCCATGGCAGTTGACACAAAGTAAGTAATATCGAGTCATTGGGTACATAGAATGTGAAGATTCTCAATTGTTGGTTCTATTTCATTCAGGTATGGCTATGTTGCAGTTGCAGGACCAAGGGGCTTGGCTTTAGTGCGATCTATGAATGGTGATTGGTAAATGATGGGAAAAAGTTGGACGTATGGGAAAATGGTATTGACTTTTTGTTTGTTTAGGTCTTCTGATGTGTTTAATATAGGGCCAGGAATGAACAACACCATTGGTCTATCAAAAATCGGCCGAGACACTCGAGTGACCATTTGTAATAATAATCACACCATCTTCGTTTACTCTGTCCCTTCCATGAAGCAAATTACTGCCCTGGAGTTACCTTCTGCCGTTAACCACAGTAAGTTGATTCTTGATATCTGCTGTTTTTGTGAATGTTCTGACGGTGGACTCTTTTAACCGGATAGCTGCTGTCAGTGCTGATGGAAAGCAAATGCTGGCAACAAGCGATACAGGCGATGTTTATCGCTACTCCATTCAAGGTCATGGATATACGCTCGAATCAACATATAAAGGTAAACAAACAAAAAGTTAGAAAAGTAGCTTATGTGATGTGTAACATAGAAAACTCAATTTTATTGGTTGATCAATGATTGTTTAGTCTCCAACGAACCCTGTTTAGGCTGTGCATGGCATCCTTCATCCACCATGTTCGCTGTCACAAGTCAAGATGGTCAAGTTAATGTGTTTGATGCTAAAACCCAAGAAAAGCTTTGTCAACTGGTGTCCTCGGAGGTACAATCAAAGAAAGAGGACAAATGCAACAGAAAGACTTAAAACTAATGGCCGTTTTCTTTTAGACCAGAAAAACGAGAAAGGCAGCAAGATGCGTAGCCTTTAGTAAAGGTCCTTTAGACCTTCTTGTCTACAGCGAACATGTATCGCAAGTGAATGTTGTCGACACTAGAACATTCAATCAGCGACAAATTATCCGATTGGCACCACTGGACATGGACGCTCATATTGCTGGTATCACTTTTTCTCCTGATAATCAATCTCTCTTTGTCGCCATGGAAGATAACCTTACCGAACTGAAATTGGATCTCGTCAGCCGACGACAGTTCCCATGTGCATCTCCACCAACCTTTTAAGATATCATCACACTCAAACCTTACATTGACCTCTTCATTTATTTCATTACATCATTTGTTCATGCCATTCATTCAACCAACATCTACTACTCATACCACTCATCCACATTAAAAAAAAGTTCCTTGAAAACATCTCTGACGCTGAATTGGAATACTAAAGACACGCAGTGATTGTGCTAGTGATGAGAAAAAGCTCTTTATTTGGAGTCAAATGGAAGAACTTCCCAGGTGAAGATTCCCAATGAAGATTTTCAACAATGGGCCACCATATCCGTACAAACTATTGGCAACAAAAGAATAAGGATGGACATTGACTGTCATAAGATGTTTATGCATATTGAATAAAGGTCTTCATAAAAATAAAGAAAAAGAAAGAGTAAAAAATAAAAAAGATAGTTATGCAATTTTTAAGGGGGGGGGCAATGTCATGTCTTAATCCAAACTCCAACATTCGTCTGTCCGTCTCGTTCCAATCTTTGCGAATCCGTAGCAATCCCCTGCATCGAACTGATTGTATTTATTTCATAAATCATCGATAACTTTGCCCTTTCTCAAGTAACAAACAAGTTTTCATAAAATACTAAACCACCAGGCCCATCGTCCCGACACAAAAGCCCCTTTTGTTCAGCCGCCTAGTAAGAATGAAGTAAAATGTCAGGCTAGGTCGTCCAAGTCCCTCCAAAAAGGATTCTCTTCTTCTTACCTTGAGTTGTTCCAATGCCACCGCCAACGCCCATTGTTCAACACCTGCTAATTTGAGTGCTGTCAACTGACCTTGATGAGACTTGACATGCGCCAGGATCCGGGAGGAAGCTTGATCGTCGTTCATAAACGTTGACTGCACCACTAACAAGCCGGCGCCACCCTTGGGAGAGGTCGACAAGTGACGGAGCCGATAGGGAAGTTTGAGGGTTTCGAATTGTTGGCATGCCTTGTACAGATCTTCAGGGGAAATCAGTGCCACGCCACGTGCCCGGTTAAAGATGCAGTAAATATCCGTCAGGGGGCGGATATCGTTTTCCTTTTTGGTGTAAAACTTGTCGAGGAATTCGGCGAGTTCTCGACTGAGTTCTTGATGATAGATCGATCCTGCCGTGCCCCTGTTTTATACTCTGTGTTAATATGCAGTGTTGTGATAAGAAGTGAAGGATTCCTACCGAGTGACAGGGTTGGAAATACCTAAATTGATCATGTAGCCCCGTAAAGTGGATAGGTCTTGATCATTGGGATCCTTGTTCATTTTTGTCGAAATCGTTTCTGCTAGCGTCACCATTTCATTGGCTTTGGCCATCAATCGA
Source organism: Absidia glauca (assembly GCA_900079185.1). NCBI lineage: Eukaryota > Fungi > Mucoromycota > Mucoromycetes > Mucorales > Cunninghamellaceae > Absidia > Absidia glauca. The sequence goes on from LT554584.1 coordinate 115,195, forward strand.
TCCAAATCTTGGAAGGCGTCCGTCATCGTCACTGTGGTCTCCGTCGACAGTTTTTCGATTCGTTGTTGAATACTTTGGAGGCCCACTTTTCGTATTTGTTGTTCAGCCGCTTGTCGTTCTATGTTGGCATTGCCGTAGGTGTAAACATTGTTAGCGGTTAGTGAAGGAGATGTAGGTTGATCCCAAGCTTTAGTGGAGAGAGCCATGTTCAATTTGGCCAGGAAGTTGCCCAATCCGCCCTTTCGAAAAGAAAGTTGTATCGAGTGATCTTGCTTAGTGTTCAGCGAGGAAACCGAAGGCGAAGAAGGCGGTGATATAGATGGGGAAGAAATAGAAATTGGTGAGGAGGACGAAGAGGGTTGCTGTAACACAGACGTAAGAAGAGGTGTTGCTGTCGATGACGGTGATGACAATGATGAATCGAGTCGGGTATCGCACATTTCACACTGAATCATACTAGGGTGGTTGATAAACGTGCACGCTGGACATGACGCTGCTGCTTCTGTCTTGGTTATTACTTCCGTAGAGCTGTTGTTGTTGGTGCTGCTGTTACCTGAATCGCCTTTTAAAACGGTGGTGGCTGTCCGGACGCCGCATAAATCACATTTATCAGTCAAGAGCGTATTGTCATGATAGCATATAGTACACGTCCAGATGCCTACTGTGGCCGCCAGCTGCATCCTTTTAGCCACCTGTACAGAGAGTGTATCGGTATCTGAAATCACCATCAATGAAGCTGTATCGTTGGTGTTCTTGAGGGTCACATAGTCAAGGTATAAGATAAGTTTGGGTGAGGACCGAAGGAATCCACTCTAAAACAAAAGAAAATTGGTGGGGTTAGTCCAAAGTCGTGGGCTGGAAGGACCAAAGTTCTTACATATTGCTCAATGTTCGTGATGGCTTTGAGAGGAATGTCAACGGAATGATCCACAGGGGACTGATTGTCCACATAGATGATGCGGTGGCTAGTCAGGTAAAGAACACCATCTTGGTATCCGTCCACTTTTGCTTTCCTACGCAAGTAGCAATAGTTAAGCACCAATAGATTTGATATAATCACAATTACCCTTCGTAAAGGCCAGTATTGCCTTGCTGTATTAACAATGACTCTTTTGGAAGGAGCTCTGGTCGATGTGAAGACGCTGAAAGTCGACAGGACTTGAAGTACTTCATCGAGGGATGGAAGAAAAAATGAAAGAAAGATAAAACAGAAACAAAACAGGTGAACACTTTATGCCCACGTGGCTCTTTGGCCCTCCCAACACCGATTGCCTAGCAACCATTTCATCCATAATCATTTTCATTTTGCTTTCGAGTATTTAAGTAATGGATCTTGGCATCTTTTTGACTTTATGAGACATGTTATGATTACACACAGAAAGCTTCGAAAGATCCTTGAAGAAAGGAAGAGTTTCAACAAAGCTGCCTTTTTATGTTTGAAAGTACTGTGACCGTAGAAATTTTCCTAGTACTCTCCGCAATGGCAATTGAAATCGTTTATTGGTTCATTTTGATTTGCCGATGTGGCTTATTTGGTCTAGCTTTGGGTGAGGTAAAACAAAGAATCCGAACGTATCCACACAGATGACATTACATTCCGCCTCCACTTTTTCTAATGGTAAACACACACCTCTGATTTTCATTTTTTTTTAGTAAGAGCAGGGAAACAAGCAGCGAACCGCTTATTTCCCTCAAACAAAAATTGCGACCTCGATACACCGAAGTGTTCGCAGCTGATCCCATCTTCGCAGTGCAATGAATATAGGACCAACTGGATAACCAGCCTTCATGATCACCAGTTACCCGGCCCAGGTAAGTATGAAGAAAAATTATCCAGCAAAACAGCTCGCCTTTTTATAGTTTTTCGGAGCCCGGAAACTGTAATTTTTTGTTGATAAGGGCGGCGATTAAAAAGTACAGGTCAGCGGTAATGCGGAGATGAGGATTCGTGCAACTTACCATCAGCATCCGGAGCTATGACTCCATTACCATTCTTCTCAAAGGAAAGAGGACATCTATCCTCTTATCCAAGAGGTGGGATGTCCAAGAAGCGCTTTGAAGCTATTGGTACTGATAATGATACTGACGATGATGAGGAACTTTGAAACCTCGAACGTATGGGCGGAAAATAAAAAGAGCAGTCAGTTTAATAGGGATTTGAGGATCCGTTCAACTTACCATCTGTAGCAGGAGGTATGATACTCCATTAACCACCCCTTACAAAGAAGGGAGGACACCCATCCTCTCATCCAAGAGGCGGGATGCCCAAAAAGTGCTTCAATGGTTGATCATATGTGATAAGAAGGAGGGGAAGAAAAGTAAAAACGATGGGAGAAGTTGGTGAGCTATAAAGGTAACGTCGTCAATGCCGGTCAGGTGGATGGCAAGTCTCTTTTTCTTCCCATTTTTTTGAAATACTGTAAATCGGATTTAAACACTTGCTATTGGTGAGCATTGAAGTACCGGATCTATCAATGGTGTCACTGTCTGCCAGGTGGATGGCAGGTCGAAAAATAGAGATCAGAAAGTGGCCATGAGACCTATCGTACAACTGTCAATACATGACGAATCTCTTTATTACCTGACAATATTCCGCCGTCACATCGCTGAAAATTGGTCGCTTCCCACCAGTCGCTGCCTTGGAGCTCTGTACGGTAATGGCAGACGAGTACAGAGTAGTAAACTCTCCTCATTTTCAATATCGTTCGATAGATAAGCAACATGTGAGGACAAACTTCTAAAAAAGTCAAAAATTTTCAACAAGCGTCCATCCATTTTATTCACACTCCGCTTCTCTCTGGCGATCTATGAACATGATTGACGATGCCACCTGTCCCCACTGCCCTCAGACGCCTGAAAACAATAATAATTTCTTCCTGGACTGTACTAAAAGGATCATGTTTGGTTAGATTTATGGTCACCATCGCAGCAAGAAATATGGACAATCATCACCGCTTCCAATAACAAAGACGTCCACCGTCTGGACTTGACAGGCAAAGTCCTACTGGCAATCTGGTCGCATCATTGGCAATGCCACCATCACAACAGCGAATGGAACAAGGAAGCGGCAATAACCGCTTTTCATCGATTAGTATAGTTTTTTTTTTCTCTGACAGAGGTCTTCATATTGTACAAAAAAAATAATCCATGTGCCCGGTCAAGCATCGCGGAATTTGAATAATGTTCATCGGGACAAGTCACCTGGGTTTAGCTTAGGGGAATCTGCCATTTGTTTTTCAAGCTGGGTTTTCCTTTTCCTCTCTTCCTACTTCACAAATATAAAGGCAATAGCATGACAAGTGGAGCCATGCGAAGGTTTTTCTTAAGCTCGTTGGAGTCCCGACCTACCCGACTCCTCCACACATGCTCCAAAGGGCGTCTACAGCACCAACGACTCTTAACGAGCGGCCCCAGCCCGTCTCCTCCACCCACAGTGACCACAGACTCTAGCAAAGTATGGGCGGAAAAGCTATTACTGGCCAAACGAAAAGAATCCACCAGCCCGGTAACAGCATCATCACCACCTTGCACATCGCCTAGTCGGATTCTATCCCAATTCTATCGAGGACTAGCAACACAAAACCTTGATCAACTCTGGCCTCTATATACGATCATTTACCAAGCCAATCTCCACACCCGCCTCACCCGTCAAAACTACCGGCAGCTCGTCCTTGTAACTGCCCGATCTGCCAAAACACAACGAAATCTCCATCGTCTCCTGGCTGTGATCGAAGACATGCAACAACTGGCGCATCCACTACGACGATCGGATTTCAATATGCTCATGTACTGGGTGGGTGGGGCCACTGTACCTGAGACTCGACCACGACACTTGACTGAGGCACTAGGCTGGTTAACAACCATGGAGACACCAGCAGCAGGATCTATCGCGCCGTGTGTAGTGACCTATAATACACTCATCCATGTCGCCTCACAAGCCAACGATCTCTTGACAGCACAACGATTGTACCACGCCATGCTCGCCAAAGGGATCCAGGCGGATGCATTCACTTATACCACCTTGCTTCAGTGCATGGCTACCATGGGTGATCTCCAGGGTGTCGAGGATATGCTGGCTCGCTTGGAAACGAAGAAACTGGGTGGGTTAGTAAGGAACACGGTGACTTGGAATATGCTGTTGGATTGCTACTACACCCATGTTGCGAAATATGGTGATATAATAGACGAGCATGTTACAATAGACGACAACAACGACGGCAACGACGATGATAATGACACAGTGGAAGGCATCGGAAGCAGCAGCACGGCAGCAAACAAATCGTATGAAGCGAAAGCTGACAGTATGTTCCATGCTATGGTGGAGGCACTGAACGAAGGCTCACCAACAGTACCCGTAGCGGATGCAATTACCTTCCAGATCTACATTGACCATCTCCTCCGCCAAGATCAACGTGACGATGCCATTCATACCCTTCTGGAATCAATGCCGCAAATCCAACCCACCATCACCATGTACAATCGATTATTCGCTTCCTTCAAAAGTGATCCCATACCAGCATCCTCATTAAAATTACAACAGCTTTATACATCATTCCAGCAACAGCATCATTTAAGGCCAACCACAGAGACTTTGGATGCCCTCGTCAATGCTCTCTTGGACCAACAAGAACCGACTTTGGCCTTGAAAACCTTTGTCGATCTCTCTCAACAGGAAAACCTCTCCCCTTGCCCGGAACTAATAGAACGACTGTCCAATGTGCTTGAAGAACAACAAGAACAGCAAGAACATCAGTTATCACATACACCATCATCCACGTAGATCTTCCTCCCTCTTACATATTTGAAACCCTTACACCTAAAGTATATATCATCTTGTCATCATGTAATAAAGTATCTACAACCCCGCTTTCCCATTATCTATTTGTCTTTTGTCAGGCACGCCTCCTCTGTCTTCCCTTGACTTATGCCATCTTTTAGACCAGTTGCGTCTGATCGTTCAAAAACTCCCAGATCCAAAAACCGACACATCTCCACCATCCTTTTTGAGGAAAAGAAAAAAGGGTTCCTTATCAGTATAAAAGACAGATCATTGCTCCTACCGAGGGTCGTTTGCAGTTTACGTTCATGCAAAATCTGAGGTGATGAAACCCACTTGTATCGCCAAAGAACTCCCTCAATGCAGCATCTGAGCGGGGATACAATTACCAAGCACCTGGGCCATTTCACTTTTATTTTTACTTTTTCTTGTTCTTTCTGTCTTCATGATCAAAAAGATCCAGTGATTCATTAAAAAGGGAACACCAATGCATACTTTGTTTGGATGCATTGACGCTCTCTTTCTCTTTTTCCTGTTTCTTTCATTCTCGTTGGGTTAGGTAGAATGTAACCACACACGGGCCTCTTTTTTTGCCTTTTCTTCTTCTACGCCAATCCAGTGTTGCACGACACTAAAAAAAAAGACTGAGATAGACCTGCAGTGAGCATTCTCTATAAAATAGGTATGTGTCCCGGGCCGCTAATCGATCCACTAGGTCCCAATTCTCTTTTTAAGGTTCCCTCTGGGTAACTGGGAATGAAAGAATAAGCTTTTTGGGTTCGTTGCTATGCTCTAAAACAAAAGAGTTGCAGACCCACAGTGTCACATTTTCCTATGGGGAACAATGAAAAAGAAGGTGTATGATGTGTGCGTGAGTTTGTTTTGATCGTTCTGCAACCTGCAACAAACAGAGTGAGCGCTTCTATTTGAGTATCTTTGTATACAGTTTTGGACCATCCACTGAGTGTCGTACAGAAATGTATTGACTTTCAAACTCTTCATGCTTTTTTTTTCACATTTGAGTTCCCGCCAATATAAGAGGGAAGTTGATGGCTTTGGGCTCGAGCTTCATTTTAAGAGACTAATCTTTATACGTTGACAAACGCCATACACATACACTACAAAGCACGTGCGTTGGTCCATTAAAAGAAGGTAAGGATGGATATGATTGAGAAAGAACTAGACATACAAGTTTGCTCGAGAATGGTAACGAGCCTGATTGAAACCCCGATATAACCGTGATTGGTAGATCCCTGAATTTAAAAACGGTGCCCCCATCTTCTTCTTTTCTTTGCTTTCTCTTTTCTTTCACTTTCACTTTATATTTGGTTACCTGTACGATACCCCTCTTTATCTCTAATCAAGACATTTAACAGTCTATCCCCCCTCTTCTTTACATACATACATACGCACATAGAGCTCGTATTGCCATTGGTTTATTTGGGACAACATGAACTCAGTACACGATAATAAGAAATGGCATCAACCAGCGCCACCTCCCCTTCAAAGCCCTTCACTGACCGATCCTCCTACCACCCCTTCTCAACCCATGTTTTCATCCACACCTATGGATCATGGCTATCCATCTAGTCACTTTTCTTCGAATGGTGGTGGGCCGTTGGATTCACCTATGTAAGTTCTTTATCATATGAAAAGGACGCTCTTTTTTTTTTTAAAGTTTCCTTGTTTGTTTGTCAGAAAAAAAATCTCATTTGGAAAACTAACACCTTCTTTGGGCTTTAATATAGACATCAAACTTTTCCTCATCATACCCAACCCGCTACTTACTTTGCCAAACAAGATTCTTCTTCTGATCCACGATTGCCTGGGTAAGTTTAGCCAATGATTAACGGAGAAAGAAAAAAGTCAACCTTACCCACCCTTATTTGTTAAAAGGATGATGCATCTGGCTTCTCAGCCTGGCACCCCTCAACCTTCTTCGGTTCATCCTCAAGAAAACAATGCAATTCTATCCCCTGATAACAAAAAACAGCATCGATCTGCCAACTACGCTGGATTCAATACGGCAGGACCCTACCCCCATCCTTCTTTGATGCGTAAACAGCAACAGCAACAGCAACAGCAACAACAACAGCAACAACAACAGCAGCAACAGCAGCAACAGCAGCAGCAACAGCAACAGCAACAGCAACAGCAGCAACAGCAACAGCAGCAACAGCAACAGCAGCAACAGCAGCAGCAGCAACAGCAACTGCAGCATCGCGGCAGTCGAAGTGATCCTCATTTTATGAATGAAATGGGCCCCATCTTTAGTTCGACAAAAGCTTTGGAAAGCATTTATGCTTTGGATCGATCTACTTTGTAAGTAGACTTCACTTTTTGAAAACGCACGATGAACTAAACGAAGAATCTTTTTTCTATAGGCTTCCGGCCTGTATCCAAGCCAAGATGGACCGTGGGTTTTTCTTGGCGGACAATGACTGGACCTGCTATCGACGCAATTACTTCCAAGTCAGTTGTGCATTTACGATACCGGGCCTCAATACTTTGCCTACACCTCCACCGTACTATGGCACCGATCCCCATCACCATCACCTTCATCATCCCCACCAACACCACCATCACCAGGAACCGCAATGTTATGTCCAAGTAGACGGCGTGTTCTTACCTGTGCGCCAATTCAGCCTCAATATCTCTGCCCGGGTCTCCAGCAGCGACAAAACCATCGATCTGGTCCAACACACACCGAAACGTGATAAAGGACCTCAGAATACGCCGTTAGCAAAACATGTGTTGCCAGGGGGAAATCTCAGTTTAAGTGCCGTGGGAGCCAGTCAGAACATCGCCACCTTTGAGCGGATCCAGTTCAAGACGGCCACAGCGAATAATGGAAAACGGCGTGCTGCTCAACAATACTATGTGTGTGTGGTGGAGTTATACGGTGACGTTGTCGCTGAAAATGGACTGCATCGGCCTATCAAATTGGCCACTTGTCAATCGGCTCCTCTGGTCGTGCGCGGCCGTAGTCCAGGGCATTATTCTGATAATCAGCAGCAACAGCAGCAGCAGCATCATCAACAACAAACTATGATGGCACCAGTAACTGATTCTAACGGGAATCCAACGGGAGTGGCGTCACGCTTTGATATGCCTCCACCTCTTCTACCTCCTCATCATCATTCTCAACAGCATTCTCACCATCTTCAGCAGCAGCAGCAGCAGCAGCAGCAGCAACATCCAATGACGATGGCTCAGCAGCCATCTCTTCCTTCTCATATGGATGATCATCGATTTCCTTCGTCATCTTCACCTTATGCCCGGTCTGCAAACGGATTGATGATCCATACAAATGGACCTCCCATGAATCATGGTGACTATGGTTCTTATCCATCGCCTTATCCCTCCGCTTACCCAGGCTACTCTTCATATCCCACCGGTCCGCCTCCTCCCATAATGATGCACAATGGTCCCTCCTCTCCCATCACTGGACACCCTCCTCAGCATTCTTCTCATCCTTATATGGTATCTGACGTCCATCATCATCACCCATCCTCCTCCAGTGCTCCTTCTTCCGAATTCTACCGTCCTGATCTTCACTCACCCTCCACAATGGGTGCACCACCCTTACAACATCCACCACAGCAAGACAATGACTGGCGAAGACATCCTACCATGGGCCCCTCCTCATCACCACC
>LT554584.1:123862-134370 GCA_900079185.1 Absidia glauca
TCCACCCCCACCCCTTCTAATTATGACCCGGCTTCTTATTTCCAACCCCCTCAAAAATAATCAACCTTTATGGATATCACATTATGTTTCTTTCTCTCTCTATCTCCATTTTACTTACGCATTGTATGAACCCTCTTTCTTCTTCAATTGTAGCATCCAATAAACATGTAACATCAATCAGTCTAAACACACACACTTCTTCCAATGTACCCTCTTTTGAAGAGATGTATCTTTAATGCATTTTTAAGGTTATGGAATTTTAGAGCTATAGTTTTAGGTAGTGCAAGCGTATATATATGACGTGCTAATCTAATGTCAAGACAAGGAGAATGAAGGAGCTGACAAGCGGTGCCAAAGGCATAAGTGATAGTGTTGTTGCAGAGGCAATGCGATGGCTGGGACCTTATACGATAAAGAAGTGAGTGCACCTAAAAAACCTAGAGGTTTTCGTAATCCCTTGTTCTCAGTCCCTAATCTAAGTGGATATTCATCAAGTCTTGGTGCATGAGAGCCGATATCCGTTGCCGTCCCAATCGATCTACCAAGAAAAAAAGGTGCAATGACGCAAAAGGCAAATGTTAGTCATGGTATGACAAAGATGGACAAGATGGTGAGAAGGAGAGAGTTACACTGCGGTCGTCGTTCAGGTTGTTGAGTCGTTCATAATGTCGATGGAAAGAAAAAAAGTGATGAAGAAGCAAACAAGATGCAAACAAGAGGCTTACCTTGAAAAAGTGCTCCCTTGTAGCCACATGCGGTGTTTGAAATCCAAGAGAACCTGAGAGGGGGGATTCACTCTGTGTGTCAAACCCAAACTTTTATAACGAACTAGGCAGCGTTCCCCACTTTTAAACCCTACGTTACAAACCCTACGTCTCCGTAGCAATCCTAGGCCTATCAAATTTCAGAAACCTCTCGTTTTTATTAATCAAGAGAAATCTGTGAAGGGAAGGGAAGGGGAAGGGAAGAGATGAGATGCAAAACAATAAAAGAGGTGAATGGAATCTATAATACAAACAATAAAAGAAGCTGGGAATGAGGGAGTGATCTAAAAGATAGGATGCATCTATGCTAGCTGTATCTATTCTACACAGCCGACTTCTTTTCCTTCTTGTCCTTTTTAGCCTTCTTTTCCTTTTTATCCTTCTTGTCCTTCTTGGCCTTCTTGTCCTTCTTGTCCTTCTTCACCTTCTTGTCCTTTTTGACTTTCTTCACCTTCTTCTTGTCGCCATCATCATCTTCTTCATTAGTGCTGCGTTGACGTTTCTTGCCCAGATCTTCGTCGTCGTCGCTCTTGTGATGGAGATAGTCTTGCATGACCCGAGCGAACTTGCCCTTTTGTTCAACTAGACCCCGACCTCCTTTTCGTGCTGTCCGGCCTTCACAGGCAGCAAATAGTTCGGCATCCGTCACCTTGATCGAGTAATCCTTGACTTCTTCTTCATCATCGTCGTCGTCATCGTTCGAAGTCGTAGACGAGGGTGATTCCGTCGTCGGTGTTGAGCTATATATGTATATATAAATCCAGTTGAGCTCACCCTTCTTTCTTTTTCTTTCATAAAAAAACACTGTTTTCACTTACGGATCATAACTTCCTGTAGAGCTCTTGACAAACCCGCCATAAAGTGCGCCATTCGCAATCCGCTGAGCCATGGAGGTGTGGAGATCCTTGACCATAGTATCGACGGAATCGTTGATCTGATCAGCCATGGAAGACATGGAAGACACAGGAGCTGAGGACACAGAAGAGATGGATTTCCCAGTGGGGCGTTCGGTGCTGATGATCCCTGTGGTCGAGCGTCGTACGTCTGTTTTCTTCGTCTTGGCTGCCACCACTACTTGATCTTGCTCGTCCTTGGCCACTGTCACTTCACTAGCGCTCTTGTTGTAAAGATGATCCCACCAAGCAAATTCCCATTGGCTTGAACCTACGCCCACCCCCTTTTTGTCATTCTTTTGGGAAACCGCAATGTGTTTGGTCCGACCATCTCGATGTTTGCCTAACCCATCTCCACTGCAAGGAAACACTAGTTAGTTAGAATAGTACATTTCACTCTGGCCCTTCACTTACCTTTCCCACCCAAACTTTTCTAACTGTGTTTTCGCAAACGAGCCTTGCCACTTGTCCATGTTGTGTAGAGAAAAGACGAAGGAGAAGAAAATTTTTTTTTTGTCCTTTTCCTGCGTGTCGGACTTTATAACTTCAATTTGAGATCTTTGCCCTCGAAAAAAAAGTCACCCGTAAAACACCTCTCTCATTTCAATCTCCTTTGACGATGGGTTCTATAAAGGCAAAGTCTTCCATCCTACACCACCATCCTTCATCTAACCTTTAACTTTTATGCATTAGGTGCTCTATTTTGCGGGTGTGGCGGACATTACGCAGCACGACAGTGAAAGTGTCGGTTTGGATGACGATCGAACGACGGTGGATGGCCTGGTTGCCTACCTAGCAACCCAATATGGTCCCCCCTTCCAACGTATTTTGGAGACATGTCTTTTTGCTGTGGACATGGAATATGTCGATCGGACCCATTCCCTCAAACCAGGTCAAGAAATGGCGATCATTCCCCCTGTTAGTGGCGGCTAGTACCTCCCCTTCATAGTTAATATAAAGCTAATTCCCACCGCAAACCACCCCTGACGGATTTAAATAAACATATTGACGAGGAGGTGTTTTATTGCTGCTTACTATGATATAATTATATAGCTATACATGTAAGGGTGTAAGTGTGTGTGTGTGTGTGTGTGTGTGTTTGTGCAAAAGGGGATGAGATGCAATCTATTATTTAGGGGACGACGCAGTAGAAGACGAGACAGAGTCGGGTAGATCTAGAATATGGCCCATTTTTTTGACTTTGACGGCCAAGTAGCGATCCAGTTCCTTTTTAGGTAGGTCAAACACCGACGACATGCCAAGGGCAGGAGATGAAGAGGGAGTGCGATCCAAAGGATACAAATGAGGTTGTGTTGCCATCAACAGATCATTGGGGGCATTCCAAGAGCGAGGGACCATTTCTCGTCGTTCAAGCACTTTGATGTCACCATATGACTCTAATTGCTGGATTTTGTCGGGGTTGTTGGTTAGGAGATGGACTTGAGTCAGCCCGAGGTCTTTAAAAATGGCATTAGCGATCCCATACGTTCGTCCGTCTGCTGGATGGTTCAAAAGGACATTCGCTGCCACTGTATCGTGCCCTAGATCTTGAAGATTATATGCCCTACAAGAGAAAAAGCACGTCAGTCCTGTCAGTTCTGTCAATCCATCAGTCCATTCCATATCCCCCCCCCCTATCTCTTCTTACTTACTTCAACTTTTCCAATAGACCAATGCCACGCCCTTCCTGTCGCAGATAGACAATCACCCCACGACCCGCTAGCTGCAATTGTCGCATGGCCTCGTCCAGTTGTTCCCCACAATCACACCTTCCTGAGTGCACGGTCTCGCCTGTAAAGCATTCCGAGTGTATGCGAGCTAAAGGGATTTTCGCCGTCTCGGTTTGCTGCTGCTGCTGCTGCTGTTCCCATTTCCGTTTCGCCTGCTGCTGCTGTTGTTCCAGGAATACCATTTGATCGGGTGTCAGTTGCTGGGCGACCGGGACATCCGTGGCGGCGACGATTTCCTCGAGCTTGCCATAATAAGCCCCTCGCACCACACGATTCAAAATGGTTTCATTCGCCCATGCATCGTCCAAAGACCGTGACCGAAGATCCCCATACACAATGGCCAAGTGTTCTTTGCTATCTTGATTGTTCTTGTACAGATGTAGATACATTTCGCCGCCTTCATTTGTAGGGATACGGGCTCGGACTTGGCATTGAATCCGAATGTCTTTATCGCGAGGGGCTGCTGCTGATGAGGGAGGACTGTGAGTGGCAGAATGGAGACTAGGTGTCACGGCACTGGGTCGATGGACTTGTTGTTTCAAAAAGTCAATGTATTCTTGGTATGTCGTTGGTCCGTCCGCTTGTGTTTGAGGAGGTGCTCTATCATGCACTACATTCATCCCGAATAATGTAAAAGCCGTCGCCATGGTTGTATGTATCAAAAAAGTATGACTAAAAAAAAAAAAAAAAGGAAAGCGAAAAAAGGTGGGGAAGTTTTTTTTATTTCTTAAGCTTTTTGCTTCCCTGACAAAAGGATCAGTCATCAAGCGGCATTTGAATAAAAGAAGCTCCGACGAGCGCCAGCAGATTGTGGACAGGTGGATCTTCACCCCCTTGCATAGATGGATAACCTCGGAGGAGTGTTGTAAAGTTGTCTGCCACAAAAAAGCTTAAAAAAAGAAAGTTCTAATCCGGTCTAAATAATTTGCATGATTATTAAGGAGAGAGCGAGTTTGGCCAACCAATGGCTGACAAATGCTTTCCAAGCAGTGTCTGACGGACACGTATTCTAACCCCGCCTCCATCACATAAAGAAGAAATTTCTCTTTATGATTCTTTTCTTCTTTTTTCCCATCCCCTTCCGCAATAATGTCAACAAAACGATGGATTCTTTGTGCTTTTGTATTCATTAGCTGCGTATTGGCCTCATCACATCGACCATTAGACGAAAACCAACTCTTTGTCCAAGATGTCTTACAATCAGATGGCAAAGACTATTGCAAAGTAACCCAAAATAGAATTGTAATGTCACTCACCCACTCACCCACTCACTCACCACTTTGTGTATAGCCGTATGGTCAGATTCGAGACACTTGCTGCGATTATCAAAGTGTAGAAAGTATCCAGAGCGACACCTTTTCCAAAATTCAAGCGCTTGTACAAAGCAAGTTCTTCAAGTATTACAAGGTAAGTCGACCTCGTGGTAAAGTGGGCTGATTTTCTAATCTGCGCTGAACGGTGTAGCTCAATCTATGGCGTGAATGTCCTTTTTGGAACGATGATGGGCTATGTATGAATAGGGACTGCTCGGTGGCAACAACAGACGAGGTAAGAATGCTAAAAACTAAGCAACAGGAAGGGTTTCTCATCTTTCCCTCTAGTCTTTATTACCGGAGGAATGGCGGCAGGATGCTCTTGGGGCTCTTCAAATGTCACCCAAAGGATCTGCATTTCAACCCTTCAAGGTGTGTACTTATAAAGATCAAGATTTCTGTGTAGCCGATGACCCTTCCGATCAAGGTAGTAGAGAAAGAGAGAGAGGCATGGAAAATCTTGCTAACCCTCTTCTTCTTCTCTACTGTAGATGTAGTGTATGTCAATTTGTTGGATAATCCCGAACGATTCACTGGATATACAGGACCATCCGCCGGCAAGGTGTGGCAGGCAATCTACGAAGAAAACTGCTTCAACATTGTCCATAAAATGTCAGAAGGATGTCCAACATGCTCTGCTATCTCTCCCGTGCCTTCCAACTCGCCCCCACTCGGCCCTTTACTCCAAGACTTGGCTGGCCCCACTGGTGATGACGGTGACGACGAAGTGTGTCTGGAAAAACGAGTGTATTATCGTTTGATCTCAGGGCTTCATTCTTCTATCTCTATTCATATCTGCGATGAATACTTTGATCGTACTACTGGACAATGGGTAAGGAGGGACAAGAGAGGAAGGGGAAATGCCGAATCCTCATGCTCTTGTCTGTTTGTTATAGGGGCCTAATCTGGATTGCTTTGTGAACCGAATCGGTGCACACCCTGAACGACTCCAGAATATCTACTTTACTTACGCCGTGGTCCTCCGTGCCGTGACAAAACTCGACGACTACCTTGCTCAATACCCTTTCCAAACCGGCGACGTGGCTGAAGATGAAAAGACAAAGGTAAGAGAGCAAGAAGAAAAAAGGGTGAAGGTAACTAACTGGGCCGGTTTCCTTTTTCGTCAATTTAGATATTGATTCATGATCTGATATCAAGCACCAAGGATTGTCCTGCCACCTTTGATGAAAAGACCATGTTCCAAGGCGCCGATTCTAGGGTAATGCAAAGTACACTTTATAAAGAAGCCACCTCTCTAATCTTTCTCTTCTTCTAGTCACTGTATGTGGAATTCAGGGATCATTTTAGGAACGTCTCTCGAATCATGGATTGTGTGGGCTGTGAAAAGTGTCGATTATGGGGCAAGTTACAAACCACTGGGCTAGGAACGGCATTAAAAGTCCTTTTCGCCTACGAAGACAAGAGTCTCAGGTAAAAACCACCCGCCATATACTTTTGAACAACTTTAATGAGACCAGCTGATCTTTGTTTTTCCTCCTTTATATAGCTACCGCTCCAATCCCCGACTATTGAATCACAACGAAGTCGTCGCCTTATTCAATACATTCAACAGACTCTCGGAAAGCCTAGAAGCCATTCAAAAGTTTAGAAAAATGTATGCAGATCGACTGGCACCACCACCACAGCAACGACAGCTGGCACAAACCGTGGGCGATTGGTTGAAATGGCTTTTGGATGGCGCTCGGACCATGGCCCACAAACTCATCAAACTAGGCCAACTTCCTGTTCCCTCCTTCCTAGATGATCCCTTGGAACCCTTGGATCCCTTATAGTAGTGTAGTATAGAACTTAGAGATTGAGATGGATCAATAAATAAAATAAAAGGGGAATTTCTACCCGCACGTCCATTCCATAATGGCAGACCCACGATCGTGGCAGACCCAGCAAAAGTCGGCGTTTAAAATACCTTCCCGCAGATGTGGATGTCATATTGAAATCGGTTGCCATGGCTCCTAATCTGATAGGCATCACATAGAGAGTCCAGGTATGCTATACAGAGATCCTCTTCGCATTGCCAGCCCCATGAGAGTGGGCGTGTGATCGGAGTATGAAAATGTGATTCATGCAGCTGTAACTTTGCTAATGTAATAAAACACCCCTTGTGGAGTCAATCAAAGACAAGATACAGAACGTGGGAAGCCGTTGTGACATGAAATTTACAAGGATTGGTTTATCACATGAATCCCCTTCTCCACTCCCACACATAGACAACAAAGAGAAGCAAAGAAGAGGGGTTTTATTGGGTGATGAGATCTGGGGAAAAATTAACCTTGTAAAAAAGAGGCCATGGATGTCCCTGGAGCAAAGTGAGTCTGCTCTTCGACTGGTGCCTCATTGTCGCTTTCCACCGCCTCCGTCTTGGGCCCTAGCTGTACTTGTTTCATCTTGATCACTTTATCCACCTGGTATTGATATTTGGCCTGCCATTTCGCTTGTTGCTGCCGTAAACCATCGTTGTCATTGTCATAATGCTGCTGCATGGACGAAAGCATCGGTAACAAACCTGTGTGAGAGATATGAAAAAAAGGAGAATGAGCAAGTGCGCCTTTAATGTGTGTGTATGTGTGTCTTACTGGATGGCTCTGTTTTCTTTTCTTCAATTTCAAAAAGCAAATATGACCCCACAGGGTCATCATAATCTCCTCTGTAGATTTCGGGGCCGAGTTGTGCAAAAACTTGCGAATCTGTCATATCCTATTTGTTTCGAAGAAATAGGAGTCAGATTTTACAAGTGGAAAAAGTGGAAAAAGATGGTTCGTTACCGAGATGGCAAGGCCGTTACTCTCATGAGCTAAGGATCGGATCGTTTCTTCGGAGCGATAGGCCGTCAGATCCATAATCACATAGGAGGTTTCTTCAATATAATCATCTTCATTTGCAGGACTGGTCATGTTTTTTGTTTGGGAAAGAAAAGGTGAAAAAAGAGCGGGGCTCAAAAAGGTTGAGACTTGGCGCGAAACGGGCGGAGTCTCAACAGGGACATGCCTTCCGCACCAGCATATCAAAAAGTTGGAGTCTTGGAGGTAGTTTCAAGTCAATTTTATTAGCTGAAGGAGACAACTGTTAAGCTATATGGGAGGCGAGACTGTGAAGGTATATACAGGACTTGGAATGACTAACCTAGTGTCGTGATCAAGAGACTGAAGGGTGTGAGAGCTGACCGTCCATCCAGTCCTGGTGACAGAGAGCCGATGTCCGTTGCCATCCCACTTGACTTACTATAAAAAAGGAGCAGTGATGCAATGGGCAATCGTTAGCTATGGTAATACAAAGGTGGACAAGACGGTGAGAAGACGAGAGTTACACTGCGTTCGTCGTTCAAATTATAAAGGGCGAGGCATTTGTGGCGTGAGGCTAACGTCGATGATAAGAAAAAAGTGACGAAGAAGCAAAGAAGAAACAAAGAAAAGAATTGACGTCAAAATGTACTCTGCTGTAGCCAGGAGCGGAGTTTTACCAATTAAGCTGCAAAGCAACCAGGTGCCTTAATCGGAGTTTGCATACACACATTGAAATGGTCGACCATCATATTGATGAGAGAAGGTGATTTGTATTAGAAGATTAAAAAAGATAGTGAGGAGGAAAGTGTGTAGGTGGGGTTAAACAGTAAGACAATAGCGTAAGAATAGTATGATATAATAGCAATAGTAAGGAGTGAGGGGGGAAGTATGTAAGAGCAACTATGAGGGGGGGTTTATAACATCCCAGAATCCCGTAGAGCATTCTGCAGAATGGTTTCATTCACCGCGGCAAAGACGAATCGAATCTATCAAAAAAGATTTAGTTAGATGAGAGGAAAAAGTAATGTGATTGTATATACTTACATTAGTAGTATCAGTAGCTTGGGTTAAACTGGGAAAGAGAATCAAGCAGTTAGCCACAGCATCAGTGATAATGATAAGAGACTTACTGTGGGTAAATATGAAGTTTGGCACGATTCGTTTGTAAGAATCGCCACAAGATATATTTAGCGGCCTTGTTCGCATCGTTACCACCTATATTGGAAGAACAAATCAGTTCGGAGTGTTACTTCGTTCGCTGGCTCGCTAGTTAGCTCTTACCTTTGTAATCCGGGAAATAACGTTCGACAGGGACATGTTCGACCTTAATCTTGAACAAATCGACCTTGTTCAAGAATAACATGATGGATGTATTCAGAAACCATCGACTGTTGACAATGGATTCAAACAATCGTATACTTTCCACCAGCCTGTTTTCCGTGGTATCCTCCAGTAACACTTGATCGTATTCGCTGAGTGCCACACAAAAGATGATCGACATGACTGATTCGAAGCAATGGATCCATTTCTTTCGTTCCGACCTCTGTCCCCCTACATCGAACAAACTGTTTGCAGATGAGCTACTTTTATCCATCATCCCTTGCCCTGGTTGTTCGTCTTCACTTACTGTATGGTCAATCGATCCAGTTGAAACGTGATCTCCGTAATGCCAGTGGATTTCAGTCTTGCCCGCAAGACATCTTGTTCGATCGGGACATACGCCGGATCACCAATACGGTCCAAATCATTAAAAAAGCTAAAAAACAAGGTGAAAGCACACATCTAGTTAGTGATAAGCCTTCGAGGGAATTGAATTTTTTTCTTACTAAGAAGCATTATCCATCAAGTAGAATCCGCTTTGTTTCTCGTCCAATAACTGCTGCACTTTAGGATCTTGCCATAGTAGTCGCATACTTTGAATCGTATCAGAGTCTAATCGAGTCATATTCGGGTCCCTTTCTTGTAACAGATGAGTGGCCGCTGCCTAGAAAGAAAAAAATGATCAGTCCATCCCTTGTTTTATAGACAACGGTCTTCTTCTTCTTCTTCTTCTTTTTTTTTTTTTTACCTCGGCCTTTGGCGTGCTGTAACCGTAACCAAACTGTCGGTTCGCATGGACAATGGCTTGTGAAGAATCCAAGAGATTACGATAGACAATAGTCCGCCACCCTGCCAATTCATCGTGTGTAAAGCCGTGATTGATGATCTTTAACTGTTTACATATTGTAGATTTGCCTGATTCGCCGCTGCCTACAGGTGAAATCAAATGGTTAGTAAACGATGGGGGCATGTTACAAAGAAAGCTGGGTTACCTAGGAGCAGCACTTTGCAATGCTTCGTTTGTTGTTTCCGTTCCTTCTCCAATTCTTTATCGATATGATGGCTTCGTTTGTCTTCGGCCGATTGTCGTTGTGAAGTGGATAAACAGAGCCCCATTCTTCTTTGGTTGTTGTCGTAGGCGTTTTTATCGTATGGAAAAGGGTATGCGTTGGGTAATAAGAGAGAGTTAAAATAAAAAAAAAGAGGGTAATGGGAAGAAAAAGAGAAACAAAAGGAAAAAAGCCCGAAGAGACCAAAAGAAAAAAATCCATTGGCGGTGTGTGAAATGTTATTTTTCTCGGTGGAGAGGTTCGTGCGGTGGCAACCCCCTTGATGATGATCGAAACCGGGATTTGAAAGCTTAAAATAGCGAGAAGCAAAACTCCGCTTCCAATGCCGCTCCACACTCCGATTGAATCTGACTTAATTAGTGCTATTGTCATATGCTATTCACCACAAAAGGGGAACCCCACGAATAACCAAGCTTTTTTCATCTCTTTTCATCTCACATTGTTCCCTCTCTTCTCTTCTTCTTCCTTTCTAATTTTTCAAAAGAATGGCAGATTATCATCCTGGTACCAAAACATGGCTGCTTGCCCTCTTGACTTCTTTTTGGACCTATCGCAAAACTCGTAACTTTGGCAAGTAGTCTCTCTCTCTCTCTCTCTCTCTCTCTCTCTCTCTCTCT
>LT554591.1:0-12020 GCA_900079185.1 Absidia glauca
CCAAACTTCAATCCAACATATCTCGCCCGGAAATGCACCTAGACCACTCATTTTACCCTTGAAACGACCGGAGGGAGCCCAGTTTTAAACTCCGCAAGTTCAAACTCCGATTGGGGCTCCGACGGCTGAGTTAGGACCTAATTTGTGATGTGTGTTCTATTTGTTCTAAATTTGGTAAATTCTGGGTGTTCTGCCAGTTTGACAATTCCCACAGACGGTGTTAAAGGTGCAGGGTTCGAACCCTGCGCTATTCAAGATGATGCGGAGCTGAAATCATCAAGGGAAGATTTTTCATTGGATGATTTCTTCGAAACTCTATCCATACCAAGAGTTTGTCCGAACTGCTGCCTAATTCGACAAGAAGATCTACAAGTATCAGCGCCTCCATTTTTGGCTTTTTCGCATTGAAAGGGAGAGGTCTCCGCACAGAGGCAACAGGACAAGGATATTTCTGATGCTGGAGTTAGAAATAGGTTTGCGCATGGACAATGAGGACTTGAGCGACGGGGGACTCTATGAATCCCCGACTTGAGCCCGGGCATAGCTGGGATTCGATTGATTTGGAAAGAAAGGTAAAACCGCCCCGCCATTCACAGAAATGGTCTTATTCTTATCATCTGGAATCGATCGGCAAGGCCCTCTCTTCTGCTGGTATCCGGTACCACAAAATGGCGCATATCAATTCGACTTATCTGCTCATATGGCGCATACAGTATCGTAGTTGCGAACGAGGATCAAATACGACGCCAAGGCCGAAGGGACAACACAATGATGAACGATGCATATCTCACCAACCTTCCGACAGAAAGGATACGACCAATGGCGAGTTTCCCACCAAAGTTCGATCCTTTTGTCTTGCCCTTGCCGCAGGTGACCCATCTACCAGCCTCTGCAAGAAATTGTTTCCGGCGATCGAGGAGTGGCTTGACCGACTGGTGTCGTATAAGGAGATAATGACCTAAAGAAAGTCAATGGTGAGATAAGATGATCTGGCATCATCAAGAAAATAAAGGTTGGACGGAGCTACATAAAAACTCCGACAAGTAAAGTTGCATGAATTTGTGAAGACACGAATTATACAAGACTGACCATCTTAATATGATCCACTACAAACAGAATCGTAGACAAATAAAAAGATATCATTTATCACAAGTACTAGTCATGCATACAAAGTCAAACAGAAACACTAGCAGAGATACAAAGAGGAACTTTACGTCCCCATTATCCATACTGGTGATCCAACCCACATCTCTCACTTGACAAAGAGAGAATCATATCTCCAATGAGCTAACCTACGTACTTGGCACTCAAAAGGTAAGTCAACGTCATAGTATTAGAATGTAGTAGCATGCACATTCTGATATGTTAGAGATCTACCGCAAATTGGAGATCAGGAACATGATCCTGCCCACACACTCCTCCAACAATGTGTGCCTTGCACTCTAGATTTCAAACCCCGATTTGACTGTGCATAAGAACTTTTTTTTTGCCTGTCCTTTAGTTTTGCCCCTTCTTCCCCTCGTCATCACTTTTTTGCCTCTACATTGTCATTATCTTTAATCCACGACGACAAACGAACGAACGCACGAAGAACGGTAACTATCTCCTTCTTACGTCTTGTTCATCTTTTGCTTACCATTACTAACTTTTTGATTTTGCATTGTTCCTCTTTCTTTTGACACTAGATCGGCTACGACAATAACGACAACGATAAAGGCGACAAAGATGCTAATGACGACTCCACCACTGCTTCATGTCGCTCAAAAAGGCACTTTTTGAAATTTTTAAATGTAAAAAACATGGGAAACCCTCGCAATTTTTTTAATGTGCGCTCATCCTGTCCCTAGGCATTGTACCGATAAAGTGTACTGTCCCTTGACCTATTCCCGACGCCTGCTGTTGCTGACATCTTGGATAACACTGGTCTGCTCTCCTCCTCCCTTTTCCTTAGCTCATTTCACTAGATTAGTCACTCCATGACAAGCCCTGTATTCACTGCCACCCGCTAGGACATGTAGTTTGAGAATAATCTCAATCAGTCAATAAAAACCTACTTCGATCCATCTTCATGACTTTGGTCTTTTGCATAAGCTCCAGTGATTTAGAGACTCTGTTATGTAGCAGTACAAATCACCCGCTGCGCCAAGCTATGGCCCCTTTTTTTAATGTCTACTTCGTCTGTGTGGATTTGTGTTCGTGAGTGCTCCTCCATATTATATACAATGCTGATATAAGAAAAACAAGATTTGGAATGTAGAGGGACAACATAAGCATAACATAGGTATGCCATTCTATGAAAGACGAGGGGATTGTTTATAAAGAGCAATAGAGACTTGTGATGTCTGTGGCGACTGAGAACAACTGTGACTAGATTGCAAAACCATTAACTTCTCAAAGTTGTATGATGGTAGAGTGGGTAAGGATCAATTAAATAGCATGTGGACCAAGTTAGTGTAATGCCAAAGATAGGATAGTGGGATTGGATGAAAAAGCCTGGAGGAGGATCTTTTGGAGGATCCCTAAATGAGCGTATGGACGTTATATTTAACTACAAGAAGTCTCCATTCCAAAAAATAAGGCCTCAGGATCATTAAGGATGCTTATTACACCTTCGTTACCTTCATGCTATCAATATTCATGCTGACTAGAAAGACAGACCTTTTTGCAATTGAAACTCCGAAAAATCTGACAATAAATAGCTCGACAACAATTTGCGAGCATTCTTTCACTCTTCTTTCACTTTCTTTCTTTATTAAAATGACATCCCCTTCCCAATCTCCACCGCCACTAATAAATCGAACCTCTTCACTATCGACAGTGACAGATGCACCACTACCTTCTCAGCAATTCACTTCGAACAAACCCAACAAGTTGGTGGCAGCCAAACTTCATAAAGTCCTGAATTCATCCATCTCCAATGACACGCGCATCAAAGCAGCCTTAACGTCTTTATCTGATATTCCTGACCTTGATGAAACCGATCTACGGCAGAATCTTCGAGGCACCATTGAAAGGAAGGAAATTGCGACCAACGAAAGATTCATGGATGCATTCTCGGTCGTGGTCAAGGTAAAGAAAATATATGAATGATGACAAGGCCACTTCCTTACCTTCTTCTTTATAACAATGCAGCAACTAGAAAACTTGGAGACGGAAATGAAGGAAATGCAGACTTCGTGTACTCAGATGCGGGGCAAATTGGATGAAGTGGCAGGCGAAACGGCAAAGATGATCCAAAGGACAAGTGACTATCAAGAACAATGGTAAGCAATGTGACAAAGAAAGCATGCTTACGACGCTCAATGTTGCTTTTCCCTGTATAGTGAAACAAACGATACAAGGGTGGTGATAGCTCAACGGTTTTTGGACAAGTTCACCCTGAATGAAGACGAAATCCATTGTTTGACGTCTTCGACCACCCCTGTGGACAATACATTCTTTGACGCCCTGGCCCATCTACAAAAGATCCATGGGGATTGCAAGCTACTTCTAATGACCGCTCACCAACAAGCAGGGTAAGGAAAAGGAATACTGTGTTTTGTAGTAAGTTAATCAAACGCATTGATATAGACTTCAAATTATGGAATCCATGTCGTTATATCAAGAAGCAGCCTATGAAAAGCTATACCGATGGACTCAACTTGAGAGTCGATCTTCCTTTGGTGGTGACAGCATCGATGTAAGCACCTTGATGACCAAAGCCCTGTATTCCCTCAGACATAAACCGGTGCTGTTTCAGTAAGTCAACCCACTCCCCCTTTCTCTCTCGTGCATGAAAAAAGGTATACTAATTCTTTGGTTTGTTATAGAACCATCTTGGACGAACTGGCTATGGCTCGACGAGATGCGGTGGCTCGGGCTTTCATGGCCGCTTTGACTCGGGGTGGACGGCCGATTGAACTGCAAGCACATGATTCACTTCGATATATTGGCGATATGCTAGCCTGGGTGCATCAAGCTTGTGCTGGAGAAAAGGAAATGCTGGAAAGCTTGTTTAATCGTCATTCTGCAAAAACATCGGGTAAGAGAGATCATTGTAAGGAAGAAACATCAAAGATGCTAATATGATCTCTTCTTTGATCTAGTGGACTACGAGGTTGTCTCGGTAACAGTAATCAACGATGCGGTTGTCGATCTATTGGATGCAGCTATGGAAGGAACTTGTCGGCCCTTAAAGGTAAGTGGATATGTGTGTATTGGAGGAAGACGAAGAAAGGGAACTTGGGTTGACTCTGTTGACTCTGTTGATTACAATGTTAGACTCGAATGGAACAAGTGCTGGTACTTCAACCGTCGGCGATTACATCTTATAAAGTGGCCAATTTGATTCAATTCTATGCGATTACAATGGGAAGGCTGTTGCGGAAGCACTCTTCTTTGGCAAAAACGCTCTACGAGTAAGTACTGACTACGATCTGACATAAATGTTGACGCTAACCTTTACATTTCTGCATCTAGAAACACAGACATGGCGTACAAGTACTTTTTCAAAACCCTAAATGCCCAATCACAAAGACTACTTCAAAATGTAGAGGTAAGAGAGAAGATAAGATATGATTGGCTATAGGGTTGTGAGCTTGACTCTTATTGTTTATGCATATGAATAGGCACCATCCAAGGACTTGACTGTGGCATCCGTGGTTCGAGATATGGCCGTACAATTGGTAATAACAAATAGAGGATGGGTTATATCAGGTATTCAGGCGCTCACACATTATTATCAATAGAAAGAAATCTTGGCGTCTTATGATTCGTCACTTGTCATGGCAACGCAGGCTACTGAAGATCTGCATGAATTTAACTTTGGCGAAATACTGGATGCTATCGTCGAACCTCTTTTGCAGATGTGTGAAGCGTCCGTAGAAAGGTTCAGCCAAGTGGATCAACACATCTATATGATCAACTGCATTCATCATATTCAGGTACTGTACAAACATGACCATCATGTTATCCAACCAAAACTAACCCACCCCTTATAGTCCACGATGGATACATATGCCTTTACAGATGCTAAGCGGCAGGCGCTAACGGAGCAAGTGGGTGAAAGGCTAGGATTACTGGCTACAGAGCAGGTAAGTACAAGAGATTGGCAAGCTGGCAGAACCTCATGTTGCTTTACGACATTGTAGTGCCGCGACCTTTTGCAGCAATCCGGGTTGGCTAAGATCGACGAAGCGCTCAAGACAAAGGACGAAAAGGTAAACGCTGACGCCAATATACATGTGCAAAGTCTTGACGATCATTCTTCCTTTTACTTTTAGACTCCCCTGTCATCCTTACCAGCAATGAATAGCCACTCTCTCGCTCACACTCTTTCCAAACTTGACTCCTTCCTCGTAATGGCAAGTGCAGATGTCTCACCTCAATTGCAACGCTTGGCCACATCAGAACACTGCCAGCAAATCCAGGATAAGGCTATCCACCTACTACTTGACACCTACCGCCGGATTAGCGAAGCCGTCCAAGACCCTGCTAATGGCTATGGACCCGACCCCAGCGCCATCCTACCAAGAACTGTCGAGGATATGGAGGCGATCTTCTCGTTTGCCCTGTAAAATAGATCTGTAGAATAGTCATTATCGTGGAACTAGAGGGATAGAAATAAACAGCGGTATTTTTAACCAGATACCTTATGGATGGCATTAAAAAAAGGTAGAATGACCTCCCTACCTAATTTTAGCAACAGACACACGCATGACCCACCTGTTGATTTTTGAATTTGACTCCCAAAAGATGAGCTCGGGCCAAGTTGGTTTGGTTTGTATATACTTTTTGATTGATTCTTTTTGTCCATTCCACGCCCTTCTTTTTTACATGAAACGTTTGCTTCATGTATCCACACACAACGCTTCATGGCGGAGTTTACTATCCCCACTCTACAAACCATCGAAACCACCCTCCCTCTCAAACAGGTCTTATAGTAGGCATCGTATTTGCTGTAGTAGGAAGCCTGTTGGTGATTGGTGTGGGATGGTTTATGGTGGTACGGCACAGGAAAAAGGAAAAGGCCCAGGAAGCGGAGTTTGAACCTTCGATTCATGCATCCTTCAGAGTTAGCTCTGACGAAGCTGGGGATGAGAAGAGTAGGGAAGAACATGGGTCTCTGCAAGAGTATCCACATGCTTCTAACACACACTCGGATTTCTCCCCTGGGCCATCCCTACGACCATCCATACGCTCGGTAGCACCATCACAATCTCCTCCACACGCATCCGTGCATTCAGCGACTCTTTCACACTCGTCCATACACTCAATGGTCCCTTCGCACTCGTCAACGCATTCAATGGCCCCTTCGCACTCGTCCACGCATTCAATGGTCCCTTCGCAGTCGTCCCTAAACTCGATGGTTCCTTCGCACTCGTCCATACACTCAATGGTCGCTTCACACTTATCCACACATTCATTGGTCCCTTCACAGGTTTCCACTGGTCCCATAGCAACACCGTTCTCTAGCGCTCCATCGCCCACCCACCCGGCAATGACTCTCCTATCCCAATCCCAGCCCACACCACGCCATTCCAGCGAAACCGCCCGAGGGTCATTTGATTGTCCTCCTTGGAGCAGGGACAGTCGATTCCAAGAGTTCTTTTAACCATCACCATTTATTTGTATCATATTATAGTTGTAATGAGGAGGGTGGATGTCTTTATTTCTTTGTATACATAAACAAACTACTTTTACATGCTAAGAGAGGACTACCAGAGACTTTTCTACGTGCCTGATTTTTTCAATCGATGGATTCGGAAGGAGGGCTTGTGTGACGAAGTGGTGCCCATGAGAATGGATCGATCGATTGGTTTTGTGTCGTCAATGGAGGCTTGTCGGGAATCATACAGGGGTCGTAAACAGGGTGAATGGATGACTTGGACAAGGGTTGTCTATGCGGGATCAAACCAAAATAAGTTCATTGTATTACGTTATTGTGCTTTACCTGTTCAATGTTCCATATTTCTACCAGAGAAAGACCATAGGCAATCACATAAGGATAGTCTACAGAGATGGAGGAGATGCGAGATTCAAAATCAAAAATACTAGAGAGTTTTTGTGTGGCCATGTCATTTGTATGGGTCGGTGATCCGTCGTTGGGTGTCAGATCAATGGGTCGCACACCAGACATAGTTACAGCCAAGCCCCGATCCGCTGATAGTGGTATATAGTCGATGCAAGGAGACTGGAGTACCTGTTGCCAATGGACGCTTGTTTCCCGTTTACGACTCGGTATAATGCTTTCCACCCCATACTTATTCGATTGTATATAGAGTGTGTTGTCATGGATGAATATGTTGTTGGCATCCTTCAGGCGCACGGTGTATTCCTAACCCCAAGAACGAAAATGATCAGATGCCTGGGTTCATTCATTTCATTCCCCCCCCCTCCCTACCTTGACTTTTTTAAAGTATGGCGTTTGTGTCCTGGGTATAGCTACCACCGCCAAGATATGGTTGCCATAACGAGTCAGGTACACCATAACAACTTGCTGATAAAGCCGGCCAACCGCCATGGAAAGGACCCAGTCTCGTTTGACCACACACCAAGTCTTCTTTGTCGACTCTTTTGATTTCCTTCCGTGTTGTATCGAGGTGTCGCCAGTGCTGTCGTTATTCTGGACCAAGAGAGGGTATGCCACTAGAGAGTACTTGTGCTTGGGGTTGTATGCCATCGCTATTAGCATACCATTGATCAGGGCAAGTCGGTGACAGGCTTGTACGGGAATGATTTGGTGGAGATCATGGTGATTTGTCGAGTCCATAGAATCTAAATCGTGTTCTGCACCAACCCATACGCCATCCTGTGTTCCTAGAGCCAACATCTTATCCCCATGATCCGTTTCTACCAAGAAAGCTGGTTAGACCTTTCCCTTTTGTTTATTTTGTGGTTTCATCAAGTACTTACCATAGGAAAGAGCACAATGTACTTGTATGTGTTGTGATTCTTCGTCGAGGTCAGATTTCCGTCGAGGTAAAACGTTGGTGGGGGATAATGAGGTGGATGCCGCTATCGAAGTCCACGGTGCTGATGACATTTTCTTAAAGGTCGACCATTCATCCTGCTGCTGATTCATAGGCGTCTTTTTGAGTGTGACATTGAATTGCTCCCATAGAGGTATTGTCAGGTACGGAGACTTTGTACCAAGAAGCGCCGAGTCGATCGCATTCCGCCAGTCTTGACAGTCCTGTGCATCGTCGAATTCTAATGTGTATGGTGTTTCCAATGATCCCGCATGGCAGAATTGAAGTTGGCGTGGTTTGCTATCGGCAAAATCTATCAAGGGTGGTTGAGCAGCGTCTGGTGTAGGAGAGGTAGACGTGGAGTGCATGATTTCAGGTATCTCGGAGATTGAGGACGACGATGTGGTGGTAGTGGTGGCCGATGAGTAGGTGGACGATGTGCGCTTATCGTTGGATGTGATTGGTGTCAATGGAGAGACAGTAATTTTCTGTTGGTGTCGTCCTTTTGCCCCATTGTGAGTGAAAGACTTGGTGAAGTAGGTACCGAATTGTTCGTGCTGGGTGGTGGAAATTGACAATTCAGGTACGGACTGGCGTCGATTCAGGGGCTGGTTTGGAGTAAGCATTGACGATGACTGTATTGCTGAGGATGAGTGGGTATATATTGGACTGGATGACCATCGATTTGTACGTAGTCGTCGTTTCAGGCGAGAAGCAGAGCCCAATGATTGGTGAGCTGATGGAAGAGAGACGGGCGGTGAGATGATAGGTGTACTTTTGCTGCTTGACAAGGAATCGACAGAAAGTGGAGGTTGGAAGTTAGATGATGGCGTTCGTCGTATGGTTGACCAGATAGTGGAAGACTTTGCTGTTAATCGGGAAGACAATTGGCGTGAGAATCGATGGATAAAGGGAGAGGAAGGGTTGTAGTGTTCGCCGTCTAGCCATACAAAAGCAGCCAAAGGGATAGGTCGACCAGTAAGAGAGTATTCCTCCAAGCCATCCACCAATTTTGCATGGGTAATAAAGAGCATATGACTAAATAGGAACACATGACATTGTATTGCTGTTGTAGTTGTTGTCGATCGGTGTAGCCACATTTTGCCTTCGCGCAGTAGTTTTGCATCATATGGGAACATCCATTGCTGAGCCCATCCAGATGAGGTATTAGCCAAAGGAGAGTAAGAAGAGACCGAGGAAGTTAAACAGGCAGTGACATGAGCCCGCCGAGTATCATGACCAGCATTTGTGGCGGCTTGGTTCATATGTGAGAGCAGGTCTTGGAGCATTACCACGCATTGTTGAAGGATAGACTTGTCTTCAGAAGCTGAGTCGGATCGTTTGGCCAAAGCTTCCACCAGCATCCGATATTTTCCAATCCAGAGAGTTGGTGCTGACAAGAAATGACCCAGTGACAAACGCCTTGTACGAGGTTGACTATTTTGGGTGTCCACAAAATGGCAAAAGGAAGGATTGCGATGACGTTCCGTCCGGAGAGCATAAGAGGATCGTATATGGTTGCCGGTGTATTGGATGTATGGCTCCGTGAGTGTTTGAATATGCTGATGAATGACCTGTCCCACTTTTCCAAAGAGTAGCTGGTTCGGCTTTTGACAATGTTGGATGAGATGAAGACAGAATCGTTGGTGAAGTCTTGATATACGTCGGTAGTTGCCAAACAATAGCATATGGAAGGAGTCGCGATAGGAATCTGATATGCAGGAAGAGGACAGTAATGGCTTGGAATACACTTCGTCTAACACGTGAAGATCGGCCAAGTAACTTTGTTCCATGGATAAAAGATCTGCAATGGCAGCTTGTCGCAAGAGCTCGTTTCGATGGGTCTTCTGTAAGATGTGCTTAGGTATTCGTTGTAGCCAAGTGTTTGTCGACTAGAAACAAAGAATGGGATGAGTACGATGCAGGGCTTTTCTACCGAACGTCTTACAGTAAAGAGGTCAGATTGAGATTTCTGAAGAGGACAACACGGAGAGTAGCAAGGTCGTTGATAGTTGCAAGTAGAAGAGTAGCAGCTTGTAACAGGCGTAAAGACACCACTGACTTGAGCGTTGACAATACGATAGTACGCCGTTGAAGGTACCCGTTCCAGTAGTCGAAGTTGAATAAACGCCTTCAAAAGTTGTTCATGGACAGTGCACGAATGAGTCGACAGCATAAAGCCAATGATATCCTATTCATGTATTGTCATGTTCAAGTAAAATAACTTGTGAGTATCAAATGGGTTGTGCCAACGATCCCCTTCTTCAACTTTACCAGTGCTTCTTGTCGGGTTACATGAGCATATGCAATGACCTGAATGAAGATGTCCGCCAGTTTAGAGAGGAATGGACCTGCTGGACTTGGCCAAGAACTTCCATCCTAAGGTTGCGCCCCCAACCAACCATATCAAAACGTAAAGGAGTCATTTAAGTCTTTCAATCCCAAAGACCTCTTCATTCTACTTACCTCCATGATGCAATCGGTGGATATGTCAAAACGTGTTCGAAACGTAGTATGTGATAGCAGATGATACGATGTGTCAGTAATAGTAAAAGAGAGTTCCTTTCCCTAAACTGATATAAAAGAAAGAAGAAGGAAAAGAGATTGGAAAAATTGAAGCCCGTCTTAGCCCCGTAACTTTATTTTCATAGGCGCACCAAGACCGCATTAACTAACTTTTGTTTTTAAACTCCGCCATTTTTTTGACTTGAGCTCTTCGCAAGCCTAAATCCTATTATACCATCCCTATAAAGGTGAATTCCTACGCTTGGATAATGTGTTATGATGAGCAATCTCTCTGCCTGTGTGGGTAAGTGTATTTGGAAGCGGTAAGGGAAGTGGGTTTGTACACATTGCCATTTCAGACGGAGTCTGAGCGCCAACGTGTTGACCAGGATCCGCTGACCACCTGTCTACTTCTTTTGTGTCATCTATGCACGAGGGAAGGTTAATTCCCGGGGCAAAAAAGTGTCACTGCGGGTTTAACTACAAAATCACAGGGACATAAATGTACTCAAACAAGACTTTATTTACAACTATACACTATCACTGTAAGATGCTAGCTCTAATTTTGCCAATGTATCGATCCACTATCTAAACCATGTCCAATAGAGCTTCTTAAAGGTGTCTCCTCCATCCGTACTGCTTCTCCAAACTTTGATACCTGATGGAGAAAGAGTTGGTCGATCTGCCATTGTCCGATGATTCCCAGCTGTCGATCCAGAGACATATGTGTGATACAGTGGGGCCAATGCGTACAATCTGTTGTACTAAAAACCGTAACAGAATATGGGTTTTGGTTAGCATTGACTATAATTGCCAAGTTCCTGGGAGGTTGAAGAGAGGAGGATGCGACTTACTTGCGGGTCCGGTCGTAAATGTGTGTGGCATAGTTGGCAAGGATGGTGAAGGTAGTGATGTAGATTGGGAATCTTATTTAGGATGTTCAAAAAGAGCTGATTCACATTACTTGATTGCTATAGAGGGTATCTTCAACTTGCTCATATCATTAAGATCAACTGAGGAAGTAAAGGAGAAAAGAGAAAAAGGAAAGGGAGTAGCTAAAAAAAGTAACCCCGCTCATTTTTCAAATCCCGATTTTGGAAAAAGGACGGACCATCGCCCACGAAATATGCCCCTTTTTCTTGAACACCAATTTCCTTAAAAATGCGATGGAAAACCTTACTTCAAATTTTATACAGAGAAAGGTGTGCTTCCTACCTATCGAATGTTGCTAAGGTTGTTGACCTTTTGTGGATAAATTGCCGTCATTGGGGGCACTCCATACAGTCGCTGTATTGGGGCTTTGCATAGTGTTAACGAACGAATCCAACATAAGAAACATCTGTCATTAACATCACTCAATAGATGTAGACTGGGTTATGCTTCATGTAAAATTTGAAGGTGTGTTATCCATCTCAATTTTGAGAAACAGGTCAACTCCTTACAGAAGAATGAAGTGGGTGATCGAAAGGTTTCTAAAAAATCAAAAAGTTTTCAAACGCCGCCAACAGCGGAATCCTTTAGTGTGCATAAACTTCAGGTCAGACTAATCCTGGTTTTTTTTTTTTT
>LT554591.1:35164-72288 GCA_900079185.1 Absidia glauca
ATCACCCAAGGAGCAAGCATCGTTCCCAGTCGTAGCAATGGAGGATAAAAGTTCAGTCTGCTTGGCCCTTGCCTTGCCCATAGCCACCGGATTGATAGCTTCCAAATGAGAGGGATTGCTTAATAGTGCGACATGTAGAGGATGGCCGTCGTACTTTAGATCGGGGTTGTTGGTCAAGTGAGAGATCACATCAGCTGAGTGGAAGGTGTTTTCAGGCAGTTCAGATTGACCCTTCATCTTGTGGAAGAGTGCTTCGTGAGGGTATTCCAGCAGATCGCATAAAAGGTTCAGGCGGCCACGATGAGGCATTCCCACAATAAGATCACTAACCCCAGCTAAAGACAGTGGAAAAAGAGGGAGGGATGAGTGGCTGTTGAGTTTCAAATAGACTTGTTTCTGGCCTTACCTTTAGCAGACAAACCAAAGAGACGATCCAACGCAACCATCATACTTTCAGCACCTTCTAAGCCATACCGTTTCAGGTTTGGGAATTTTTTGGCTAGGAAATGATCAAAAGACTAGAAGAAGGTTGGTGAGAAAAAAGTTCATGGTGGTGGGAGTGCAAAGAAAAAAGGCTTTACCTCGGACTGAGAGAGTAGGTGATGAATCCGTTTCTTTTCATCCACCGATAGTTGAGGTTTGTTCCAAGATTCCACAGCATGGTACCACCAACGTCGTTCGCTGGCAGACTACAAGACGAGAAAAGATGATCAGACATCGAATCCTGCACATAAACGTGGAACTTACCGGAAGGTGCATGAATTCATAGGCAATATTACCACAGTAAGTCGCATTCAGATGGGACAGGATAGTCTTAAAGTCGGCTTCTTCCTTTGCTGAAGGGTCCTGTTTTGATTCAGATACATGCAAGATACCTAAAAAGATCAACCTACCAGTGATCAGTAACCAGGAACTCTTACAAACCATATTGACTCTTGCTTTACCTGAGATATTGTACATCTTGCTTTCGTCGGTCAGGCCATATCTTTCGGGTTTAAGGGCCAGTACTTCTCTGTTACAAAAGGTGTCCGGTATTAGCGAGCGTTCTTTGCACGTCCTTGTCTTCCTTCCATCTACTTACTCTCTTTTCATAAAGTCCAAGGGATCTAGTTGGGCGCCGCGATGACCATGTGTTCTGTAAGCTTGGACCATCCGCAAGAGACTTCCATTGTCCATTCTATTGTTCAGTTCAGTTTGAGTGTAGTCAGGCATGGCATATGGTTTGGGTGCACGGTAACCGTAAATGTTGTTATCATGATAGAGACGTTGACCCTGGAGTCGTCCAAGGAGAGGAGTCCGATGAGTCTTGCTTTTCAGTTGATGGAGTCGCAACATTCCAAGGGCTTAAGAATGAAACTAAAGGGGAGGTAAAGAGAGAAAAGAAGTAAGAGAAAAAAAAGTGTGGGAAAGAAGTGGAAGAGAGGGGAAGGGGGGATTTTTATTCAACCTTTTTTTTCCACGGTCTTTTGCCAGTTCCTGCAAGCGGAGTTCTAATTTCATTTCTCAGCGTGAGCAGCTGGATCCCCACACTCCCTTTTTCTCACGGTCGAGCAGTAAGTTAAACTTCTCTTTGTATCCAAAGAAACCAGTAGTCCAAGTCTCCTCGTTCTCCTTTCTTCTGCGCATGCAACCAAGAAGCTGGATGTATCTAAAATCGAAACTTTTCGAACTGGTCATCTAAACCGTGAAAGCGGAAAGAGTAGCCCTTCCCTACAGTACTCGTGGTAAATGTCAAGAAGAGATAAGGATAGCTCGTTATCTACGTTTCTTTAGGTTTACTCACAAATACGCCTAAAATAGAAAAGAGATCAAGGCCCATCCGGCTGGTATTTCGATTGTACCAATGTCCCGCTCTGCATGACGATCGAGGATGCCATTGGAGAAAATCACTGTGGAGTAATAATGACAAGACCAATGAGAACCCTTTATCTGATGGGACATGCTACTAACTTGTAAAGCCCCACTCTTATTACGTCCTACATGCTGGTTTCAACTTTTGGATCGTCATTTTGAGTTACATATTTCAAACTCCGTCCAACTGCCCACGATAAGCTGTGAGAAAGGCATGTTTGATCATCGATTCGTTTATTTCCACACATGCATGCATTCACTAAAACACACTTAAAAGTACACTTCATCTATCTAACTATCTATCCATGTCTAGCTATGCCTATCACCTTCGCTTCGATCTTCCGCCTTTTGGTTTGTAGTCGCCCGAAGCAGCCAATGCATGACCAGTCGTGTTCACGTGGGAGAAGAGCTTGTTCCGGGTTTCGAAAGAATCACCACAGACGTTGCATACGTTGTTGGCAATCTACCATTGTGTGAAAAACATCCTTAGTTACCACAGTTATACATCACTTTTTTTTTTCGCTTACCTTGCTTTCTTCTTCTTCCTCTTTCTGCTTCTTCTTTTCCTTTCGCTTCTCCCGCTTTGTCTTCGCCGATTCTTTTGCTACCGGAGGTTCTTCGTTGGTAGTGCCATCTTGTGTTTCGTCGGGTACTTGGTTGGATTCGACAGACTGTGTGGGTATAGATTCTATACAGATCAAAAAAAAAAAGGGGGGGCGGTGGGGAAGGAGCGTCAATTTTTCAGGTACCATCATGATCCCTTTCTGTCTTACCTCCAGTCGCATGCTTTCCATTCCGTTTTCGACGCCGTGATGATTGTTCCAATTCCAGCGTTGCAGCAAGAGCAGTAACATGGTCTATTTCTTCTTCGTTGGCCAGTAGGTCTTGCTCCACTTCATCAAATCCCCAATGCGGTGTCATCTTTTTCTTTTGCTTGTTTTTCTTCTTGGGCTTTGTTACTGGTTCGGGTATACTGAGATCGTCGTCACCGTTGCCATGGAGATCGTTGTCACCGTTACCATAATCAGTATCGTCGTTTGTTGGTTGCTGATCCAGTGTCGCTGTTGTAAAAGCAAAATCCTCTTCGTCCGCCATCATCTGTTTCTTCATCCTCCAAGCCAACCTAGTATGCTTCCGACTTGATTCATGACTTGACAGCTGGTGTTCGCTTTTGTAGAATTTGTCGCATACCACACAGTAAAAGTCGCTTTCTTCCACTTCACCATCACCACCACCAGTAGTTTCGTCTTCATCAGATAAATAGTCATCCAGTCGCTTGTCGTCCACCTTTTCCCATTCTTGTTCTTGATAGTTGGCCCGCTGTGCTTGGAGTTCTTGCTTTTCCCGGAGTAGTTTCGCCTTTTGTAATGCTGCCGCCTCTTCCTTTCGTTTCTGTTCTTCTTCTTGGTAGAGCTTCATGCGAGGATCCCGTTTCTTGATAAACACAGCAAGATTCTAAGCGAAAAGAAGGACAAGATGAGTCGACCGTGTTAGGAATTTGATCAGCGAGAGGTTTGTCTTACCCGAATAGTGTCGTTGTAGTCCTTCTTTGCCACTTCCCGAGCCTTTTTGTTTTCCTTCTCCATCGCGCGGCGCACATATCGATTAGGTGCATCTGAGAGTCGCCACTTGTCAGCCCATTGGAAGGTCTTTCTTGTTGAAAAGTTGGACCAAGCAGCATAAAAGTCACGAGCATAGGCACCGAAGCCGAGATAACCATCATTGTCAGCAAACGGAGTCTTGGAGTTGCCAAAAGAAGGGAGGGTGGTGTACATAGAGGAGGATCCAAATCCAGGACCATTATCGTCGTCATCGTCTTGCTCTGGATTGTTGCGGTAGGCTTCTTCTTCTTCATTGGCCAGTTTCTGGAATAAGCTGCGGTAGACGCTGTAGAAGCCTTGAGCACTGTCGTCGTAGCCACGGTATTCGGACACACTGAAGTATCGCATCAAGTTTTCCGATCCCATGCCTGCGCTGCTGTCCCGTTGGCCCCTGTGGTCGTCCCCTTTCAGGATAGCATCTCGGTGTCCATCGTACCTAAAGAAGTTGGAGAGTGAAGAGACAATCGTTAAAGAGCCGTCAAGAGTGGAACGCAGCTTGTCATGCTTTGCTCCGACATTGTACTTACCATGATCGTTCTTGTGGGTCAGAGAGGACTTCGTAAGCTTCTTGGATCAAGGCGAATCGTTCAGTGGCTTCCTGGACTCGATCACCGTTTTTATCTATAGCACAAGAGGACTAAAATGTCAGTAAGCAAACACAGGCTTCTTCAGCAACCCACATACCAGGATGCCACACAAGTGCTTGACGTCTATAGGCCTTCTTTATTTCGTCCGCAGTGGCCTGGCGTTCAATACTCAGGAGGTCATAATAGCACACACGCATGTTGGATGTTGCCGTTAAAATTGGAGGGAAGAGAGAGAAGAGGAACAAAGAAAGTGATCGGCCTCTCTTTTAAAAAAAAAATGTGGTAGCCGGAGTTTGAAATATTCAGGTGGTGGCGGGCACTCTAACCATCCTGTGCAGACATTGGCATTGTAGTCAAATGTCTCAAAAATATCATGCATAAAGTGTAAAAGATCGATCTACTACTGTTTTATTAAAAGGTTAAAGGGCTAATCTACAAAGATGTGAAGTATAGGGAGCTAAAAAGGTATGGCTAGGGGATTTAGGCGTACAAGGACAAAGGGGGGGATACTGTAGCCTTTTAATTCTTGATGGTGAGGTCTTCTTTAGTTTGTGCGGCAGCAAAGTTCCATTTGCGCTAAACAGTCAAGGTAAAGAGTCAGGTTAGTCACCAGTAAACACTCTATAGGCGGGCTGTCTTACATCAGTGGCGTATGAGACGATAGTCAACCCAACAGGAATGACAATGCCCCAAAAGAGAGTTCGTCGGGTAGTGCGTTGGTTCCAATTGAAGTAGAGATGAGTGTTTTCACGAAGATGAGCCCATCGTTCAATAGCAGGATCGCTTTTAAGTCCACCCATGATTCCGGTTCGAGTAAAAAGTAGAGGAAAGAGAAGTTTGTTTTTGTTTTGCTGTCACAAAAACTTATAACAGCGCCAGGCGGAGGTTGAAAACATTTGACTTTTTTAGAACTTTTCGCTTTCCAACTTGAAATTGTGTAGCTAACTGTCCTATTTCTCCAGACTGAGGTAGACAACCCATCTTTAAATTTCACATGGAACAAGATAAAAAGCGTACCTACAGAATGGTACCAGAAACAAACTATTTTCTTATTGTAGTCGTCCGCTAGTTCCACTCAAAGTCCAAATATAGCGACTGATTGGAGTGCCTTTTGAAAACGACAGTCATCGAAAGAAACACAGCACCCTTAGCATTAATCGATAGACAGGAAGTACCCCTCTCTTCATGCAAAATTTGAAATAGTGCTGATTATCTCTTTCAAAGGAAAATCCATGTTGAACAAAAAGAGGTACTTTTCCTAGGGGATAGACCACTTGATTTTCGAAAGGCGGGGCTTGAAAACCGTTTGGTACTTTTGGCTTCATAACAAGGTAATGCTAAAGAGACAAAGTAATTGCGAAGGTAGACCTTACAAAGTGAAGTAAAAAGATGAGCTTTATTGGTTAGGAGCACATTATAAACAGGTAAACTATGGTCAAGCTGTCAATCAAAGTGGGTCGGGGATGGTTCATGGCAAGACTAATCTAGTGCAATGACAAAGGAAGAGAACTGACTGGCGGCTTCAAAAGTGTCAGCGGTGATGAGCAAAGGAAGTGGGCAAAGGAACAGTGCTGTTCGACGGTGCAATGGCTACAGAATCTACAACGAAAAAGTGAGTGCACCTAAAAAAAATTTTGCAAGGGTTTCCCCATGTTTTTTACATTTGAAAATTTTTAAAACAGCCTAAATGGGCGATACAAAGCTGTGGTCGAGTCGTAATTAGCGTCATCGTTGTCGTTGTTATTTTCGTCACTGTCGTAGCCGATCTAAAGTCGAAAAGAAAGAGTTGGGATGCAAACGGCAAATGTTAGTCATGGTGGGAAGAGAGATTAACAGGAAGCTGAGAGGAGGAGGGTTATCGTGCGTTCGTCGTATATCGTCAAAGAGCATTCGTTGATAAAAAAGTCGAGTCGAGATGGCATCGTGATGAGGGTAATGCAAAAGTGATAATGAATGAAAGAAGAGCCTGAAAGAGAGAATCAAATACTTATGCGCCAAAATTTTTTAATCTAAACTCCGACAAAAATCTACCTGTCCCTAGGAATTTCTATTTTTCAAAAGGATCTAAAGTCCCGACCCTTGTTTTCTTTTTCTTCCCTCTTTTTTCTTCTCACATTAAAGCATCGTCGACATGAAGGAATACACAAAGGAAGAAATGGAAGAAATGCATCGAATGATGAATGGTGAATCAGCCTGGGATCGTATGAAACGCAAATCAAGAGAAGAACCTCTCGTTCCAGCAGGTAAGCCAAACGCACACACAGGAAAACATGAATTGTCTAAACGAGCTTTATACTTTACTTTTAAAAGGTGTTGCATTGACATGTTTTGCCTTGGTTGCCGCTACATTTGGTGTTAAAACTGGGAACAAGGCCTATGCGAACAACATGTTTCGACTTCGAGGTAAGCGTCCTCTCCCACTCTCATAGATCCCCCATTGACATTGTTTTTCTGTGTCCTAGTTGCTGCTCAAGGGTTCACGATTGTTGCGATGGTAGGCGGATCCTTATACTACACCTACAAGGAGAAACAAGAAAAGCTCGCTGCCTCGACCACCACACAGTCTGATCCTCCTGCCAAAGAATAATCCACACCGCCCTCATACCAACCTTCCCTTTGTTTTGACACATTGGTCACCACCCCCTCCATCACATGCACATATCATATACTATAGCTTGTTGTCGTTTTTAGTTCTAGAAGTAATGGCTTTATTCCAATAGTAATAAACATCTATCTACAATACAATCACTAACTAACCAATAAAGAGCATCTTTAACATAACGTGTATCGAGTGCCATACTTTGTTGCTCGCATAGGTACCGAGTTTGTCAAGGTGCCAATGTACCCATAGCTGCCCAAATACAATACATGTCGATCCAGTTCTTCAACCGGGCGGATGGCGGCTGTGGAAGTCTTCCCATACCAAGCATTCACAGCGTCTTGATTATGCAGGGCAATGCCTGTCATGGAGTTCAAAAAGAGGTGATACTTGTCATCACTGGAGAGGGGTACCCCAGAAGAGGAGGAGGAGGAGGAAGCGGCAGTGGAGGCGGTTGATCTTGTTGCGAGAGATAGAGTCGAGCCGCATGATAGGAGGTCCAAAGAAGATGTACTGCAAACATCACTGGTGGTCGTGGATGATGACCCTTCGTCGTCGCTGTCGCCCTGGCTGCCTTTTCTTGTCCCTTTCTTCAGTGCCAGCGCCTTTCGTTTGACCCAATGCACCACGGACGGCAGGGAGACAGTATGGTCGGCCACAAAGGGAGCTGTTGTATATGGTTCCTTGTATTTTTTGTGCCACGCCATCGCCATCAGGACAGCACCGCCTTGTTGATTGTCTTCGGGAATGGTATCGTCGTGGTTGATGACTCCACCAAACGTCGCCATGCAGTAGGCGTTGTAGGCTCGAGGGGAGGAGACCAGGTGCACATGCCAGCACAGATCGATATCCACAGTCGGGACAGGGAGGACGGTTTGCTGCTTGATAAGCACCAGGAACATTCGGTATCGGTGGATGGCGAATCGTAGAGTGGCCACGTTGATCCAATCAGTAGCAACCACACTCTTCAGGAAGGCATGTTGACGACCCACCGCCTGGACGAGATCTATGCATAGCGGTGTTACAATCCCAAAATAGCTCGACTGCACCATATCCAGCAAAACGTTCCAAGTCATGTCATCCCCAAATCGATCTTTGCCGCGTTTTCGGACTGATTTCAAAAGTTGCAGGATTCCATCCCAGTCACATGGTGTCGATGATTGAATCATGGAGGGATCCACGACAGGCGCCTTGTTGTGCTCCTTCATAAATTGTGCCATCAGTAAAACCTTGATTCCCTTTTCAGTGCTTGATTTGGCCTTTTGTCCATCGGAATCCAACATGATTCCCCTAAAAGTAGTACGTTAGCGTCATCATCACAATCCAAGCCATTGACAAGTTATTACTTACTTGAAGAGGATGCGAGTATCGCTGGACTCGAGGACATCCCGCACGAATTGATAACAAGACAGGGTTCGAGCAGAGCTTTCGGAGCCACAATGCCCACAAATGATTGATAAGGAAGGATCGGTTCTGAGAAGGGCATAGTCAGTCCTGTTAATCATAGGGCGGAGTTAGAGTTCAGTGGATTTCCCATTCATTGTGTCACTTACCAAGTCGACGGTTGTGATTCATGGCAGAAAACACAAGTAAAGACACGATCATCTTGGCGTAGTTCTTCGAGGTCCAATTCATAGGGTTCATCTGGTACAAAGACAGCCCAAAAGCGTTCCGAAAGAGGATCCTTCCCGGTGCCTGATTTCGTCTTGACTTCTCTCTAAAAAGGAAGAAAGGGGTGAGTTGGTCTTTTCTGTTGTATTGGGATGATCGACTTACTGCCTTTTCCAGTGGCAAGGGGTAGTTGAAGACATGTTCCCAGCTATTCCGGATAAGATCGTCATGGTAGCGGAAAGGAGAGAGCATATGGACATACCAACAGAGCATGACATCTAAAACAAACCGATAAGTTCTTGATGCCTATTGTGATAGAAGAGGGTTTATTGTTACCTAAGGGAGGAATGATTATTCTCGAGACAACAGAGTGCGTTGGCTTTTCACGTTGTAACACCTGTAACCAACGAATGTAGCGCAGCTCAGCACGGCACATGTAGATACGCTGGAGATCTTGGGGAAACGTTTTCAACATGGCGTCCACGGAGTATAAAAACGAAAGTAGATCATGGCAGGCTTGGTTGGTAACATTGACAGGCAAGCAATCCCCTAATTCCCGGAGTTCACATTGCTTTGATGGCGATGGTGCATTGAGACAGCATAAAGATGGATCTTCCAAGGTTAGGTAATCAGGTGGAGGCGTACTTGTGGCATAGATCGAATAGTCAGGAAGGTCATGATCTTGAGTTGACAATGAGTCTGAGCTTGAAGTTCTTGAGGGTGGTAGCATTTGATAAGTGGTATGATAGTTTGAAGTTCATTATAGAAAGAGAGAGAGAGAGAGAGAGAGAGAGAGAAAGAGAGAGAGAGAAAGAAGAAAGAAGAGAGTAAAAAAGGAGGGGCGACAAAATGAACCCTTTTTAAACTAGAGCGGTACTTCAAATTATCCGGCGCCCCTGGGAATTAATGCGCCAACTGGCCCTTTCAACAGTTTAACAAAGAACGTATGAGGAATCGACTGGATCAACTTGTACTTTTGTTTGATACAACAAACATCAAGTAGCAGTAAGCGTGTAAGATTTACTTTTAAACATCGAGCAGTATGGCTGCGTACAGTTCGGCACAGGCAAAATGGCTGCGTGCCAACGGTACCACTTCAAAATGTTTAAACTCCGCCTATGTGCATCCTTACCGGGTAAAAAAGTTTGACAAGTGGGCCAGTCAATCCCAGAACTACTATGATTAGTGATGTAGTGCACAATGGCCGAAAAAGTAAATGTGAAGAAGTGTTTAATAATAGCATCTTTATTATCTGGAAAGGAAGATTGACAGAAGTTATAAATAGCGAGTGCAGTGAGAGGGAGAGATAGTGTGTGTGTGTGTGTGCGTGGGAAGAGGAGAGGGGGGGGGGAGATCAAACTATAGTATGGAATCCGGGGTATGGAGAAAGCAAAATGATATGGGATGACTAAGTAGAATACATTGTAACAGTAGCTGTAAGTGGAGGCAACTGGTCAGTTCACATAGTAATCTGGAGGAGGTTTTGATGGTATACGATCCAAGGAAGAGGAGCCATTCATTTCTGATGCAGGGGGCGGGGGCGAATACAGTTGTACTTCAGAGGCGCGTTCGACCTGACGACGGAAAGCAAAGTAACAAGGGCATAAAAACACATGAGCTTCAATACTGCATGAGCTTCGGCGTGAAGATAGATCCGGTTCGTCCTGCTGTATGGTCGGTGTTGTTGGCATGGAGGAGGATGGCGATGTTGCTGCAGAGGAGACATTGGTTGCTGGCATTCTCTGTCCCTTCTCCGATAATCCATTCGTCGCAATGGTGCTGCTGTGTTGAGGGAGTTCAAAGTAGGAAGGAAGTCGTCCAAAGTCTTCTTTCAGCCGACAATCAAACACCGTGATGGGCATTTCAAATTTCACCACTTCACGTTTCCGCTTTTCAGAGTCCACATCCTTGTCCGGCCGATGTTTTCGCAGTTTCGAGAGCCACTTGGCACCACCGCCTCCACCTGCAGCAGTAGGAGTTGTACTGCCGCTGATCTGATTTGTTGCTGATGCCGAGGAATGGGTGCTATCGTGGCTATCCACACTTCGATCGCTATGATGCCGGTTCATTGTTGTTCTAGCTAGACGACTTGTCACTGCCGCCACGAGATCGTCTTCGTTGGAATGGGATGTGGTTGGTTGAGAGATGGATGATGACGATGACGACGGTGATGGGTCTGGGTAGGAGAGGCTGAGGTGAATAGAGAGGTGATGGCGGAATAAAACGTCTTTGTTGGTGGTAGAGTGATGGAAATTGCGTACGCAGGTGGGAGTGGCAAAAGTGAGTCGGTAAGATGCAGTATCGTGTATATCAATGGCATGGCCGTGAGACTTGGTGAAGATGCCCGACCAGTCGCTATTGATATCCGGTGTAGAGATGCTTGATTCGCCGCCATTGTCACTTTCTTCCAACCGACCAGCAGACAGGAAGGAAAGGTCAAATCGTTCTTGATCCGTTCGGAGAGCACGCATTTCAGGTACAGCATAGCGCCGGTTTTCCATGATGTATAGCTCCATATGCTCCAATCTGATGTGTTTGACTTGAGGTTGGATCATGCACCGCACGTGGAATAGATCGCCAGAGGAGAAGGCCGCTTGTTCGACAACTAGATGTATATCCACCCCAGGTAAGTGTTTTTCAAAGGTACGAGATAGATCTTGAATCGAGTTGTTGGTCAGTAAGGCATTGGAGAGATATGTTCGCAGGACAAGAACAGGTTTCGAGATATGCCAACTGTTCAAGAGAGAGATACCAGGACTTGTCACCCGTGCTTCCACTGTATGCTTCACTCGACCATAAACATCTTCAACCGTTTCCACAATAGACTAGAGAAGAAAAAGGATAAGAGTCAGTAAGAAGGATATAGT
The DNA here is from genome assembly GCA_900079185.1 of Absidia glauca. Classification (NCBI taxonomy): domain Eukaryota; kingdom Fungi; phylum Mucoromycota; class Mucoromycetes; order Mucorales; family Cunninghamellaceae; genus Absidia; species Absidia glauca. The sequence goes on from LT554591.1 coordinate 46,281, forward strand.
AGTCTTTACGACATAGCATGATATAGTTCTTTGCGTGATACATACGTTAGGCACCACAAAGGTAAACATGAATCTATGGATACCAGCAGGTAGTTGGATATAGCCCTTCTTTTCACCTTCCGCATGGAAGACATTCATTGTATCTTCATTAAGGGACTTTTCATGAGACAGGCGAGTTCCACGAGAGCCGATGCCTTTGACGCAATGTAAAGAAAAGAGAATGATGAGTATCATTTTCCCCACTAGACGATGAGTCGCTCCCCACTATTAGTTACCTTCGGGCCAATAAGTGATCTGTGTGGACTTTAAGGTGACACTGATCTTTGACACCTTGGTATTCTTTCCCAAAGAGAGCACAACATTGCCGCTAAAAACGACCGAGCCTTCTTCTGTGGCGGGGCCGCTGAGGATGATAGGCTTCAAAGGATCAAATGACAATCTGTCACTCGAAAGTAAGCCAAGATGCATTGGAAGGGTGAAGGGAAGGTAGAAGTAAAAGGGTAAAAGTGAAGTTTGAAGAAGAAAGAGAAAAGGGAATGTAAACAAAAGAAAAAGAGAGGAAGAGTCTGAAAAAAAAATCAAAAAGGGTAAAAAATGATCCAAGCAACCTTCAGGGTGGGTGGGAATTTCGGACATTAAGGGGAGCATTTTCAGACCCCGCCACCCGACTTGTCAAAAAGGCCACCTGTCTATTTTTAATCGTGTTGCCCTATGGATTCGTGAAATGAATAGCTTCGATGAGTGAATGAACCTTATGCTGACATTCACAATCAACACAAAAGCTCTCCAAAAGCCCAACATCACCTTTTTCAATGAAACTGGGTATGAATTCGTTCCATTGCAAATGGCATAAAGAGAAGATCTATGGATCTTTCGATTGGTTGGTTCCGAGCGGACTTGAATCCATCAAATAAGTCTGCCCAATGTGATCGCTTCCACATTTCATCAACGATATGGGAACGGATGTGTGCTTACTTTATATGTTAACGAGTATCACGCAAAAAGCTGAGGGGAATCAGTCCCAAGATGTAACTCTGCTCACTCTATCAACGAACATTACGCTTGGAAAGCTGTCAGCGAAAGCTAGCTGCATGCATATCATAAGCACACGAGAATTTAAAAAGGGCGGAGTGTGAAATAAATTGGGCGGGCGGCCTCTGAGCACATTTGAACTTTTACGATTTCCAGCTGAAAATATTTGCGACAAGTTGCCCTGTTTTTCAAAACCGAGATGAACAACCCAACTTCTAATCACACATGGATCAAGGCGAAATGTATATCTATTGAAAGACGATAAATGTGAAGTATGCCTGTGTTGTATGCTTCTCTGAACACTGCCCAAAGCCCCGAACAGCGACTGATTCCAGAGGCGCCAAAGTCGGTCGTACATCCACTAAAATACAGCATTCTTAACATCATTCGGTAGATAAGAAGCACAGCTTTTGTCATGTAAAGTTTGAGGTGAAGTGTGTTATCTCGTTTACGAGAAAATCTATGTCCAACAAAAAGTGACACTTTTCATGGGGGATGATCCATCCTTTTTCCAATTGGCGGCGTTTGAAAAGTGTGCCCCTTTTTTTCGGAACGGCTCAGGTCCTTGGTTTTCCAACCAGAGTAGGAGAGGGGCACATAATATTTGAGGGTATGGGCTTCAAAGGCTAAAGTAGTATAGCCAAAAAGTGAGCTCTATGCATTCATACACTAGGCTAGGACAGAGGTTACAGCCCTTGGGGTGATAACCCTGATCAGGCTGCAACCCACATTTTCGTACTGTACTTTGACCCAGGGCAGCTCATACATCTATGCGGGCATTATCTTGAGAAATTTCAAATCAACTTCCCATGGCGGGGTACTCAAGGTCGTCACAGAGCGACGCTCTGTTCAATACCACGCTTCTATCTGATACAATGGCTACTATTGACAATAGCATACACCATCATGCCATTTTTGCTACAATTGGTTCCACTGTCAACTATGCGAGCTTTGTGAAGAAGACCTCCTTTACCTACGGATCGCAAATTGACAGCGCTTCTCGATTAGTTTCATTCTCCGCTCTCCAACACTTTTACCAGCCAGGACGCTGATCTGTATCACACAGTTACGACCTGGAGAGCGTCATTATGACAAGTATGCCTCCGACTCCATTCAAGATGATATGTGGATCAATCGTTTCAGTAACATCATGAATGATCATCGCCGCGTTGTCAGGACAACTTGGACTATGATGCCGACAGGTCTTTTACGAGCTTTTTTTGTTTTGTTTTGTTTCGTCTTGTTTTGTTTGATGGCAAGTGTTGTTGTGTTTTATGCAGAACGATGATGCTGATGGGGCTGTCTTGGGGAACCGAAACAATGGCTGGCTATCTGATCGTGCCCACGTGGGAGATCTAAAAGTAAGGGGTACCTTAAAGTTTTTGAAACAGCGCCGTACAGTACAATATGTCCATAATCGTAATTGGGCCCAAACGAGTAAAGGAAGCAAGGTTAAAACCTGGTTTGTTTGCAGTATTTGAGTATACCGTTTTTGTCAAGTAGTGTCAATAAAGAGTTTAGATGATACATTCTCGGGGGGAGGAGGATCGGAACAGCTGGTGCGATTTGCTCTTTCAGCGGAGTTTTAAAACTGTCTTTCGTCAAAAGAACCTTCCATTCACCTTTTAAATTGCTTGTGGCCCTTCCTTTTCTTCCCTTTCTTTCCCACTTTCTTTTTTTGACTTTGCACATTTACCAATCGACATGAAGATCATTCCTATTGGTGTCTTGGAAGACAACTACTCCTACATTCTTATCGACGAAAAGACAAAGGAGGCCGCCGTCATTGATCCAGTTGAACCTATCAAGATCTTGAATGTTATCAGTCAGACTGGAGCCAAGTTATCAAGGTAAGTAGTGTTTGGGTATATTTGTGACTATAGTGCTGATAATTGGATCGCATGTTGTATAAAGTGTATTTGTCACCCACCATCATTGGGATCATTCTGGCGGCAACATTGAACTCGTAGGTAAAACAGCATGGATAGAACAGCTACGAAGGGCAAGGATGGGGCGGAGCATGTGGGTGGGTGTGAATTGGAGAGGGAACAGGAATTGGGATCCAGGTGACACAAGGACTGGGAAGACCATCCTCTTATTCTGATCATTCTCTCTTTTTGTCTTTGTAGCCAAGAAACCTGGTCTAGCGGTATATGGTGCTGACGCTAGAATCCCTGAAATCAACTATGTGTGCAAGGATCATGAAGAATTCAAGCTGGGGTCATTGGAAATCACTCCTCTACATACACCCTGTCATACAAAAGGCCATGTCTGTTATTACGTAGTGGATCCTGCTACCAATGAAAAGGCTGTCTTTAGTGGAGAGTAAGTAGTCAAAGGAAAGCGATGGATGATATGTGATGGTTCTACTTACTAACAGATCTGATCTTTTGAAAAAAGTACTCTCTTTGTAGCTGGGATCGGGAAATTCTTTGAAGGGGATGCAAGAGACATGTATCGAATCTTATTCCATGTGATTACAAAGTTGCCTGATGATACTTGGGTCTACTGTGGTCATGAATACACAAAGCAGAATCTTAAGGTACGGATATGAAGGACCATATACATCACATGTAAAAGTAGTAACTTTGGTACCTATTCCTCTCTCACCATACAATAGTTTGCCATCACTCTGGAGCCTCATAATGAAAATCTAATGGCCAAATGGGCTTGGTGCCAAGATAAAACCATCACGGTGCCTTCTACTATTGGTCAAGAAAAGCTATATAACCCCTTCTTGAGGGTGAATGAACAAGCGCTTCAACTGATTGCTGGCAAGACTGATCCTGTTGAAGTATTACATACCTTACGTGAAATGAAGAACTCATTCAGATAGTCTGATCCCTCCATTCGTCCATTACCATCCCTTCTCCACTTTGTAGTATAGTACCTTTATCAGTAGTATAGAATTGTGTCCTTTGTTAACTAACCCCATCGCATGCCCATCATATAATCATCAAACACATCCATATAAACAACATCTATGTCTTTTATTAAACTAACCAGTCCATCGAATGTGTGGTATATCTATCTAACTATCTACAGTGCCTAGTCCTATATCATCAAAGCTACATACAGTGTGGTATTATCATAGCCTTTACTTGTGAGATCCAACCAATTTCAGCGAAGATTGAATCATATCGGCCATGTGTACAAACGACTCTATCCGCTCCATGCTCGTCACCATATCGCAGGCGTCCTTTAGGTCGGAGTTGGATGTGGTAACTTGTTCAGAGAGAGCGTCCAGTTGCTGCCGTTGATCCACCAGTTGTGGGACCCGACGGTGAATATGGTCGTTTATGCGTGCTAGTCCCTGAGAGCTATCATTCAAGGCCAGCTGTAATGTCTTGAAGCTTCCACGCTCCACTGTTTACAAGGCAAAACAAAGTAGATACATTGAGATTATTTTGAGTCGGAAGGGGGGAAGGGAAGAGTTACCTTTCTGTATGCGTTCCACCAGCTTTTGTTCGGCATCCTCAGATTTGAGAGACGGAAGAACAGAGGCAACATTGAGTAGACTTAGACTTGAGTTCGATGCCCTTCTAGCGTAGGAAGATGCGTAGGAGGATAGTTGGTCGAAAGATACATTTGAGAAAGAAGTGGAGTCAATCCAACCTGTCGCTGCTGTTGAAGTTGTTGTGGTTTTGATGGAGGTTTGTGATGAAGATGGGACAATGCGTTCTTCACTAATGGAGGGTGTTGATTCTTTAGCCATGGTGACAGAGGTACGGAATCGGACGTAGTATCAACAGTTCAATCGTACAAATGGGGGGGGGTGAGGTAATGGGAAGAAGAGGGCAAAAATGAAGAATGGGAAGAAAAGTTTAAAAAAGGAACCGCCGTTACATCGTCAATAAGGCTGGAGCCCCACAAGATTTTAAACTCCGATTTCCGATTTGACCACAAAGATTCACTTTTGGGGAATGCTACAGATAGAACCACCGGACAGAACCAATCCGTCCCTGACTTGAGCCCCGGGCATAGCTGGGACTCAATTTGAAATGAAGATAAAACCGCCCCGCCAGGCACAGGAATGGTCTTACATACTCTTCTCATCGTGAATCGATCGACAAGACCCTCTCTTCTCCTGGTATCAGGTACAACAAAAAGGCACATATCAATTGCGGCTCATCAGCTCGTATGGCGGGTACCGTGTGTGTGAATGTGGATCAAATACGATGCCAAGGCCGATGGAACAACATAACGATAAACGGCGCATATCTCACCAACCTTCCAAGAGAAATGATGCGATCAATGGCAGGCTTCCCCACATATGTTCGATTTTTATCTTGCAGGTGCCGCCCTTAACCCACCTACCAGCCTCTGCAAGAAGTTGCTCCCGGCGATCGGCGAATGACATGACCGACTGGCGGCGAGAGTACTCAGTCCTGGCGATCCTATTCAACCTACCGTCGCTGAAAATGCATTTGTACAGGTGATCATGATGTTCAGGAAGACTTTTATACAAGACTCGGTGCTCATGATGGAACTCCACCCCTGCTATCCCATTTGGCAACATTCAATCTTCTCTGATCCAGCCTATTTGTCATTAAAAAGGTAAGTCCACATCATAGCATGAGAATGTAGTAGTATGCTCGCTCTGATATGTTAGGGATATGCTGCAAATTGAAGCTTAGGAACACGATCCCGCCCACACACTTCTCCAATAATGAGTGCCTATGCACTCTAAATTTCAAACCCCGGTTGGCTATAAGATTATTTTTTTGCCCGTCCTATCATTTTGCTCCTTCTTCCCCTCGTCATACTTTTTTGCCTCCACATAGTCATTCTCTTTACTCCACGACGTCAAACGAACGAACAAACGAGCGAACGAACGAACGAACGGTAACTCTCCTCTTCTCACGTCGTGTTCATCTTTTGCTTACCATTACTAACTTTCGCTTTTTGCATCGTTCCTCTTTTTTTTGACACTAGATCGGCTACGACGATGACGACGGCAATAGGGACGACGACGATGCTAATGACGACTCCACCACTGCTTCATGTCGCCCAAAAAGGCTCTTTTTTAATTTTTCAAATGTAAAAAACATGGGGAAACCCTCGCAATTTTTTTTTTAGGTGCACTCCCATTCCATTGTAGAATCTCGTAGGCCAAATTACTAGTAAAAGTATACCAATTCTTTGCCCATACTCTTCCGCTACTATCTCTGATACTTTTACACTGCTTGGCCGTCTTTGTCCATCTCCATTTGCTGGGGTTTTACAATAGCTTAGTCCTTCTCATTACAATCCGTCGTCATTTTGCACATTAACTTAACTACGGCCTCAGACATAGTTTGTACCATAGCCCATTAGACATTACATCAATAAAACCTACTTGAATCATCCTACGAAAGGCTTTTCTCAAATCCATAATCATGACAATACCAAGTACATTATAAAAACCAAACTAAAGATGAGTAGCTCCTCAATGACAACTCCTAAAACACCGTTGATTTACTAGTTGTAATGAATCTAATGACTTGTACATGATCGTAAGGCCTATCTTCACACCTTCAAAGTTTTATTGATACGGTAGGATTAATGGGCTATGGTACAGACTATGTTTGGGGCCGGAGTTAAGCTAATGTGTAAATGGCGACGAGTTGTAAAGAGAATGACTAAGTTACTGTAAAAACCCAGCAAATGGAGACGGACAAGGACGGTCAAGCTGTGTAAAAGTATCAGAGATAGTAGTGGGAGGGTATGTGCGAAAAATTGGTATACTTTTATCAGTAATTTGGACTACGAGATTCTACAATGGAATGGGAGTGCACCTAAAAAAAAATTGCGAGGGTTTCCCATGTTTTTTACAGTTGAAAATTTTAAAAAGAGCCTTTTTGGGCGACATAAAGCAGTGGTGGAGTCGTCATTAGCATCGCCGTCGTCCCTATTGTCGTCGTCATCGTCGTAGCCGATCTAGTGTCAAAAAAAAGAGGAACGATGCAAAAAGAAAAAGTTAGTAATGGTAGGCAAAAGATGAACATGACGTGAGAAGAGGAGAGTTACCGTTCGTTCGTTCGTTTGCTCGTTCGTTCGTTCGTTTGACGTCGTGGAGTAAAGAGAATGACTATGTGGAGGCAAAAAAGTAATGACGAGGGGAAGAAGGAGCAAAATGATAGGACGGGCAAAAAAATAATCTTATAGCCAATCGGGGTTTGAAATTTAGAGTGCATAGGCACACATTGTTGGAGGAGTGTGTGGGCAGGGGCGATTTTATCTTCATTTCAAGTTGAGCCCCATCTATGATCGGAACGGAAGTCAGGGAGTCAGAGAGTTCCCCGCCATGTAAGTCCTTATTGTCAGCAAAACTCAGAATACGCAGGTTGGTTCTGTCTGGATGATTCTGTCTGTAGCATTCCCCCATGAAAAGTGTCACATTTTGCTGGACATGAATTTGCTCAAGACAGAGATAACACAACTCACCTCAAAATTTGCATGACGGAAGCTGTGCTTCGTATCTACCGAATGACGTTAAGAATGTTGGATTTCGGCCGACGTATGGCCGACTTTGCCGCCTCTGGAATCAGTCGCTGTTTTTAGGCTTATGTGTAGGGTCTAAAGAAGCGTATAACTCGGACATTGTTCAAATTTGGTATCTTTCGTTAGATATACGTCGCATTGTGGTGCATGTGAAATTTGAAGATGAGTTATAGAAATCGAAAAGTTTAAAAAAATCATGCCCGCCTGCCTACATTGTTTCACATTCCGCCTTTTCAAACTCTAGTGTGGTATGCCACAGCTTCCGAAACGATTGTAACTTGTTCAAAAGAGTAAAGTCATGGAGATGGTTCAAAACTTGAATAGGTTTTATTGACTGAATGAGACTAAGATTAATTTACAGCGGGGTAGACTACAAAGTCCTGTGCACGACCTTGCCATGGAATGACTAATCTAGTGTAATAAGGCACGGAATGAAGAAAGGGAGAGCTGGTCAATGATGCTAAAAGTTCAGTGGTAATGAGCAAAGGGGAGTAGACAAACGAATAGTGCTATCTGTACAATGGCCAAGGAATCTATAAAGTAAAAGTGAGTGCAGTTAAAAAAACTTGCGGGGGATGTAAAAGTCAAATGTTAGTCTTGGTAAGATAAAGATGGACAAGGTGGCGAGAAGGGGAGAGTTACCCTTTGTTCGTCGTTTAAAGTCAATGTATAGAAGGTGAGTCATTCGTGGTGTGGTGCAATGTTGATGGAAAGAAAAAAAAGTGATGAAGAAGCAAAGAAGAAACAAAGAAAAGGTTTTTATGATGATTTCGTAAATAAATAAGAAGTGTCGGGGTTTTAACATCTAGTACACACATCACCTAATCTACAGTTTTGAGGTATTCCAACTATCTTGAGTATCGTTAAACAAAGCATCCAATGACAAGATCTTTTCGGCCACCTTCCAGTTTCTAGCCCGTCGTTCCTCCACCGATGGGCCCGACAAATCATGCAGACAAAGTTCCAGGACGTGCGCAGGAGTCACCGTTTTACCTGATCCACGCTTGAAGACCACCTTTGATAATGCCGCACATGCCACCACCTCCGTTTCGTATCCATCAGCAAAAGTAGTATACACAAATCGATGTTCCAAGAAAAGCCACTTGTCAGACCAGGTGTAAATCCGAGATTGCATGGTATATTTCTGGAAAGGAGGGATTTCTTTCTTGAATAAGGTCAGTACCCCACCGTTATGTGCATAGATACCATGGTTGGGTTCCATCATGACACGTGCAAAGATCGTATAGAGGACTTGGATTCGGCTGAAGTCAAGCATTTTGTTGTAAGAGCTTGCATACGTCAAAAAAGTAGAGAGATTTGGTTGGTTATCGTGGTGGTCTTTGGTCCTACTCGTCATTATCAGCATTACCTATTGTTCTGCTCGACAAGAAGAGGAAGGAAAATGGTAAATGGGGTTAGTCATTGTATTTCACACATATACGTCCCTTTTGCCCCACAAGTAACTTACCATGTGTTGATTGTAATCCATATCATCAAATAGACAACGATGTTCTTGGGAAAGAACTTCGAAAAGTGCTTCATAACAAAGGTTATTAGTCTTCATATCAGTTGAGCGATAAGCGTAGCTGGATTACTTACGGCCAGGGCGAAGTTCATTCTGTTGGGCCTTTTTGACTAGGGAGCGTAGCAACAGCCAAGACCGAAGAGTATAACCAAACGGCAACGATTTTGCATGGGCCGCCCATAACAACAAAGGAGGGAGTCCTAGGATCAATGAACTGACAGGCAAAGAAGGGGCCATGACGATTATAATGAATGTGGGGGAAGGAAGGAACGAAAGTAGGTCGGTCCGCCCTGACGGCCAAGATATAGACTAGATTTCAAACTCCGTCTCAGCCAATAATTACAACTCCGATTTTCTTCGTTTCCTTTTGAAACTCGAAAAAGTGCTCCTTTTCATTTCTCTTCTTCTTTTTATTCATCATCGCAATCGTGAACATTCCTGCAGAATGGTAAAACCTCTCTCCGCTCGTGAAGCCTTTGAATTACACAAGTCAGCGGTGACAAGAGACTTTGTAGCCAAACCAAGACTAGGTATGTTGGACTCCAGCTCACTGGGGGATGCCCCTTTCACTTCCATTCTCATCGTAGTAATTCTCACTCCAACCTTTCCTTTGTCCTCTTTATTAGATTACCGCACAGTGACTGGGGTGAATGGACCATTGGTTATTCTCGACAATGTGAAGGTAAAGCATTCCAAAAGTGGAGGGTGATAGTCCTACACATAAAGGTGATGTACTTTGTGGCGCATTGATACTGAAACAACATGAAATTCCTTTTATCTAGTTCCCCAAGTTCTCTGAAATTGTGGATTTGACTCTTCCTGATGGTTCTGTCCGTGCTGGGCAGGTGTTGGAAGTGCAAGGAAACAAAGCTGTTGTGCAGGTAAGGCAAGAACCCTCTTTAAAAGTCCCTTGATTCCTTTCTCAGATACTACTTTTTATCATAAGGTCTTTGAAGGCACTTCTGGCATTGATGCAAAGCAAACCCATGTCAAATTTACTGGTAACACTCTCCAGATCCCTGTCTCGGAAGACATGTTGGGTCGTGTATTTAACGGATCCGGCAAGCCTATTGATAAAGGACCTAAAGTGTTTGCTGATGACTACTTGGATGTCAATGGTATGAAGGGTAGACTGATCGTAGGACATATACTGTTATAGGTACTAACCAAGAGTGTTTTTTCGGACTAGGCTCTCCTATCAACCCCTTCTCTCGTGTGTACCCAGAAGAAATGATCCAGACCGGTATCTCGGCGATTGATACTATGAACTCGATTGCCCGTGGTCAAAAAATTCCCATTTTCTCGGCTGCTGGTTTGCCCCACAATGAAGTAAGCTGGATGAAATGGATAGGAGGATCAAGGGCCTAACCTTCATTCACTATAGATTGCTGCTCAAATTTGTCGTCAAGCAGGTCTCGTCCAAAAACTTGCCCCTACAAAAGATGTCCACGATGGCCATGAAGACAACTTCTCAATTGTGTTTGGTGCAATGGGTGTGAACATGGAAACGGCACGGTTCTTCAAGCAAGATTTTGAAGAAAATGGCTCTATGGAACGGGTCACCCTCTTTTTAAACTTGGCCAATGATCCCACGTAAGTCTGCCAGTTACAGGTGAACAAGTATTATCAATCGATTTGACACATCTTTTCGCATAGAATCGAACGTATCATTACCCCTCGTCTCGCTTTGACCACTGCGGAATACTACGCCTATCAATTGGAGAAGCATGTGTTGGTTATCTTGACCGACATGAGCTCATATGCCGATGCCCTCCGTGAAGTGTCTGCTGCCCGTGAAGAGGTGCCTGGGCGTCGTGGTTATCCTGGTTACATGTATACTGATCTGTCCACTATCTACGAACGGGCTGGTCGTGTTGAAGGTCGCAATGGCTCTATTACTCAAATTCCCATCTTAACTATGCCTAATGACGGTAAGCAAGCAATCGATCTGTGCGCTGGTCAGATTTACTGAAGTAACTTTCTTTGTAGATATCACTCACCCTATTCCCGATTTGACCGGCTATATCACTGAAGGTCAAATCTTCGTTGACCGTCAGCTCTATAATCGACAAATTTACCCTCCCATCAATGTATTACCCTCCCTTTCCCGTCTGATGAAATCTGCTATCGGTGAAGGAATGACTCGAAAAGATCATGGCGATGTATCCAATCAACTGGTAAGAAGAAAGCAAGGGAACTGGAAAAGGGCAGGAGATGGATTGTCTGACGTTTTTCTGTCTATCGCTATGTAGTACGCCAAATATGCAATTGGTCGTGACGCCGCTGCGATGAAGGCTGTGGTTGGTGAAGAAGCCCTAAGTCAAGAAGACAAGCTCTCTTTGGAATTCTTGGAGAAGTTTGAAAAAACCTTTATCGCTCAAGGTCCCTATGAGTCCCGAACAATCTACGACTCTCTGGACCTGGCTTGGTCACTACTCCGTATCTTCCCTAAGGAACTTTTAAACCGTATCCCTCAAAATGTGTTGGCCGAATTCTATCAACGAGATCGCAGCAAATCTAAACAACGATCCAAAGGTGTGTTTGATACCACAGAAGAAGATGAACAGTAGGTTGGATCCAATTGGTTTAGTTATGTTTTAGCTTCCACCCCCCCCTTTCTTTCGTCATCTACCATTATTTTATTCCCTTGTACAATTTTACTACCCTTTGCTTTGATGAATAAAACTTTGACTGATATACTCAAACCATGATGACAATCACTATCAAACTTCAAATATGTACTGTACTGTATGCACTAGGATAATGCCGCTACCATTTGAATCTCCAATCTAGGGTCCTTTGTCTTAAAGTGACATCCGTCGTTGTAGTTTCACCTCACCATCGAGTCCTCATGCTGACCTTCCCCGACTAGCCAGAAAGTGATTTCCAACTCCGCCGCATGAATTAAAACGTGTCTTTGAATTTTACGGACATGAGTTTTGTGGTGAGAGGGAAGCTGGCGGCGTTCGAAAAATAATGAGCTACCCGTCTGTGGTTTGGTCTCTATAATGTACATGGTTATGGAGGTCATGGATTAGATAAAAGTCTTTCATAGAGTGATTCAAGTAGACTTTATTGAGACAATATGACTAAGGGGACTATGGTACAGACTATGTTTGAGGTCGTAGTTAAGCTAATGTGTTAATTGCGACGGGTTGTAATGGGAAAGACTAAACTACTGTAAAAACTTGGCAAACGGAGGTGGAAAACGACGGCCAAGCTGTGTAAAAGTATCAGAGATAGTAGCGGAAGGGTATGGGCAAAAAATTGGTACACTTTTATAAGTAACTTGGACTACGAGATTCTACAATGGAATGGGAGTACACCTAAAAAAAAATTGCGAGGGTTTCCCCATGTTTTTTACATTTGAAAATTTTAAAAAGAGCCTTTTTGGGCGACATAAAGCAGTGGTGGAGTCGTCATTAGCATCGTCGTCGTCCCTATTGCCGTCGTCATCGTCGTAGCCGATCTAGTGTCAAAAGAAGGAGGGACGATGCAAAAGGCAAAAAGTTAGTAATGGCAAGCAAAAGCTGAACATGACGTGAGAAGGGGGACTTACCGTTCGTTCGTTCGTTTGCTCGTCCGATCGTTCGTTTGTTCGTTCGGTTGTCGTCGTGGAGTAAAAAAGAATGACAATGCGATAAAAAAGTGATGACTAGGGGAAGAATGAGCAAAAATAAAAAACAGGCGGAAAAAAAGTTCTTGTAGCGAAATCGGGGTTTGAAATCTAGAGTGCATAGGCGCACATTGTTGGAGGAGTGTGTTGGCAGGATCGTGTTCCTGAGTGAGCATGCTACTACATTCTAATGCTATGATGTTGAATTACCTCTTGAATGACAAGTAGGCTGAATCAGAGAAGATTGAATATTGCCAAATGAGATGGCAGGGGCGGAGTTCCATCATGAGCACCGAGCTTTGTATAAAAGTCTTCCCGAGCGCCATGTTCACTCGTACAAACGCATTGGCAGCGACGGTAGGTTGAATAGGATCGTTGTTGTAAGGACTGAATTTTTTTGCCACCAGTTGGTCATGCCATTCGTCGATCGCCGGGAACAACTTCATGCAGAGGTTGGTAGGTGAGTCAAGGGCGGCACGGGCAAGGTAAAAGGGTCGACCATAGGGGAGAAAGTCTGCCATTGATCTAATCATTTATCTTGGAAGGCTGGTGAGATATACCCTTCATCGGTGTGCTGGCTCCCTCGACCTTGGCGTGGTATTTGATCCTCGTTCACACCCATGATATCCGCCATACGAGCTGATGCGCTGAATTGTGTTGACCACTTTTGGCAGATTCATGCAAAAAAGGAAGCGGACAGCTTTATGCCCTCAAAACCAATTTATATGCTTATCTGATTATTTACCATTCTTCATACATCTCTGATTATTGAGTACGAGGTGCATAACAACGATCGGTGTATCATATCATCCAGTAGAATCATGCAACTATCAACTACTGTAAAAGGTAAAGTGAAGTAGTGACCCCTGTGTTTATTGGGAAGATATAGAGATGTAAGGCACGATGTAAGATATGATCTAAGCTATACTAAAGTGTCTATACTGACTATTCCATGGTTGTCCAACTTTTGCTGAGAGATGGTGTATCCCTCCCTATCTGTACCACTATTCATCAAAGAAGACAAAAAAAAAGTTTCATGGACATACAAGTTGCATTGGTTGGTGGAGTGGCCTATTAGAGAATCATATGGCATTGCTTCAAGTAACCTGGAAGTACCGAGTGTCAAATACTGATTAGAGTGGATAATGTGGGGGAGCGTTCAGCATGATATGCATGTGGTATGTGGACAAACTTACGTGGATATAGGCCAGATGGCTCTAATGATGGATAGTAAAGGACCGAGAAGTGTGCTTCATCAGTATCACATCTCGATTCAGATGTACAATATGATTATGTGGGTAACCAAGATCATTCGTCCAGATCATAATCAATATGAATGAGTAACAAAGAGAGAGAGAGAGTTAGTATGTGGGTATGTTGGTCGATGGGTGTTACCTTGCGTATAATCAGGTGTAGAAGACGCAGTAAGAGAATGTATGGCGGTCCTCGGCTGACTTTGATCTGATATCGGGAAGCCTATGATGCTATACGTAGTATGGTGAGTTAGAGACCCGATCGTTCAGTTGTTTTACCTTTTGCATCTGGTACTAGCATTGTCCTAGCCAACCATTGGTGTTAAAAATAAGATGGATCAGCTCTACTCCGCTACCCCTGAATGCATGAAGCAGAAGAATCAAAGAAGCGTGATGGCTCGCTTTGAGAGCTTTTGTCGTTTATTACCTTCTTTGGCACCTTTTTCCTTCTTCTACCCTATACCCTTTTGCAAAGATAAAAAGAGTTAGTTACCAATGCCTTTTCCCCATGTGTCTTTTCCCTTCCATCCCAGCTTCCTTTTCCAAGCTAAACTTGCGCATGATCTTCGAGAGACTAGAATCAACCAGGTATCATCATGCACATTGACTTTTCTGGACACAAATGCCTTTTAAAGACGGTTGGTAACGTGGGGTTTGGTGAGCATAGGATGTACCTTGGGATCAGAAGACAGATATGTTAATTGAGGCATATGAGGTGTGTCCCTATTCAAAAATAGGAGCCAGGCATCATTAGTGTGGCAAGTCGAAACCCAGGTTCTTTAACGGCATACCTATATCAAGTATCCAAGGCACCTTTGTTGAGCTATAGTGGTCCGGATGCATTCACGTTGTTTTTCGTCATAACTATACGGCACTCTTCAAGTATCGTGAGGTGGTTGAATGCTTCGAATGTTGTCTGTTGATTCTTCCATTGGTGTCATTTGCTGATTACCGAGGGAGGTTTGTTCCAGAACTTGCTGAAAAGTGTGAAAGGTGGATGATGGTTGATGGTTGTATAGCGTTCCGGCTTGGGCGAGGGGAAGTGTCAAGTTGGCGGTGCAGGCAAGATTGTACATATCTACTGGACAAGAGCATTGGGCATGTCGTGCAATTGAGAAAGACGTCAACTACTCTATCCTTCCACATTCTTTTCGTCCTTACTGATTGCCTTCGTATTAATCTTTAGTAAAGTGTAGTGATGTATTCGTATAGCGTGAGATATATTGACCGGGGAGAGAGAAGAGAAGAGAAGAGAAAAAGGATCTGACGATTTTGAATCAACGACCCGGACTTGAAAACTTGTGTGCGGGAACGTTTAAACTCCGATAATGCAAATTTCAGGGGTGAATCATATCGTCCCGGTATGTAAGATTGAACTCTCTTGTGATACAAAGATTGGATAGCGGCATAGCTGATTGATGTCAAAATAGGTTCGTTTTAGTGGACCGAAGGTAAACCGCCATGGTAAAAGATGATAATGGTGATGATCAAGTAGAGCAACCCCAATAAAGCAAGAATGGCTTATTGGGGTTATTTGCTTTTCGACGTGAGTGTATGTGTGTAAGTGTGTATGTGTGTTTGTATGTGTGCGTGTGTGTCTCACATCACTCTTTGACTTTGCATATGTTGTCTTCCGAACCAGGAGAAAAGCAAACAAAAGCATCGCAAGCGAGTGATTGTGTTTTTCGATCGCCACTTTTAAAACATAGTAAGGAGGCATATGATCATCATGCCATTACTCACGCTTATACCCTCTTTACCTCCAATGTAACTCGAACTGACACTGATAGATGCTTTTGTAACTTGGTTGAGCATATCGTAATACTATCGATGTTTTTACCAGTGTATCGGATTAGGGAAGAGAGGTTACCTTTTCTGGCGGAGTTTGAATGCCTTGCTGATCCAGCGTTTGCGAGGCTCTTTAGTTTGACATTGATGTAATTAGTAATGATAACCATGACGGGATGACGATATAGACTTGGGTGTAATGATCGAATGATTCTGATGCTCGGTGTTATTTGCGATAAAACTCCTTTTGGCAGTTTTTTCTTAAGATGACATTCATAGATGCCCGCTGATCCTAATTACCAGATCTGTATGGGTCGGAAAAGGGTCTGCATGCCATGCTTTCCATTACGAGGGCCTGCGATGGTGTCTTCTATTTCAGCTCTTTCTATTTTACTGTCAATAGAGGCTCATTTAAGACTTGGTTCATCATCATCGATTCCACTTCCTTGCTTACAGGTGAATGTGAAATGTTCAAGCGGTCGAAAGGCTGAAGCGGGATCTGAAAGAAAGCTTTTTTCGTTTCTCGGTTCGGTTACGCTGACGGTAAAGTAAATCCCTTGGGATAAACATAATGGCCGCATATAGGTTACATGATCATGCTTGTAAGTCTCGATGGCATAAGGTATCATGATATGATAGAACAAACCCTGGCTCCTTTCATATTTGAATAGGCGGAGGCGAGCTGTAACATGAGTGATCATTGTATCGGGATACTATATATATCATTCTCGACGTATCGTCACTGTAAATACCCCCAACCGCTTACTCATTGAGACAGCTGCATATCTAATCAAAAGCAAGAGACATATAAATAGCACCCTTCCTTTGGAACGCTTCTTGGGCAAATCCCTTTCCTTTCTTTCTCTCTCTCTCTCTCTCTCTCTCTCTCCCATTCTTGCCGATTCCACTGAAACCCAACTCCCAATAACAATGTCAAGAGGATCTATATCATACAACTATGACTACATCTCTGCTAGCTCATCAAAACCAAGGTATCAGGGGTAAGGGGAAAAACTTGTCATTTTGCATGAATGTCGGAGTCTAAAAATGTTCCAACATTTTTCGAAATAGAAGTCGACTTTTACTGACACTCAGACAACAGCCTGTCCAAGCAAGATTCAGTACAAGCAACGAAAGAGGTGAATAAGCCATCATGATAAGATTCAATCCTTTGTCAAGTGTATGATTCCAAAATAACGATTGTAGATTCTCTTCAACTTCTTCCATAGATCGGAAACCAATTGAGCCCCCTCCCATCATCCAAATCCAACTCAAGAATGCTACGTCCCAAGAAACACAGTAAGGGTGGCAAAACATAACGCAATTTTAACTTTTGCTCACATCTATCAACCAACCTTTACAGAGACTTCTTACAGAGCCCGTACTTTTTCATGAGTGTGAACCTTGCTAGCCCGTCTTCGAATGAAGAAATCATTCGGCCTGACAACAAGGTACTTTCTGGCCAAACAGTATCCTCTATGTATAAGCTGAAAGATGTTACCGACAAAGGTGAGCCAAACACTTGAAAAACACAAATAACCTATACTGAATCTTTCACTTTATTCTATCTTAGACGGCGGATTCTTTTGTTTCGGTGATCTCTCCTCAAGGATAGAGGGCGAGTACCGCCTAAAGTTTACGCTCTTCGAGATCGTAAGGTAAGAAGAACTCCGCGCCTGGTCGGAGGTTTAATATTATCCTAAAAGGTTTCAATTTCTAAATTCCCCTTTCTCTTTCACCTTCTTCACTTTTATCTTTGACAGCAATGGCGCCATCAACTTGATGCACACCTTCTCCGATGTATTCAAAGTGTACAATTCAAAATCAATGCCAAGGTCTTTGGATGCTACTTTTTTGTCTCGCTCTTTTTCCGATCAAGGTGTTCGGATCCGAATTCGAAAAGAACATCGAGTTCAAGTGTAAGTCTACATCACCATTACTTCATAGAGAAGTTGAAACCATGCTCACTTTACCAAACTACTTTTACCTTTAGTGCCACATCAAAGAAACGCAAGCTGTCAGAAGACGGCAGCCTCGTCAAGTCACCCTCTCAAGTACAGAAACGAGACTTACCGATACCACTCTTACCGACGAGACCACTATCTCCAACTGCGCCCACTTCACCTACCTCTACCTTAAACAGTCATGCGTCTACACCACAGCAACAGCATCTTCGTGGTCGATTCAACTACAAAGGAGAGGAGGAGAATTGTAATCATCCTGCCCCTAGTCGCTACACTCATCACGACTTTGGTCCTACGTATCAGCAACATTCCTTCCCTACTGAAAACAATGACTCTATGTATCAATGGCGCCCATTTAGCGATCACTCCCACTCTATTCCATACTCTCCACCCCCGCAACCTTATGATTTCCATTCCCGACAAAACTCTCTACCTCAGCACTCACTGTATGATCAACAACATCATCAAATAATCGCACAGCAACAGCAAGCACAGCAACAGCAAGCACAGCAACAGCAGCAATACTACCCTCATCACTCGAGCAATCCTCATTACCAGCAATACCCAAGTCCCACTGCAATGCTGTCACCCCCTTCTGCGCAACTCAAATTGGAACAGCGACGACAAAGCGCCGAAGAGAAGGTCATCTCCCCACTGTCACCATTGTCCTCTATATCATCGACTGCCCCTCTAAACCTCCAACCCACCGCACCAGTGTCGCATTTCAAACACAAGGCACATCCTACTTCAACTGACATGGACTCCGATTGGGCGTACAACCAACCTTCGTCCCTTGAACCATATCATTCGGCAATGTCAACGTACTCAGGGCAACCACATCCACAACAACAGCAATTAACAGCTATTAGATCACCCTCGCCACCTTCTAATGCCATCCGCCTTCCTCCTCTGCATACCATGGTGCCATCCAACGAGAACAACATGGACAATGAATCAAACGACTGTAGGATCGATGGAAAGAACAATGTGGGCGAAGTCAATGCGGCCGTGGCCATGATGCAGTTGTCTGGAAGTCAACGAATGGGCCCACACAAGTCTCCAAAGAAGGATTCGCTCCTGCCTGGCTCCCTCTCTATCCATACCCAATGTAATCGACAATTTCGGCCTGCTCAACAACAGCAACACCACTACCAAGACCGAAAGTGCAACCAGCAACACAACCAGTACCCGTACAGCAACCTAGACCCTTCAAGACGTGCATCTACTGGTGTTTTGTATAAGAACTTGTACTGATGCTTCAAATATCTACTAATTTTTACTATAGTCTGGTTTATATTGTTATGATTATGATTTACCCCTTCCCACCTCCTTTATGCCTATATGATTTTCTTTTTACGATATCTTCTTCCTATTGTCACTCCTTTTTACTGCATTACCCAATATTAGCCCCCCTCCCAATTGATTTGAATAAACAACTATGTAACGGTACTCAAAGTCTAGTATTTCATGTGTCATTTTTCATGCAGGTCACTGTGGTTCCTGTGAAATTAGGCTTTCTTGATATCAGTCAATAGATAAAGAGTACTTCTGAGTCTATGTCAAATTTGACGTTGGGCTGTTCATCCCGTTCACAAGAAAAATGTGCCCTTCACAAGAAAAATATGCTCCAAAAAAAGTGAGACTTTTTCCAAGGTCTGTCCGTTCTTCAAATGGCGGGGTTTGAAACCTTAGGAATTTAAGCTTTACAAAATGTGAACTTTTGACCTCCATTTTTTCCAAAGAGTTGCTTATTTCTCAGAACCGAGATGGACAACCCATCGTCAAATTTCACATGCAACAAGATGCAATGCATATATATAGACTGATACCCAGATACAAGCACGTCAAGCTATGTGCGGCCGTGAACGCTACGAGAACGCTTAAAAAAGCGATTAATTGGAGTGTTATCAAAATTGGCAATTCACTCAAGAGAATCAGGCATTTTTGGTATCAATCAATAGATAAGAAGCACTTTTAAGTATATGTCAAATTTGAAGCTGGGTTGTCCATCCCGTTTACAAGAAAAATGAAATCCAAAAAAGGGAGACTTTTTAAGAGGGTCTGTCCATCTTCGAAATGACGGGGTTTGAAATATCAAAAATTTAAGCTTCTCAAATTTTCGATTGAATCTCGAAATGTTTCAAAACCCGCCGAAAGGTCAACCAATGGGTGCTAAACTCAAGCCTGTAGCGCTTGTAAATTTCATTATCCGACTGCTGGAAAAAGGACGGGCAACCGCCTTGGAAAAAGTTCGATTTTTCTTGCATCTCATTTTTCTCCCGAATGGAATCGACAACCTGCCTTCAAATTAAACATGGACCTCGATGTGCGTTTCTACTTTCGATTGATACCATCTGCGCCTGGTTTCCTTGGATATATTGACAACTTTCAAGTCGCTCCAATCAGTCGCTTTTTTTACGGCTAATTTAAGCGTTCACAAACCCATAGGACATACAAATGCATGTTTCTTGGTACCATTCGACCGCCAGGCATTGTATTGCGTTGCCTGTAAAATTTGAGGATTGGTTGTCTCTCAGTTCTGAGAAAAAAGTCATTCTTTCCAAAATTATGCATCTCAATTTTCCAAATTTTCAAATTTTCGATCGAATCTCGAAATTTTCAAAAAACTCGCCGAAAGGTCAACCATTAGGTGCTAAACGGAAGCCTAGGGCATGAGACCACCTAAAAGTCAAGCGTGAGGCCAGCAGACGATTCAAATGCCGCCTATATGCGCTAAACTCAAGCCTGTATGCGCTAAACACAAGCCAAACTCGAGCCTGTAAGCGCTAAACGCAATTCTGTAGGGCTTGTAGATTTCATTCTCCGACTTTTGCAAAAAGGACAGGGAACCCCCTTTGAAAAAGCTTTATTTTTCTTGCATCTCTTTTTTCTTCTAAATGAAATCGACAACTTGCCTTCAAATTTAACATGGACTCAGATGTGCATTTTCTCTTTCGATTGATACCATGAGCGCTTGGTTTTCTTCGATATATTGCCAACTTTCAAGCTGCTCCAATTGGTCGCTTTTTTACGGCTAATTTGAGCGTATACCGACCCATAGGACATAAAAGTGCTTGTTTCTTGGTACGAACCGTTAGCTACGCAATGCATTGTGTTGCCTGTAAAATTTGAGGATTGGTTGTCTATCTCAGTTCTAAGAAAAAAATCATTCTTTCCAAAATTATGCATCTCAATTTTCCAAATTTTCGTTCGAATCTCGAAATTTTTTAAAACCCGCCGAAAGGTCAACCATTGGGTGTTAAACTCAAGCCTGAGGCATGAGACCATTTGAAAGCTGCCTAAAGTCAAGCGTGAGGCCAGCAGACGGTTTAAATGCCGCTTATAAAACCATTTAAACTCAAGCCTGTAGGGCGAAACTCAAGTCTGTTGTGCTAAACGCAAGCCTGTAACGCTAAACTTACGCCTGAAGGGCCTGTATATTTCATTCGCCGACTGTTGGAAAAAGGTCAAGGGACCGCCTTGGAAAAAGTTTCATTTTTCTTGCATCTCTTTTTTCTCCTGAATGGAATCTACAACCTGCCTTCAAATTTAAGATTGGCCTAGATGTGCCTTTCATCTTTCGATTGATGTTATAAACACCTGGTTTCCTTGGATACATATCTAATTTTAGAGCTGCTCCAATCAGTCGCTTTTTTACGGCTAATTTGAGCGTGCACAGACCCATAGGACATAAATGTGCATGTTTCTTGGTACCATTCCGCCGCCGAGCATTGCATTGTGTTGCCTGTAAAGTTTGAGGATAGGTTGTCTGTCTTAGTTCTGAGAAAAAAGTCATTCTTTCCAAAATTATTCATCTCAATTTTTCAAATTTTCAAAAATGTGAACTTTTGACCTACTTTTTTTTTTTTTTGAAGAGCTGCTTATTTCTCAGAACCGAGATAGACAACCCACCGTCAAATTTCACAGGCAACACGATGCAATGCATATCTATCGACTGATACCCAGGAACAAACACATTTATGCTGTTTGCGGCCAAGAACGCTACGAGAAGCCCACAAAAAGCGACTGACTGGGGTGGTACCACAAGCAGCAAGTCATCCAAGGAAACCAGGCTTTCTAGGTATCAGTCGATAGATAGAAAGCACTTCTGAGTCTATGTCAAATTTGAAGTTGGGTTGATCATCCCGTTCACAAGAAAAATGAGCTCCAAAAAAAGTAAAACCTTTTCCAAGGTGTGTCCTTTCTTCGAACTAATCAACGAAAAATTAAGTTTACGCCTTTGTAGCCATCGCGGAGTTTGCAATTCAGGGGCCTGCAAATCGCCCCTTGCGCCAAGTCCTCAACCTTGCCCTTGCCCGTCAGTGTATGCACTCAGTGCACCAGAAGTAACCACACCATTTCATCATATCGGCATACCAATAGATGTGTAGATAAAGGCTGAAAGGAAGGGTGCGTGGATTTCCGTGTAATTGCATGTTGTGGGAGGCTCTATGCTGCACCAATCTTCAGTTGTCAGTTATCTACCATGTCCTATACAATCGGTTCCTGATTTCAAACTAACATCCAACAGCCCCGTATTTATTCAATGAAGCCTGTTAAACGCTAATCTAAAACAACATATAGTCTATTTCTATACCAAGCGGTTTACAATCAAGATCCAGAAGCTTCTGCATTCAGATGTGAGAGGGGCATCAGTTCGTTACGCCCTTTATTGTTTGTTCTTTTCTACATAAAAATCCTTTTCCTTCAAATGCCCCATCAAGAAAAGCATTTCCTTTCGCATTTGATTGACACCAGCACCTGTTTTAGAGCTAACGACCAGCACATCCTTGACAGCGTTCCTGAATCCCTTAATATCGTCTTGTACAGCCATGACCCGTCTTGCCAAAGTCGGTAGCACCTGTAGATCACACTTTGTCATGACGACTTGAAACTTGACCCGTTTCCTAGCGAAGAGAGATCAGTAAGTATGCCCGTGCCTTTTTTTGATCGAGTGCTTACATATCCAACATTTTCAAAAAGTCCATGTCCGCCACTTTTAGACCATGTCGAGCATCAATCACCACATATACACGCTTCAATGATTTGCGTTCGCCAATATACGTCTCCATCTAAGTTGAATGGTTGATTAGATCATGTAGTAAAGGAGGGGAGAGTACATACCAATTGCCGCCACTGTTGCCGTTGATCGTCATCCACAAAAGCAAACCCATAGCCAGGCATATCGACCATCGTGAATAGCCGGCCGACAGAGAAAAAGTTGATCTGCTGGGTCAGGCCAGGTTTGTCGGATGTGCGCACAATGGTCGTGGACGCCAGGCTATTCAAAAGACTAGACTTTCCTACATTCGATCGTCCTAGCATCAAAAGAAAAAGCATGTTAGAGTCTAGCTGTCCAACACCTCATCTCTCTCTACTTTCTTACCGACAAATCCCACCTCTTCTAGGTGTGCAGGAGGGAAGGAGGCTGGCGTTTTCGCCCCCGCAAAAAATGACATGAGAGGTAGCTGGAAAGAAGCATTAGATCAATGTACTACAAGAAGGGAGGATGACATACCTTGTATTCAGGATCAGGAACCGGGTGCTTGTCTTTTGTTTTTTGTTGCCTGACTGACTGATACCGCTTCGTTCGTCGCAGAGTCCCAAAGCCGAGTCGTTCCAAGCGTTCGTAAAGTCGTAATGGAGGATCGATCTGTTTGAATTTTTGACGATTTGAAAGCTGATCTGCTGCAGAGCCACCTTTACGATCTTTGCTAGTGCTATTGGGTGCGTGGGATATGTTGTCCAAAGTCAAAAGTTCGTCTCGCTTGGGTCGGGTGCATGCTGGATGGGACGACGTAAATGTTCTTGAGAGAAATGGTGACCTGGTTGGTTGTATACATGTTGGTGAGGCGAGTGTGTCTGATATCTTGTAACATGACCGCTTCAAAGTGGTCAGCTTTCCTCTAAAGCTTTAATCCACCACCCCCTAATTACATCTAAAAGTATCATATCCTCTCTCTCTCTCTGTTTCGTCTTTATATTCCCCCACCCCAAGCTATTACTACTTGTATTTAACTATTCATCTGCTTTTCTCTCTCTTCGCTTCTATACACCACTCTCACTACATTCAAGCAATTCATATGGGCCAACAAGAAAACAATCTATATCCACCCGGTACTATTGTGTTTGCAAAGCTTAAAGGATATCCATGGTGGCCAGCAAAAGTAAGTGTGGAAGTAAGCTAAAGGTGAACACAGTGGAAAGACGGTGTGGTAGATGGATGGACTTGAAAAGGAACATATGGAATGGAACCTCATCTGTGAGTACTAAACCCTCCCTTTTGTATACCATTAGATCGAAGATGAACGCACAGTACCAGCCAAAGTCATGAAGCAAAAGACAAAGTCCAGGTCACCAGTGTGGACGGTCTTCTTCTTTGGGTCGAAGGACTAGTAAGTAAAAACAGGCACGACTCAGGCATAGAAGAGACACACTCACTCTTATGCGTTTATCAAGTGGATTCTTTGGCACCGACTCTATCCGACCATTCGACAAGGAGGAAGTGGCAAAGGATCTAAAGGCAAAGAAATTTAAAACGAAGGATCTGGAACGGGCAGTGCTTGAAGCTTTGGATCCGAATTGGGTGGAACAAGGTGACGATGACAACGACGAAGGAAAGTCGACTTTGGATAAGAAAAGAGCCAAGGCAACTGACTCTCGATCGGCAAGAAAGTCAAGCGCTCACAAGAAAACAAAGGTTGGAAAGACGGCGGCGGCGACTGGTGAAGATGACAAGGATACCCTGAACCACAACAAACGAGGCGTTAACGAAGACGAGAAGGCTGACAAGAAGAAAAGGGCAAGTGCATTTGGAAGAATGAAGGGGCGATAGAGGATTGGATGGACGGATAGGAAACTTACGACCTTTTTTTATGCTTATTAGCGCAAATCTATGTCGCAGGAACACGAGGAAGAAGGGGAAGGATCAAATGGGCACCATCGACCTAGCGCATCGCCTTTAGCAGCATCTCGTAAATCTGAGGATGGATTGAAGGACCATGAATCACCGGAATTCACTCGTGACTTTAAACGACTATATCACCTCCGGCACCGGCTACAGAAACTGATGTATGAAAAGGAACAGGTAAAGTACAGAACAAGAGTGGTCGTATGGAATGAGGGACTAACTGTTCTTTTGTGTTGATGCTGGGCGGTGGTATGACTGAACAGGGTGCTATTCCAGTAGACGACTATGCCAAGATCTCACAAACTCTAAAGGAAGTGGAGGATGCGCCAATGACATATGATTTGTTAAGGGTAAGAGAATGGAAAGGATGGATTCTCAAGAAACATACCTAACTTGTTTGCATTTGATAGCATACCAAGATCGGGAAGGTGGTCAAGTGTGGCATTGGATACGAATTTGATAACGATACGGAATTCAACATTCACGAACGGTGTCAACAACTCATGCGGAAATGGAAGGAACAGTTCTTGGATACGAAGGATCTCTCAAAGGCCCAGGACGACACAACCATGCACAACAATGAACCGGCAGAAGCTTCAACTATGAAGGAATAGTAGTTCTCGTATGTATCTCCCCCCTATCACGCCCTGCTTTGACGTAGTATGGTGCTCTTCCCCCTTCCTCTGCATTACCTCTTCCCTCTCCCTCTCTCTCTCTCTCTCTTTATCGCTTTTTCTTTCTTTCTTCCTCCACCCTATCCCCTCTATTGTTATTACTATTACTCTATTATACATACTCTACTCATCCGAAATAAACTTGAAAAAAAGAACGGCTGTTGTTTGACGATAATGATGTTGGGCGCTTTGATGTTACTGTTTTCGGAATCCGACATGGATCCATACGCTATATCGGTAGTGCAAATCAGATAATCTGCCGTAAAAGTCAAGAGAAAGGGGTCATGCTATATTTCATTTGTAATGTCGGAAGAGTGGATCAGGGCAATCCATATGCTAAATAGTTACTTTGGGAACCGCCACCTCACTCTTTGGATAAACGTTTGCGTGATGGACTCCGAGTGGTGCCGTTTAATGTATTATCCGAACTCCGCTCCTCGGATCAAAAAATGATAAGCAGCTTTTTTTTTCCTATCTCGCTGATGATTTTTTTGGTCATGATCAGGAGAAGGTGTGTAATGTGGTGGGTATGGCTTAAGAAAGCACACTGTCAAAAGTATGCAGAGTTTTACTGATGGGTCTTTTCGTGCAAAGTGGGAAAGGGCATGCTGGATAAACGATCCTGAATCTTGGACACAAAAAAGGGGGAGGGGCGGAAAGGCGGAGTTTCACCGGATAACCGTTTTAACTGTGTGCGCTAATCATCGGAGTATGAAAATACACTATATAAAGAGAGACCTTCGAGACATGAAAAAAAAAAAAA
>LT554591.1:72581-84038 GCA_900079185.1 Absidia glauca
CAACGTACCTCAAGTACCACTTCTTCGCCTTCTCAATCCAAAAGCACTTCTCGGGCCAGCTCTGTGCATGAGTCTACTTCTCCCGCCGTACAAGCCAAATATTTGAACGATCCCATGCGAACCAACTCTCATCCCGATTCGGTTGGCCACTATGTTGATCCTATGGGCGGCCGCTCCAGCTACCATACTAGCTACGATGTAACCAACACTGGTGCCTAAAGCAAAAATCATGTCTGTCTCGACTCCCTTCATCTATCAATACCTCACAGGACCATACCTCTTATCTCTTAACCTGTACCTGCATTTCTCTATTACTACATTACCTTCTATCCTATCATTGCTATTACATCTTACTTGAATAAACTTTTTAATGAATACTCAATTTGTCATAATGTGTCATGAATGATTGATGTTGATTGTTTCCATGGTGATAACCGGAGGTGTTCAGACGGAGTTTGTAACTCAAGCTCCCAAAAAAAAGAAACGATTTGCCGGCGGGGTTTTAAATTGCTCCTCTACCCAGACTCTTTGAGGCATGTGAAACAACACATTAGTAAGGCCATCAAAGGTCTGTAAAAGATGGAGCGGGTCGCATGCGTTTATATAGGCACCCATTCTGGGACTCGGTGGACTGCTATAAGTAGAGCCAATAGGCCCGAAATCCATTTTACTACCCCCTTCCGTCCTCTTTTCTTTGGTCAAGGTCGGTGTTTGAAATAATGTTACTTTGCATGAATGAGCCTTCCTCGGACACCAACCTCGGAAAATAGTGGCTCATCAAAGATTTATTACGGCACATTAAAACACTTAGAACAAGAACAATCCGACAGCAAAGGATGCAACGCCTCCCACCATAGTGAGGGAGACAAAAGGCTGTGCATTTGACGTGGACTTCATTTCAGAGACATTTCCCTTACGAGCAGATGCTACAGATGGAGAAGCAGTGGCAGCACGGACACTTACTTGGCCATTCACTTGAGAAGAGGCAGCAGCCACTGGCTTGGATGCCTGTTGACTAGCTGAAAGGGCAGAGGGAGAGGCAGCAGCTGTCTTGCTGGCAAGTGAAGAAGGCACGGCAGAAGAAGCATCGGCTTCAGCATTTTTTTCGTCGATTGATTCAGAGGACACATCGGACACTAGTTTACCAACACCCCAGGGAATTTTCTCGCCTAAGGAGGAAGGAGGGTCAGTCTTAAGCACTCATTTAAACGGCGTGCACTTTTTTTACCTGTAGGTTGAACTGACTTTTCGGGGACTTCTTGCATGCCATTTGGACCAACAATAGCGAAACGAGTCGACCAAGCGAATTCTCCATCCTCTGCATGAAAAAAAGTGACACGATGAATGTCGGAGTTTTAATAGTGTGGTGTCTCACTTACCATTAGTGAACATCAAGAAATAGATGGGCGCAGGTGGATCGACGAGGGGAGCAGTGTATTTGTATTTCATCACATCACCCTTTACATTCTCGGCAATATTAGTAAGGAGGACTTGATCGTTGTCTTCCCCCGTCATCAAGTCTAGAACAAAGAGGTGAGAAAGAGCAGCGGGGTCTTTTGAGGAGGGTTTTCACTGTTCTTTACCGATTCTAAAGTTCTTCCAAGTTGCATTGAGAGCAGGTTCGGTATTGTCTTCCTCTATTGGATAGGATGATTAGCGCTACAATTGCTAACGATATCCTGATGTGCAGTTTTTTTACCCCATGTTATCTCATACTCTCTTCCTGCAGTCCACACCGTGCCAGGCTCAGGATTAGAAGGAGACAAGTTGGCTTTTACAACCATCATCATCATGCTCACAAGCACCACCCCATAAAATAGAATGCCAGTCATTTTGATTCTTGTGTACTAGAAGAGGAGGAAGAAAAAGAGAGAGAAAAGTGAATGGCCCAAGAGAACCAGCCTTTTTTGTCTTTCTCCGTGGTCAAGACGGAACTTTATACATTCCATGCACACATTTAAGAGGATTCAAAACTGATTGTCGGATAGAATTTCGCATTTACAAGGACAGCTAACGTGAAGAAACTCTATGCATAATGGTATTCATGCACTTGATTTTGACAACTATGTTTGAAACTCCGCTAAGTAAGGGACTTTTTTGCCCTCGCAAATCAGTCTTTTTCGCCCTTCCTCGGCACTCCCGATATATATCAGAGGGATCATTAGAGTTTCATGTATGGTTAAAATTGTCCTCACTCCCCACCACCACCCCCTGCTCCGCCGTAGTGCGATCAAACTTGGTCATGGATCGCAACTGCCTGTCTATGTCTTTTATCCGCTCTTTTCAAATGTTTCACGTTAATTTGAATTCACAACCCGTTCAAGAATTTGATTTGCTTCCTTCTTCTTTAACCAAAGTTGATTGGGTGGATGTCGAGCGGACCGTATTGCCAGATCGGATCGGTCGTAAACAGAATGGGGAATGGCGGACTATGGTTTTCAGCTCCGACTGGCGGCAAAAGAACACAATGCTGACTACACCTATCCTATTCAACCCACCGTCGCTGCCAATGCATTTGTACAGGTGATCATGATGATCAGGAAGACTTTTATACAAGACTCGATGCTCATGATGGAATTCCACCCCTGCCATCCCTTTTGGCAACATTCAATCTTCTCTGATCCAGTCTACTTGTCATTAAAAAGGTAAGGCAACATCATAGCATTAGAATGTAGTTGCATGCTCACTCTGATATGTCAGGGATCTGCTGCAAATTGAAGCTCAGGAACACGATCCTGCCCCCACACTCCTCCAACAATGTGTGTTTTTGTATTCTATATTTCAAACTCCGGTTTTGCTACAAGAACATTTTTTTCGCCTGATCTTTATTTTTGCTCCTTCTTCCCCTCGTCATTACTTTTTTTTGCCTCCATTGTCATTCTTTTTACTCCACGACGACAGACGAACGAACAAACAAACAACGAACGAGAAAACGAACGAACGAACGGTAACTCTCCCCTTCTTTTGTCATGTTCATCTTTTCCTTACCATTACTAACTTTTTGCCTTTTGCATCGTTCCTCTTTCTTTTGACACTAGAACGGCTACGACGATGACGACGGCAATAGGGACGACGACGATGCTAATGACGACTCCACCACTGCCTCATGTCGCCCAAAAAGGCCCTTTTAAAATTTTTCAAATGTAAAAAACATGGGGAAACCCTCGCAATTTTTTTTTTCGGTGCACTCATTTTTCTATTGTAGATTCTATAGCCATTGCACTTTTAAACATCACTACTCGTTTGCCTTCTTCCCTTTGCCCACTATCACTGACACTTTTGGCTCCGCCGACTGGTTTTATCCTCCTTCATTCAGTTGGTCAGGACACTAGGTTAGCCATTCCTATACGTATCTTCGCCACTCCCCCATGTAGCTTAAAAATAGACTCATTCACTTAATAAAACTTACCTGAACTCGTCTCCATGAACACTGTTTTGATTCTTAGGGTTGAACTTGAGGGAAGGAATCGAGATGCTGATGCTGTTGCACTGGCTGAACTTGAATTTTGTGTACGATAAGGATTTCACTCTGTGTGAAGTGTGTGAATGAGCGAATATCACCTTTTTACTTGACTACTTTGACTTCTAAACGCTGCCTACGCAAGCACCATGTGTCCCTGGCATCTTCCAGCTCAGAAAACCAAAATGTTGCCAAATGTTGCAAACACCGCTTTTTGAGAAAAAAGCATGGGTAATCCCCCATGAAAAGTGTCACTTTTTGTTGGACACGCATTTTCTCATAAGATAAATAAAAAACATAGCTTCAACTTTGCATGAAGAAAGTAGTGCTTCTTATCTACCGAATGATGCCAAGGTTGTTTGTTTTGGTAGAAGAATGATCGACTTGGGGGCCACTGAAATCAGTCGCTGTTTTGGGGCTTAGTGGAGAGTTCAGAGAAGCACACAACACAGATATGCTTCAATTTCAAAGCCATTCATTGATACGCATTACATTTTGCCCTCATGTGAAATTTGAAGGCTGCTTATTCATCTCGGTTTCGAAAAACAATGCAACTCGTCACAAAAATTTACAACTAGAAATCGCAAAGTTTCTAAAAAAGTCGAACATTTTCAAACTCTGACTGTCCCTTCAGAGTTGGAACAATTCCATCACTCAGGCCCTTCGCTTTCGCAATAAGAGGGTACTTTCCAATAACTACATGGTGAACTGTGCAGATATTCTTTTAAAAAACGAAGTGGTGCAGTCATAAAGTGGGTTTCATGCATTCATATACTTGATACAGAGTGAGCCCCTTGGTGCACTGTACACAAAATTTCCAGTCAGGCTCATATCTTTGCATATGAAGCAAAGTACCGACTTTAGAGGGTAAAATCAAGGTTTATCTCTCTGTATCCATTGTCAACGGAATGACCTCAGATGGTTACACAAGCCAATTCTTATCCTGAGCGGTGGTGCTGATATGACAGCATCCGGTAGGTATATTAAAAGCAGGATGGTTAGCACTAATAGCCTCTAGTTTAGTTTTCAATGTGGGATGATCTGTCTGAAGAAAAATGTCATGCCATTTCTTTGATGATGTCCCTCATGCATATGGGCGGAGAATGACAGCTCGATGAAAGGCATCTTGTTTCTGTCGTGGAGTTGTAAGGTCAGAGCAAAGAATTCACACTTGGTGACAAAGATATTAATCGGCTATGTACTAATGTGGAGTACATCCTATGCTGGATACTATGAAAGCTCGGCCCATCTTGTTTGACATGCTTCGTCTGTCCCCCCCCCCTTATCATATTCACACTCCGATACAACCCTATTGGATTATAGTTCAGGCACCATGTCATAGCGTGCATGTCGAAGCTTGTAACGTCATATGAATCTCCGGTAAGCAAAAAGGAAAGGGTGGCCATAGTTTCCGATTCGCATCAACTATAAAAAGGGTGACCCTTCTTCTTCCCATAACAGTTCTACAAAGCACACTCAAGCTCTTTTATAAACCATGCCTCGTCCTGCTACTTTAGCCTTCACCTCTCTCCTTGTCGCTGCCGCTGGCTATACCACCTATGTCCGATCTACAAGCCAACCTTCCTCTGCCCATTCACACATCATGACCATCAGAGGATCTGATAAGTTTGGTCATCAACAATGGATGAAAATCAATAATGGCCTTGGTCTTGTCGATGTTGGTCGCAGTTGTGGCGGACTTTAAAAAACACAATGTTGCCCACACTCACCGCACACACTCCCTCTCTGTAAATACAAAATGATACCAAGTGAAGTAAATAGACCCCCCATTCATTTCTTCACATCAACCAATCCACTCCTCTCTTCAAGTTGTCCTCTGATCAAATAAAAGATTTACTTTATGTATTCAACAATGCTAAAAGTTTGAGTGGTAGAAGGGGGTTATGGCAAGTTAATCTAAGTAATGGCAATAGGGATATGAAGAAGAGGAGAGCTGACCCGGCTGCATTAAAAGTGTCGATGGTAGTGTCCAAAGTGGGCTGCCCAAGAGATAGTGTTCTTCAATAGTGCTTTGGCTATAGGATCTACAATGAAAAAGTGAGTGCACTCCCCCCCCAAAAAAAAAGTGAGGGTTTACGTCCACTCCCTAATCTAACTACATGCTCAATCAGTCCTGATACCAGAGAGTCTATATCCGTTGCCATCTCATTTGATCTACTAAGAAAAAAAGAAGCATGATGCAAAAGGCAAATGTTAGTCATGGTCAGACAAAGATGGACAAGGTAATGAGAAGGAGAGAGTTACCCTGCATTCGTCATTCAAGGTCATTGTAAAGAGGACGAGTCGTTGTTCGTGCGTTCCCAATATCGATGGAAAGAAAAAAAGTGATCAAGAAGCGAAGAAATTCTTTTGTAGCCCAGGAGCGGCGTTTGAATATATGGCTGGCAGGGAAAATGTGGGGACTATGATATGTATGGGTATTCATGCTCCAATATTAAATTGACCAACGTTCATCTATAAAGACAACACAAAAAGAGTCAAATGAAATGTTTTTATTTCAATACTACGTTATAAATATGGATTGTGTGCTACTAAAGAAGGGGGGGAATGACTATTTAACGCATGGTTACTATCTAACTGGCCCGATTCTTCAAAGCGCCTTCTTGAAGTTTCTTGTCCGTTTCGATGGTCCCAATTCCTGTTCAGCGGTATATTCATCGTCTTGGCTGGTGGATCTTTTGCGTGGTTGCAGTGTATCTTGTTCATCGGGATGGACGGGCAATGGATTCGTAGGTGGCACTACTGGAGCGGGCGGCGATGGTGCAGATGGTGAATGAGGTAGTATCGGTGCTGAATCCGTCGTGGCTCCTATGGCGTCCATTTGTATATCTGCTAATGATGGGGATTCTGCATGTTCTGTAGGTGGTTCAGTTGTACAGAATGACGCTTTAGTATGATTTCGTTGGTTCTGATCCTTCACTGATAGGACAGACTGTTGTCGATGATGATGCTGTTGCTGTTGTAGCTGTTGCTCTTGTTGCTCCTGTGAATCCATTTGCTGCTTTTCCAATTCTTGGCAATGGTGATCATGATCTTCTTCTGTCGTTCCCTGGTTTTTCGGTTCCTGCTGATGGACTTCTTCTGCTGCTTTTGCTGCTTTTGGTGGTCTTCCCTTTCTTGGTGGTATCTTTGCTTTTGCTTTCGCTGATGCCTTTGTTGATGCCTTTGGCGGCGCCTTTGCTGATGTCTTTGCTGACGCCTTTGACCTTGCCGCTGTTTTTCCTTTGCCTTTTGCACCTGTCGTTTGGCTCTCTTCGTCCTCTAATCGTCGTTGTTCAGCCTGTAGTCGTTCACCCCAGAAGAGTTCAAAATTATCGTCCTACAAAATACGTAATACCATAGCTTGAGCAAACTGTTCACTGCCTCCCTTGCCCCTTTTGACTTGAATGACTTACTTTGTATGGTATTTGAGCCAAATCTTTATCAGTCAAAGTCATTCTCGAAGGTTGCAAATGTCCTGACTGTAGAAGAGCTTGCCAATCGTTCAAGGCCGTCCAAAAGTATCGATTGCTGTCCAACGCGGTCATCAGATCATTTTCACCTTGATCACAGGGAGGTAGGAGTGTTTTCAACTCTTCCAGAGAACCAGCGGATAGTTGAGGGACTTTTTCTCTTAACAGATTCTATAAAGAGGAGGGAGGAGGAGAAAAGATGAGAAGGTTAGGAAGGATTGTACCTGTGTAAATTGCTAGTTGTTGTTTCTGACGGGGGGTAAATTTGCTTACAGAGAGATCGGGATGAGTGGCAAGAAAAGACTTGGGGCTGTCTAGATCCAAAGGTGCTTTTGCTGCTTTTGTGCGAAGTGATTTTCTAGTAGACATTGTGTTTTAAAAAAGAGAGAGAGGCGAAAGAAAGAAAAAGTTTGTTAGTTCTCAAAAAGTATCCCGACAAGATTTCAACATTTAAAACCCCGCTCACTTATGAAGGGGGGTGGAAAAGATGACCTGATGCGATCTTGCCCTGTGTACTCTTCGGTTACATGTCCGACGGATGCGCTTCTTACCCCAACACCAGAACACCGCTCATGATAAACATCCAATGAGCCGAAGTACAAACTCCACAAATACAAACGTTTTCGGTTGCTTCGGTCGGAGTTCAATAGCAGGAAGAAAAAAATCGTTCGTTTCTATCAGGTGAGATACATGCACTCTGCTTTATGCCAATCACATACTACTCACAAGGAAAGACTGAAGGAGTTGTGCTGCTTTGGATGCTATGAAGCCTTTCCTTTTATGCAATATCCTCTCCCCTACCCGACAAATGAAGTTGGACTGTAGAGCGCGGCCAGGCAAAAAGTCGACAAGCCCAATTACTGGCATGTATCACCTTGACTACGAAACTAGTTTGAGCTTATTAGATGTGCTTGATTTCATTTCGTCGACACTTAAGCACCCATGCTTTCAAACACTTCCCTTCCCCTCATTATTCCCACACAGCCCCTCTTTACATGGAACCTGTAAAATCACAGATGGCGGGGTTTGAATCTCGCGGAGAAGATTTGATAGCCTTGTTCCTGAGCAGAAATTGATCAAGAAAGCGGTGGGATCCAATAGTGTGATTTTCCCGTTAAATCATGTACCACAAACGTGGAGAAGTAAGTAGAAGGGTAACACACTCTCCCCAGTGTTTTAATTAAAAAAAGAGTCCTTCGCTCTTTGGCTCCCTTCTCTTTTACTCTCTCTTCTTCTTCTTTGCTCCGGTTTCCTCCCTCTCTCATTGATGTTTACTAGGCTCAAGGGATCTCGCAGAGTATCAAACGCACAAACAGCTTCTTCGACCCCATCCATGCTCAGTCCTAGTGAAACCACTACTATCAGTACCTTTCGCAATAGTCATGACGATTTATCTCTACCCCAATCTCCAAGAAAGGTGGATGTCATTGATGACTTGTATGACTTTTTCTCGGACGATACCACTGTAGCTGACGATGATATAGTAGCGTTTGGTAAGAATAGAGACCTGGAAAGGGGCCGACAGAATATTTCAAACGCCGTTATTTTGGCTGGGGAAAGTTGTTCTCATTTACTTTTCTTAGAAATAACCGAAAAGCAATACCAAAAACGACAAGTGGTGATCCAGCAACTCTTCGATTTCGAATCTGATTATGTGAATAGACTTCATGTGATCTTGCTGTTTTTCAAGCGCTCGATTTCCATGCATTATCACCCGACACCTACTCAAACGAAAAGCGCACACAAAAGTTACCATGACAACAAAGCCGGTAACCACTCTTCACAGCCGCCACCGATACAAAAACCTTCAGGGCAACCCACCTCGTATAATCAACAGCATCATATCAATAACATATCCACCTCTTTACTGTCTCCTTTCCTTTCAAAGCAACCCTCCTCATCGTCTACGTCTTCTTCAGCACCATCGTCTTCATCTTCACTCATACCTTCACCCTCTTTCTTCCTATCCAATGTCAACCTCAATGCTCACGATATCGACATTTTGTTTGGCGCTATTGATCCCTTGTATAAACTCCATGAAGCTTTCTTAGAAAAGCTATCAGAAAGGTACCGTTCAACGCAACACAAACATCCTTCTTTTTCTCACACCCAGCCTCTCTTTACTCTCGTAGATTCCAAATTTGGAGCTCTCTTCAACTCTTATCAGATATCCTCCTTTCCCTGGTAAGAGATAAAGATGAAAAACGGTACCTGAAAATGAACATCTAAAAATAGAACTTTTTTCCCCGACACTGTTTTTTTGCATGAATTTCTTTTAGCTAGACGAAATCTTGCCTGTATACAACACCTACTTGGAGAACTATCCCAAAATGATGGCCATCCTTGAGATTATTGGCAAAAGTCGAGACAGTAAAAAGTTACTCGAGGTAACTGGTATGATTTCTCCAATCTGCATAAAATAACGTTTTTGTCAAAAAGACAGTAGTGACCAACCCTGGCGGCATAGGTCAAGTCCATCTCTTTTCTCTGATCCAACAACCATTGCATTCCATTGGGCGGTATCATCAACTCATCACCGACATTACCAAGCTCACTGATTTCACACATCCCGATGCACGTCGGCTAAAAACAGCGCAAAGTCGGATACAAGCCATTTATTCTGATGTATGCCCTAGGTAATGTACAGTTACCACGCATATACACACAAATGGCTCATTTTTTGTGTGCATAGGATCGACATTTGTCAAAACATCAACCAGCTTATGGAAATGAGTCTCAGCTGCACAGGTTGCCCCCTCGTGATGGACCAACCCCGCCAGCTTCTCAAACGGGGGAAACTCTGCATCGTCGAAGGCAAAACCCACGATCTACGGATATGTTTTCTTATCAGTGACCAACTCATCACTACGCGGCCGAATGGCAGTCGACTGCAGTACAAAAGCAGCGTCTCGCTCAAGGGCGCCACCATCAAGACCGTAAATCGCATGGATGCCAGCTTTGTCATCATTGAAAACGCCACCGATTCCTCATATCAGTACTCGGATGACATTGAGATGCTATTGAATGCATCCGGGAGCTCGCCTCCAAGGCAACACCATTTCAAAACCGAGGCTGCCGATCTGCATGGCTGGGTGAGGGAGCTGCAGAGCGTAGTGCAAGCTTTACGTCCCACTAAATAGATACCAAGTGAAATTGTTGTAGTATTTGAATAAAAGAACAAGTGAACAATACAGATCTCTATCATTCATGCGGCGGGACGGGCGGGGTTGCAAAAGACAAGGCACCCCTTTCATTCATTTAATCTTCTCTGATCCAGTCTACTTGTCATCAAACTGGTAAGTCAACGTCATAGCATTGGAATGTAGTAGCATGCTCACTCTGATAGGTTAGGTATTTGCTGTAAATTGAAGCTCAGGAACTCAATCCTGCCCACACACTCCTCCAACAATGTGCGCCTGTGCACTCTAATTTCAAACTCCGGTTTGGCTACAAGAGCTTTTTTTTTCGCCCGATCTTTATTTTTGCTCCTTCCTCCCCTCGTCATTACTTTTTTTGCCTCCATTGTCATTCTTTTTACTCCACGACGATAAACGAACGAACAAACGAACGACGAACGAGAAAACGAACGAACGAACGGTAGCTATCCCCTTCCCACGTCATGTTCATCTTTTGCTTACCATTACTAACTTTTTGCCTTTTGCATTGTTCCTCTTTCTTTTGACACTAGATCAGCTACAGTGATGACGACGACGATAGAGACGACGACGATTCTAATGCCGACTCCACCACTGCTTCATGTCGCCCAAAAAGGCTCTTTTTAAAATTTTCAAAAGTAAAAAACATGGGGAAACCCTTGAATTTTTTTTTTAGGTGCACTCATCCTGTCCATAGTAGATTCCCTAGCCACTGTAGCAATTAAGCGCACTATCTCTTGACCCATTCCCAACGCCTACTATTACTGATACTTTGGATAACACTGGCCTGCTTTCCTCCTCCCTTTTCCTTAGCTCATTACACTAGATTAGTCACTCCATGACGAGCCTGGTATTCACTGCCATCTACCATGACATGTCGCTTAATCATAGTCTCAGTCAGTCAATAAAAACCTTACTTGAACCCATCTCTATGACTTTGTTTTTTTGCATGAGCTTCAGTGATCTTTAAAGACTCTAGTATATATCATAGCGAGATATCGGTTTGGGGTGAAACAGTGGTGCTTTATATTTTACAAACTCCGCCATTTGGAAAAACGACAGACCATCCCCCTTGGAAAAAGACCCACTTTTCTTGGATCTCATTTTTCTTGTGAACGGGATAGACAGCCCACATTCAAACTTGACATAAATCCAGAGGTGCTTTTCATCTATCGATTGCTACCAAGAAAGTCTGATTCCCTTGACTGAATTGACGATTTTGATGACACTCCAATCGGTCGCTTTTGTAAGAATTCTTGTGGCGTACACGGGCCCATTTGGACATAAATATTCATGTTTCTTGATATCAGACGATAGATATGTATTGCGTCTTGTTGTATGCAAAACTTTAAGGTAGGTTATCCATCTC
>LT554591.1:84650-97072 GCA_900079185.1 Absidia glauca
TGTGGAAGATTTCTAGACCCGACCTGCAGAGCATAGAGAATGATTTTTGATGGGGGGGATAATTCAGGTCGTGGGGCCGACTTTGTATCTATAAGATAAGACCACATCGCCACTGGACTTTAGAATGTGTTGTTTGACCGATGCCAGTGTCATGGTGGGGGTGAGGACAGTATCGCCACAAAGGAGCTCCAAGTCATTGACATCTGGTAACGGGTTCAGCTCGATCTTTTCAGCGACGTATTGGAGTAACTTGCGTATACGGAGGACACGGTTGGCCAATAATCGATTGTTGGGTCTATAAAGACAAACAGAGTAAGTATCATACCCCCCCCCACACACACACTTTTATTGAACTTACCCCCCAGGGAGTTCGGGAAGTTGAGTCTCTTGGTGTGGTTTCAGTATAAAAGTGAGCTTGACCGTTTCCTTGCTAGGTGTCTTGTTCTATGATAGGAAAAAAAAAGTCAAGTTCAAGAAAGGAATAGCGATTCAACTTACATAGAGCAGGAAGGCTAGCAACCATGATGGTGCGGCTTTAGAGATCAAGGCATGATCTTCCCCGACACAGCTGACTTCCCCACGGTAAAGGTCCATACTTGTAGAAGCTTCAGCACTTTCTTCGGCGATGATGATCGAGGTGGATGGAGGAATGGTCAGTGGTGGGAAATCGTTGGGATTAGGTGGGGTATATTGATGGCTGTTGCTGCTAGAGGTTGACCCGTCGCCATGGTTGTGGTTGGCCGAACTATGTTGCTGCTGCTGGTGTTGTGGAGTTTGGTCTTCCGCGGTCATGGAACTGTTTGATTCGCTCTTCCCGCTTGATCCAAGCTAAAGAATGATGTGTTAGTGGCGTTTATTCCCCTTCCTTCGCTTCTGGATACTTACATCACCGTTGACAGAGGTCGTTGTATATATAGTTTGTTTGTCATCTTCCGTTGCATATCCATTGGGACGATCTTCGTTGTTGGGGCCTTTTCCTAGCTTTGCCTTGACAGAGAGGTTTTTGAGTCGATGCATAAAGTTTGAGTTGTTGGGTGAGACGGGAGATGAAGAAAGAGCGGCGGGGGGAGGAGGCTGGACGACAGACGAGTGGTTGTTGACTGGGTGATGGGAGCCGGAGAAGTAATCGAACGATCTGCCAGTGGTGGGAGGAGCCGTCATGGGGCCACGCTGTGCCGAATCGCTGGTTGGGTAGTTGCTGGAATCGGTGGGATGGAAAGGTGAGCTATCCGTGTTTGTGGTGATTGCGGTAAGAGGGATCTTGAGGGCTGTCACTGGTGGCGGGGTTGGTATAGACGCACGTTCGAGTTGAATGGAGGCCGCGGTTGCTGTGGACTCGGTCCGATCGAATCGTGGAGCTGCTGATAACACCAGATTCCGTTTGTGCTGTGGGCCGTTGCCATCCACGCCATCGTGATCGTTCGTTTTGCCAGTGTGTTGAAGAGTGAGATGTTCGTCGTCCGTGCTGTCGGTTGTATCTTGCCGCTGTATCTCCGCCGAGACAAACGATGAGAACAGGTTGACCAAAAGCCATTTGCCGAGATTCACTGATAGTAAGTACCAACGTTAGTATGACTGATATGGAGTGCCGTCGGTAATGAGTGCTACTTACCACGCTGATCTTCCCTGTAGTGATATTCTGGTGATAAGCCGATCTCGTCCACATACATTTCACAGTCAAAACAGTTGGATTCAAGAAGCTGCACAGTGATCGCACCAATCTTTGTCGTTACAGAGCACCATGAGGGGAAGCTTTCGATTCCGCTGATTTCTTGAGCGACTTCTTCGATTTGCCTTTGTCCAAAATGCCTGATTTCCATGCACTACAGATATAGAAAGAGCCTCTGAATGAGTATCCATCAAAGACCATGTCACCCCTCTTCCTACTTACACGAACAAGATCCCATAAGGCCACGTCACCTTTTGTATCTTTTGTCAGTACGTGTTGTCGATTCTGCAGCACCAGATGGGCGGTGATACCCGGGTTTCCTAGACAACGCCCGCCATATTAGTGATCAACGCTTTCTTTTGGTTCCTTTGATTCCTTTGATTTACCTTGGATTGTTTGATCAGGGAATTCCCGAAGAGGTGTGAGCGATTCGGTGGAATCTTCATCTTCATCATTATAGCTCATGGGAATAGACATGACGGAGCCAGCATAGAGAGTGAGGCTGTCGTTTGGCAGATAGTGTTCAGGCAATTGAGGGGAGAAGGCGGCTTGAGTAGGCGGCAATTTGACAATGGCAGAAGCTGGAATATCAGGATTGTAGTCAGATCTTGTTAGTACTTGGCGGCTTTCTCTTGAGGGTACTGATAGCTATGAATGATATGTTGAAGGGTGGTGAGTACGAGCGATGACATACCGTTCTTCTTTTCTTACCCATCTATTGATACTTGAGCTTGAGGTAGCAGTCCAGATGTAGGTATCGTCGAAAGCCACAATCTAAACCAGGTCGAGAGATTGATTAGCTTAGCAACCACGGGATTTCCTCTAGTGATTGAGTGCCTGATTACCTTTCCGACACCAGAGTTTTCCTTAAACAAGCCGATACATTCACTTTCGTCATACTTGTCGGTCGGCCCTCCTTCCCTCGGTATTTCAGTCTTTGTCACCAAGCCGTCACGAGATCCAGCATAGAACGTTTTCAAGTCAGGATGATCAGAGTAGAGAGACCAAACAGAATCAGGATGTGTTTCGTAGGTGGTAAGACAGCGCTGAGCCTTCATTGACCAGAGTTTGATGGTTGAGTCCGATGATCCTGATAATACCTACAAGAAAAAAGAGAAGAGTGAATGGTTGTCCTAAGGGAAGGGAGTGATACTACTTACATGTTGCCCATCATCGCTGATCAAAAGAGCACGGATATTATCTGTATGACCTGTTAGTTTGCTGACACGTTTTCCAGATCTTGGGTCCCAAATACGTACCACCTGCGCACAGAGAAGGCATGGTTAATCACTACTAGTACAACATCCATGCCTTTTACCTTTTCTGGGGAACCTGTAACTAGTAGAGTGCCTGAAGGATTCACAGCCATTGCATAAATAGATGATTTGGACGACGTGCCATGTGATGTATCTACAAAAAGGAAACAATGAGAAACTGTATACAGAGCGATTCATTCAGTCATTCACTTTACTGGTGGCATCGCCTGCGTGATCGTTGTTGATGTTCATAGAGCCCACTTGGATAGTTAATTGAGCTTGCTTCTTTTCCAGATCCCAGATATTGATGCGTTTGTCCAGACCACCACTAGCTACCCAGCGAGCTCCCGATGCATACGCTAAGCATTTGACGTAATCTGTGTGCCAACCAATCGTCTGCGCTTGATGAGATTCTTCACTGTATGGCCTCCAGAGCTTGATGGTTCTATCTGCTGAAGCCGATACGACTATAAAGTAAACAAAAAAGGAATAGGTCAGACCTCAGCATTTGTTGAAGGGTGGCTCTTTTGTCTGTACCACTAGTGCCTTGTTCGCAAACAACGATATCATTGACCCAATCCGTGTGCATCTGTGAGAACACTTGGCAAGTCGCTGGTGAAGAAGCCTATAGAAACAAAAGAATTAGTAACATCAAAAGAGCTGCTTCTCGTCCATTGCCTTACCAATACTTCTCTATCGTGAATCCATTGAGGTTGCTGCTGCTGTTGCTGTTGCTGTTGCTGTTGTTGTAAAGGAATGTGCACTTGCCAACCAGCGACAACACCGTCTCGACCTGCAGAATACAATAGACATCCTTCGGCGGCACCGGTGTCCACCGTACTGTTGTACACCGCACTGGTATCAATCGCCAAGGAATTAACACCCAAACAATGAGCCTTCTTGCCATTAGGTTGTCTTATCACATAAGAGACTTTGCGACGGGTTTGGACCTTCATCTTGCTTTATCAGTGTATGGGAATGGGTAGCAATGGCGAGAGACTATCCAATCTATGAGAATGAAAAGGATGAAGAAGAAAAGAAAAGAAGGTGAGAAAACGAAAACCCAAAAAACAAAAAAAACGACCCCACTGAGCTTCGGATTTCAAACCCCGCCACTCGAAATCGCATACCCCCACGCTTTCTCTTTCTCTCCTTTCTTCCTTCTCTTTCTCTCTTTTTACTTTTTTGATGGACGAAAACGAACAAGGCAAATCGGAATATGTAAAGCTCATTAGTAGTGATGGGTTTGAATTCATCATTCACCGCGAAGCTGCCATGCGCTCGGGCACGATCAAAAACATGCTCTCGGGACCAGGTAAACAATCCTGACCATCAACCCTACCTTGTTAAAACAAACCCTTGTGTGTGTGTAAATAGTGCAGTTCCGGGAATCGGTGGAAAACGAAATCCCATTCCGTGACATCAAGTAACAATGGAACCTCCATGACCATCATGTATTGCATTTAACCTTTCTCTTTGCTCTTAGGGCCGTCATTTTGGAGATAGTGTGCCGTTACCTATACTACAAGTGGCAATACGAAGGCTCGACGACTGAAATCCCGGAATTCAAGATCGACCCCGAGGTGGTGCTGGAAACTTTGATGACGGCGGACTTTTTGGAGTGCTAGTAGTATAGGACCATTCAATAAACAAAAGACCCTTTTTTACATACAGTGTTAAACAGCATTGACCCTTTTTTGATTTGACTTTTTTTTTTGCCACGGAGATTTATCGCAGCTATGAAAAGTGCTCTCCCTGGAACTGATAGCAAACCGCTTTGTGATAGGTCAAGATCTCTCAAGGTTTTTGGTCCTTCTTGGAAACAAGTCTAAGCCTGACTAGTCGTCTACCAGTGCGTACAACGCTATGTCTCTTTGGACTACATAGCGTCAGTGTGTGCGTTTGGTTGGACGGAGTTGTTTGTCGGGGTTTTAAGTTTGGTTTAGTCTTTTGGTGTCCCTGAACACATAGCTCCCCCTCCCCTTAAAGTTAAACTAGTCATCGTCTCTCCAAGCTTCCCAAGAAGGTGCGGTTACTATGGATTCATATTCATTGTTACTTTGGGCTACTGCAGTGAAAGAATGAAAAGGTGGTGTGACGGCCAGCGCCCCCTTAAATCTTTTTGCGGCTACAAATTAAAAAATTGCCGCTCCCCCTATTTTTCATTTCTCTTTTGCTTTCCCAACACTATTATGGCTACTACGGAAGAAACACACACTGGTAAGTCGGCGTGTGGGCGGCTAGGGGAAACAAGGAGGGGGCTTCGCTCACCTTCCGCTTTGTTTTATGATACTTAGGAAAGCTACTCA
Organism: Absidia glauca; assembly: GCA_900079185.1. Classification (NCBI taxonomy): domain Eukaryota; kingdom Fungi; phylum Mucoromycota; class Mucoromycetes; order Mucorales; family Cunninghamellaceae; genus Absidia; species Absidia glauca. Next base: position 89,885 of record LT554591.1, read on the forward strand.
TCTGTGGCACAACCGCTTGGGATTTGATTAACAGAAAAGGCAAAGGTGACAAGAAGGAAGAGTAAGTGTGATCTCCCTATTCCAGGTTTTAAAAGGCTACCCTACTTATTGCTTTTCTTTAGCGAGGTACTTCTTGGACCTCACTTAGTACGCGAACTCGTCAATGTCAAGTAAGCAGACTTTCACAAAGCAGAATAGTTCCTTTAATGTGGTGGTTGACAATCTCTCATTGTGTTTCTTGGGTAGGGTGAAGAAGGCGGTAACGGGGTCTGTGTCTTGCCATTCCTTGGTAATCACTGATAATGGGCAAGTATGGTGCTTTGGACGGAATGAACGTGGTCAGCTGGGTGTCGGCCATAAAACCATGGTTCCCTATCCCGTCAACTTGACTGAAGCCTGCAAGGTCTTGAAAGGTGTCAAAGTGGTCACCGCTGCTACGGGTCGGAACCACTCCATTTTGGTCACAGGTACGGGCGGCATTCATGCGTGCACATTCACTCACCTTGTTCCTTAATTAGATTCTGGCGAAGTGTATGCGGCTGGGGACAACAAATTTGGTCAACTGGGTCTCTCTTCTCTTGGTGAACATATCAACCTCACAAAGGTCAGTAGCCTGTCTGAACATACCATTGTCGACGTCTCCTGTGGGGCTGACTTTACGCTAGTTCTGAATGGTAAGCAATGAGAAAAATGGAAAAAGAGTGTCATAGTGACTGACCATGTTGTTGGTATAATAGATCAAGGTCAAGTCTACGCCTTTGGGTCTCAAGAATTCGGTCAATTGGGCAATGGAAAAGATGGGCAGTATATCAAGAGTGCCGGCTCCACCAGCACAGAACCTCAATGCGAACCATGTAAGTACCATGTCACTGCTCTCTGTATGTACTAAATCACCTTTATCTCAAAGTATTGATCAAGGGATTTGAAGAACGGAAAATCACTTCGATTGCTTGTGGTGCGAATCACTCGATTGCTCTGGACGAAGAAGGCTACGTCTACTCTTGGGGCTTTGGCGGGCTGGGTCGACTTGGTCACAGCGAACAAAAGGATCTCTATAGACCTAAAGTGATCTCGAATCTTGCCGGGACGCATCGTGCCTCGCGGGCCACTCAAATCGCCTGTGGTGCCTCTTGCTCCGTTGCTTTGGATGGGAACCAGCAGATGCTTCTTTGGGGAAAGTGGAAGACGACGGGTGATGGCAGCACCGGACAGCCTTGGATGTCGCCTCGTTATCTGTACGATCTGAATGGATGGAACTTACGACAGGTCGCTGCTGGTGGAAGTAGTTTGTTTGCTCTGGCCGAAGAAGAAAAAACGACAATCGCTTGGGGTCAGGTCCAGAACGGCGAACTTGGCTTTGGTGAAGATGCGTCAAAGACGGCGACAAAGCCGCAAAAGGTCGAACCATTAGAAGGCATCCGATCTATTCAGTAAGTTGTGATGGTGCGCTAACAAAACAAAAAGATTAATCCCTTTCCCTATGTTTCCTTACAGGGTCTCTTGCGGTCTAGGCCATACCTTACTCATTGTCAAGCCCGATAACGATCTTGTGCAGGACCTACCCAAATGGCCAGCTGTACCTTCAGTAAGTCGCCCTTTTTTGATCTATGCTGTTCACTAACATACCACTTCATTGATCTTATATGTATGTAGACCGACGACTGGTGTGTAAAGTGCCACAAGGAAGACAACGAAGAACAGCTCTTGTTATGCGATAAATGCGACGCCCCAATGCATACCTACTGTGCAATCCCACCTCTCAAAGAGATCCCGGACGGCGAATGGTACTGCGACACTTGTGAACCTCCCGCTAACGCCCGATCGTCATCATCATCAAACAAGCGATCCACTGAAACATCATCTGGTAAGCAAAACAAGTGTCACTCGCTTCACATAATGCTGACCCTTTCTCTTATGTTTATTGGTACTAGCATCGACGAAGAGGACAAAACTGACCTGATGGCCCATCGATCCACCCTAGTCTTCTTCCCCCATCCCACATCTTATCTCTAACCTCTTTACAACGATATACAGTACTTTAGTAAATCTCTTCCCACAATAAAATACTTTATTTTTCTCTGACTACATTCACACACCCTTCACATTATGGGTAAATGGCATGAACCCATTTCACAAAATCGGCGGGGTTTCAATCTCGAGGGAGACCCCTGACATTTTTTATTTGGCATAGGGGGCGGGGACTTTACTAATCAATACTAAAGGCTAAAAGGTATATAGTTGTCAGGGTGGTGTCGACTGTTGTTTGCGTGCATGTGACAAGATCATCTCCAATTCCTTATCAGAGCGGTTTGGGAGGATGAGGGGGGCCTGTTGGACAAGCTCGAGATGTAATTGCTGGATGTAATCGATGGCCGCCTGTAGCACCGAAAGTTTATGAAGGGGTTGATGCATGGATGCTGAAGGTAGAAGGGTATGTTCTGTGGTGGGACAGCACGATGGGATCAGGTACTTGAGCTGGTCGATCTTGTCGTTGATCCTTTCTCGGCGGCGTTTCTCAATCGCTGAATGCGAAAGACGACGATGGTGCTCACGTGCATCCGCCGAGGAATCATCCACTGCCCGTCTTTTTGTCCCGGCTGTCGGTGGGAAAGGCATGAGCGGTAAAGGGAGGGCCATGGGTGGCAGAGTGGTCGTTCGGGGTGAGGTGGGTGCGCTGGTTGCTAGGGTCCTTGATACGTTGGTGGGTGATAAAGGAGAATGATAAGACATAGTGTAAGTGATAGAATGAAGTATAAAAAAAAAAAAAAGAGAGAGAGAGAGAGAGAGAAAGACTTTGTGCCGGTTTTTTATTTGATCAAGGAGGAATCTGACAGCATGGAAGCAGCGGTGTCTCCCATTGGCTGGATTTTTAAAGATTGTCCCTCTTGCTTTAGGTTCAAAAGCGTGATCTGTATCATTCCTTTGGCTGGCTGATTTTGTTTGCCATCCCTCGATTTGGTTTCGTTCAAATGTATCATGAAGAGTTAGTCTTTATTGGAGGTGTTGATAATCTATATATGAATACTAAGTCTAACAGTGTAAAGTAAACTAAAAGGCATGGAGAGCCTTGTAAACTATAGCAAAAAAGGGGTTGTTTCATAACCGATCTTTTCCAGACCTTCCCGCCGCCAGTCGTTTTGTTCTTGACTTTTTGTTTTCTTGATAAATCATGCTTTTGTTGAATTTGCTGACATTGGCATACTTGACAGACGCCGCCAAACTGGGTTCGTCCACAGCGGAGTCCTCTGAGTCGGACCTTTCTTCATCGGTCTTGCCAAAGAGCTTCCATATTACGTCGTTGGACTATACATTTAATGGCAGAGGAAATGTTAGCAAAGCTTTGGAATATCATTCCTCTTGATCGCTGTTACCTTATAATGCTGATCCAGACCACTTTTGCCCAGACACTTTTGGAATGCATTTAACGGAATGATTTTGGCTACAATACAGTAAAGAGTTAGCATCCTATCATTGAAGCGTTTGGGCAATATGATCACTTACACCATCGATCCAGTACAAATGACTTTTCCTTGATTTCTATTTCATGATAAGGCTGACTACCGTCTTCTACTGTGGCGAGTATGTCCTGGAAGATGTAGTTGTCGTCGTCGTCCTGCTGTTCCATCGATAAGGTCCGAAGCGTATGCACCAGTTCGTTGAGTTCGTTTTGATCGGATCGACCGGCGGACTATAAAAAAAGGGGAAGAGGGTCAGTGGTTGAAGAGATTGAGAAGAGAGAGTGGACTTTACATCATCATCACCCGTTGCAGATCGTAGGGTCTCGAACATCAATGCTACGGCTTGGCCACCTGCCGTTTGAGGAAGTCCAGGAAAGTCCATCCATAGCTCTACTTCACCAATCACTCTGTCGTACAAAAGCACAAGTAAGTCATCCGTTCAATCCTTCATCGCCATCACCTGCTTACTTGTCCATTTCCTCTTGTATGATATCTGCATTGACAGGTCCTTGGCAAAACGACGTAACAAACATCAATGCGTATGCACGAATGACGGTCGCTATTAGTATGTCATCCTCGCTGTCACCATTTGCATTGTCGTCATCGTCGTCGTTGGTCGCCTTTTTGTCGCTAGTGTCGTTCCCGTCCCCCTCGTCGTCATCAGCGTTTGCCACCAAGATACTGTACATATCATGTCGAATCATTTGTGCATCGATCTGAGAAGATATGATAAAAGTGAGCAGTGCCAGGGTTTCGTAACACTAAACAAAGACTTGTTAGAATGTATATCTCTCTAGTACTGACTAGTCCTTGCCTACCTGTGCTTTGATTTTCTTGTTCTTGGACTCTTCGGCCTTGTCTCTCAGTATATGAGCGGCATCTTGATATAAGAGTTCTTGATCATAGTGAGAGAATTCGTCATTGTGATTGATAAAAGCCAGCCCCAAAATCTTTGTCGCCATTATCGTTTCCCTAGGACTTTCGCCATGTTGGATTCGTTGGGTAAGTAGCTCCACCAGTTCTTCTGTTCTTGAAGCCAGAGGTGCCATAGCATTATGTTGCCGCAGAATGGAAAGCAACCTTTCTAGTGCCTTTTCACGAGTCCTATCAACGAAAGGATGTGAGTATATCACATTCCCTTTGTTCAATGTTAAGAGTTGGGAGGTCAGTACTTACGAGAGTCGTTTTACATTCAAGTCGTCGATGGATTGATCAAGGGTATCAATCCACGAAGGAGTAGCATCTTCATCGTCACTGTGTCCTTTCGTCCGATGATGTGTTCGATGTTTGCCTGAAGCAACCATGGTTGATATGATGGAAAGAAAAAAAAAGGGAGAAGGGTGACAAAAAGAAAAGAGAGCGAAGAAGAAGGGAAAAGAAAAAAAAGTTTCAATTTCATGCTGAAGAGCGCTGACCAACCCAAGTCCGCAAAAAAGTCACGGACCCCGCTCTTTACTGAAAACACCCCAGCATATGACTTCATCATTCGTCAATGATATAAAAAGTACCGGAAATGGGTCTTTTAGCAGCTTTTCTGTCATCATCGCTTCACTTCTTCACTCACTTGAAGATTCTTACCCTACCGTCATGTCAACCTAAACCAAGAATAGTAGCTGAAGCCTCTGGGTGGTTAAACTCAACTGGTCCCCGTCCTCTTTCTTCTTTCTAATAGCTTCATGTTTTTTTAAACATCAAAAGTCATAGTGCCTTATGTGGGTTTCTGTTGTCATCTTTCTTGATCGGGTGATTTGGAATAGAGAGGCCATTCCTGCTGATCTCAAGGCCCTGTGATTTTTTCAATTCCCGCTTTTCAACTTTTTCGCAAACAAGCCCCTTCAACCCATTATGCATGAATCCTGTATGAATCATCGCTCCTGTCTTATTCCTTTCTTTTTTTTTCTTTCATGTAGTCATTCCTCGACAAAAGTTGTGCTTCGCCTTCCATGGGCCTCCATACTCCGCTCTTTTTACCAAAAAAGGAACCCCCAGTAATGCAAACGTCATGGAATAACCGTTCTCTCTACCTTTGCACTAACAATAGCAATAAATGATGTGCTCAGTCCACTCAGTATGTACCCAATCTACACATATGATAACTGTCATTTAGACCAAAAGTGTTCAATATGTGTGTGTACGCCTAATCATTACCCATTGCAAGACCATCCGCTTCAACAACTCATCATTATAGTATGCAAAGCACAAATCATGCCACAATGGACCGTTTAGCGTATTGAAAACCGTCAGCAAGAGAATCAATCAAGTTTTTGGTGCTCTTTTATGAAGTAAAAGATGCAAAAAAAAAGATTGTACATAGTGCCCACCTACTTTACCACTTTTGACCCACAACTTTGGTGCCAATCTCAAATGAATTAGATTTCGAAAACGAAAAAAAGAAAAAAAGAAACTCTCAGACGGGGAATTGAACCCCGGTCTCCCGCGTGACAGGCGGGGATACTAACCACTATACTATCTAAGAATCCGTTATCTTCGTATTACTTGAAAATTTGCGCGCCCGCCTCTATATAAACCGTTTCTCAAATTAAAATTTCGTTGCAGAGCAGCTGCAGACCACACCCATGCAATTGCCATACTTTTTGCGCTAAAAGTGAGGCTATAATGAGCACTTTAGCGCAATCATACCTCATAGAGCAGTGTTTTGGCGGTAAATCGAGGAAGGATTTGGAGCGTAGATACCTTTTTCTGAGGTTTTTACCCCGGCATGAAAGGAAAATCATGCGAGCGGAGTTTACAGATTCGAATCAAGTGAATACTCCCCGCCAGCAAGATAAAAAGAAAAGGGAGAATGCCATGCTGTTGTAGTGGTGTTTGTAATCGTAGTGTATGAAATAAAAGAAGACAAGTGTAAAAGTACGATGAGACTGTTGGATGGTTTTTATTCTGAATAGGATGTGTTGGTCCATATATACTAAAAGGATTCGTTCATGATGTTATGTGTGAGAATCGAAGATGTGGATAGATACGAGATGGTACATTCTCTTTAGTTGTCTTATTGTGAATGCAGCTACTCTTTTATCTTCCGTTGTCATTGACTTGTTGTGATTAATAACTCATATGGTTGGGTAGTGAATGGAATGGTGAACTTATCATGCTGTGTTTCTTGTCATTCTCATATTCAGTTTGATTTGTGATCGTCGCTTCCGAGGTAGCTAATCTCGTTCCTGACGACCCCTTTCTATCGGAGTTTCAATTATTTATTCATGCAAGTTGAAATCTCTGCTGATCTATCTATTTACGATCATGTGTCTTTTACCCATTATGTCATGATACGACATCATGGCTCTACTCAAGCGGGGGAAAGGTGGTGGCCTGTGATGGTGAACGGTCATTAGCCTAGTGAGTGACTTGCCTTGAAACTTTAACGGTCTGCCTAGGAAAGCCATACGAGCATGCCCGTCCAATTAGAATTGAGATTCAACCACTTTGAAATGTGGAGGCCATGGCTCTACTCAAGCGGGGGAAAGGTGATGGTCTGTGATGGTGAAGGGTCATTAGCTGGGTGAATGACCTGCCTTGAAACTTTAACGGTCCGCTTAAAGTGGCCGTGCGAGGAGGCACATCCCATTAGAATTGAGATTCGACCACTTTGAAATGTGGAGGCCATGGCGGTAACAAGCACAGGCCAACACCCTTCGCCTCTACGCTTGAGTACTATGGGTATTTTTCAAACTCCGCCGTGCCTAGGTTAATGAGAAATGGCTCACCATGCAGA
>LT554591.1:105693-136418 GCA_900079185.1 Absidia glauca
CACTGACGTCGATGATGTAATCTTGGATCGCCGCGGTGAAGTCCCGCCCCGCCGAATCGGCAAACCCAGGCGTATCTGCCACCGTCACCACATGGTTTGTCTTGTCCACTGTCCACACACCTGTTCGTTCGACAACCGTATCTGTCACTGACTAAAATAAAAAAAAAAACGGATCAGAACATGCCCTTCATCTAAGCCTAATCCGTCTTACTTTAGCCGCCGCCGCAGCTTTGAATTCTTGATAGCCAAACAATGCATTGAGTAGACTTGATTTTCCATCCCCCGTCTGATAAAAAAGAGAGAGAGAGAGAGAGATCAGTTGATAGATAAAGCCCGGTATCCTTTTTTACCTTTCCAATGGGTATCAGTACATAGTGTGGTAGAGGTTCTTCGTTGGGCACACCCGTACACAGGTAATGGTTGCTTTTCGTTTGTTTAGTCGAGAGGCGTCTATTGGAAGTGGTTGTTGCCGTGGTTGTTTTACTTCCACTGAGAGGTATAAGTTGATCAAACGAGGTGGGGATGGCATCGGGACCGTCGACTTGGTGTTTGCTTTCTTGCCGCCTAAGTTGTGATGAGGTGGATGCTAATGGATGCACTGCACCATTGGATCTTGCTGTATGATAAGTGCTGGTGGTGGAAAGAGCAGAAGGCTGTCTATGAGGGGCTCTAAAAGTCATGTTAAAAGAGGAAGAGAGAGAGAGAGAGAGAGAGTCAAAAAGAAAAATTTGGAGATTCGGGGCGGACCTTTTTTATTTATTTGAATGTTACACAAGGCTTTGCTGAATGATCGGCAACGACTATACGACAACGACTTTACCCTTTTCCAAGAATCCATGTTCACCGTCACCACCGACGAATGCAGGACAGATACAGAATCGAATGACGCCCGAAGTTTTGCCCCGTACTTCCACCATTGTTTCGTCGTCCAGCGCCTGCTTGCCTTCGTCCACGTCCAGCGTTGTGATAGCCACCTCTTGTCCGCGAATCGCCACCGTCAGTTTAAAAGCCTTGTCGAGGATATCCATGACCTTTGCATAATACGTCTTGTCGTCGGCCACCTGTGCATCATTGTCCCTGATGAAAGGGCTATAAATATCGGCCAAGTCGTTATAGATCACGTCGGCTATCCGCTTCTTCTCCAGCTGCACCGCCTTGTAAAGGTCGCTTGTGTCGTTGTTGTTATTGTTCACCAAGATCAAAGCCAGTTGTTGTCGTAGCCGGATCGAGAAGGCGGCGGCATCGTGGTGTGCGAACCATTGGTGGACGGAGGCATAGGCGTCGTTGATGGCGAGGCCAGGATACACCGGACATTCAAACACCGAGCGGACCAAATGATGATGGATGAGCTTTTCCGCCAAAAAGTTCATGTGCCCGGGCTCGATCCAGTCGCCGGTGTGTGCGTCGACCAAGGTTAGGTGGGGCCACAGGGACACGAATTTCGTCTTGGCCGCCGTCTTGTCCGCCTTTTTGCTGAGGCTCATCACCACACGAGACACGTTGTATTTGAGCAGCTTGAGTGAGTCCCGGATGGTAGAGAGATCGTCGTCTGTTGCCCGTACTGCCCGAGTCAGCTGGAAAAAGTTGTGTTCGATCGAGCTGTAGTCGTTTTCTCGGTCTCGGTACACCCGGCGTGCTTCTTCGAGGTCCCGCTGCAGTTGCTGTTTCCGCTCGCTTTCCACGTTGACTTCTTGGCGTGCCTTGGCGATCGTTTGGTTCAGTTGCTCGAGTTGCCGTTGGAGTTGGTCCACTTGGTCGTCACCTGAGGAGGAGAAACCTATGGAGGTTGCGTCAGTTATACCACACACCATTGCTACTGACACACATACTTACTTTTCTCCATCTTTTGAGTGGCTGCAGTATCGTAATAAGAAATGGGACGATCCAGGGGTCTATCTTGAGGAGTGGCCAAAGGAGAAGAGTATGACACAGAGGTTGTCATGGTGGGTCGGGCGTTGCTGGGCGGAGAATCGTCTGTCGAGGGCAATGCATCCTTTTGTTTCTTGAAGAGGCCGCGGACCTTATTGCCAGCCGATCCTAGATTGCGTACGGTTTTCGATCGTTGAATGGACTTTGATGGTGTTGGCGGTGCGGGTTGCTGTTGCGGTAAGAATCGTGCGGCAGTGTGTTCAGTTTGTAGTGTTTCAGACATGGTCATTCAGACGGAGAGACGTTGTATAGGCAGTAAAAGAAAAGAAAAAGGGAAAGAAAGAGATAAAAGGTACCAGGAGAAAGAAAAGAGGGAAAAAAATAGAATAAGTTGAAACTCCGCCAGTTTAATCTTGGCTTGGGGTAAATTTAGCTCTGGCTTTTATTGGCTGGTGAATATGGACCAAGAGGAATAAAAAGCATACTAACCTATTATCTATCGTCCAAACAACCAAGAAAGTTTGGTGAAACTTGGTCAGTGTGTGTGGGTGGTGGGTCTTTTGCTTTGCTGCCCTTTTGCTATCTTGACTATGAAAAAAAGCAATCAGGGACCAAGAGAGAGCTTTGACGACAGTTGTAGATAAGGTTCTGGACCGTTTGGAGGCATTCGAGCCCCGACAGAGATCTCCGCCCACGTCCCTGGTTTCTATTCGTCGACAACCCACTAATAAAAAGTGCAATGTTAGTGGCGAATGACAAGTTAGAATGAGAGAAGATGCTTGTTTATTATGTGAATGATTTGTTAACTAGATGCATATATGAATGAATGAATGAATGAAGAGGGGGGGGGATAATAAGAGTAGATGATAAGATATAGGCTATTTTAAAGACGGCGATCGGGAGAATCTTCACAGTCGTTGACCACAGCGACCAAGACACTGATATCGTCGGCTTTTCCACCATGGAAAGGGATTCCTTCGGACATTGCACGGCGTTGGAAGGGCGTATCGACGGATCGTCTTGATTCACTGATATGTTTCGCATGGCTTGCCAGCATATCAGCAATTGCTTGCGGTTGAATACTTGTGAAGCGGCGTTGTTGCAATAGGGAAGAGGGTATGTTGTTGCTGTAACCGGTGGCGCTGTTGACAAGGTTCAGGATGTCCATATCAAAGACGTTATCGAACAATCCATCCGACGCCATGACGATGATATCCCCCTTTTCCAGCTTGACGTTAAAAGCATTGGCATGTCGAGGTTGGTCGCGAGATCGAGTGCCCAGTTGATAAGGGAAGTTGAAGGCATGTTGTTGTTCTTCGCTGCGGAATACATAGCTGTTGTGACGGATGACAGAGATGCCGCAATCGCCCAGGTTGGCCACACGCAGTTCGTCGTGTCGTAACAGAGCAAGGCATGCCGTGGATGAGCCTAGCAAGCCTTCATGGTGCGCTTCTTCCTGGGTTTGGTCGTAGCTGTGTTGCAGAATAGACAAGGGATTGGCGTCTTCGTATTGACAAAACAAGGGGTCTTCGATATTGTCGTAGCGTTCCAATTCAAGATAGGCATGATGCATCAGCTTACGAGAATACAGAGCAGGCTGAGCACCTAAAAGTACACCACACACAAAGAAAATCGTTAAATAGTGAGTAAGAGAGTTCTAATAAGTTCCTTATCTATATATTACCTTCTGTATTGATCCAGCCACCAACACCATCACCCACAGAAAGGGCATCATGACGCACAAAGTAAGCATCTTCACCCACTTGATGACCACAATAAGCATCGGTCATGGACATGCCTTTTTGCTGCTGTTGTTGCTGTTGAGCCCGGCGTTTGGCGAATCCAGAGGCACCCGCAGCGAAACGATAAGAAGGCTTCGGTTTCACATTGGCGAAAAAGTCGTACAAAGGCAAAGACTTGATAGGAGAGTAGTCAAAGGGTGCGATCTCGGCTGAAGGATTACTGGCATGGGCGAATGAGCGTAGGTGTTGGCACGATTCAACGATACGGGTGGATCGAAAAGGAGTGGAGACCAGTAACAGCCCAGATCGCACGTTCATAGATGTAGGAGGGAAGAGTAGGGAAAAGAAAGGAAGGAAAGAATTATTAAAACAAGGAGGGCTTTTTGTGTAAATTTTTTTTTTTCGAAATCCGCCTATCGATGAGCGGGATTTCAAATAAAAGGTTTGGGCAATCGTCGTCCATCTCCCTTTTTTTCCCCTTTCCTTGCTTTCTTTATTCCACAATTATACCCCCCCCCCAATGGTGGCGATTATCCATGGCACCCTTGTGCATACTCCTATCAAAGGCGAATTGGCCATTCTTCGTAACTGTCTACTCATCACCAACGACCAAGGGAACATTACATTATTGAAACAAGACGTTGCCATGGAGACCGTCCCTTCCATCTTGCAACAAGCTGGGTTGCCTTCCGGAGATACCAAGGTCCGTTATCTATCGGACTATCAATTCTTGATGCCTGGTTTGGTCGACACTCACATTCATGCACCTCAGTAAGTGACAAATTGGGCAAACAAGTAAGATTAACGTTTCCCTGGTTGTAGATATCCTTTTACTGGCACAAGTACTGACTTGCCTCTTACTGAATGGTAAGAAAGAAGGAACCTATAGCGACAACTCAATTCTTATCTTCTTACTTTTAGGCTTAACAAGTATACTTTCCCCTCTGAACAAAAATTCCAAGATACCGACTGGGCGAAAAAGGTGTATGGGACTCTGGTACGCCGCCTCTTACGCAACGGAACGACAACGGCGGTCTACTTTGCCTCGATCCATCTGGAAGCCACGCAGATTCTAGCAGATACGACAGTTGGCTATGGTCAAAGGGCGTTGGTGGGCCTAGGTAAAAAAAAAAAAAGAAAAAAAAAAAAAGACAACCCGGCAGCTTGACTGATTTCTTCCCCTGTCAAACTAGTATCTATGGATCGAAATGCCCCTGATGATTATGTCGACACCACCGCCACGGCGATCAGCAAAGCAGAGCGATTCATCCAGTATTGTCAGCACCAAGCAACCTCACTCTTGACCCCTGTCGTGACCCCGCGCTTCATCCCTACCTGCACGCTTGCATTACTGGAGCAACTCGGCGGGCTCGCTCGCAGATACAACGTGCCTGTCCAATCACACATCTCGGAATCCCTTGGTGAAGTAGCGTTTGTGCACCAGCTCCACCCCGACTTTGAAAGCGATGCAACTTTATTTGACGCCTGCGGCCTACTGACAGACCGGTCGATCATGGCCCATGGCGTGCACTTGACCGACACTGACGTGCATCTGATGGCGGCCCGCGGGTCCGGGGTTGCCGTGTGTCCGCTCTCCAATGCCTACTTCGCCAATGGTGTGTTTCCCTTCCAACAACATGCAGCTTTGAAAACAGGCCTGGGCACCGATGTGGCAGGTGGCTACAGTCCGTCCATGCTCACGTCGATCCGCCAAACCGTCGTCTCTTCCTCGTTTGGCCATGATCACCCGGTGGTGGATTGGAAAACCGCACTGTATATGGCAACCCTTGGCGGTGCCGAATTGGTCGGATTGAAAGATGTGATTGGCTCGTTTGCCCAAGGAAAACAATTGGATGCCCTGGTGATTGACCTGACAACCGAAGACTCGCCGCTGGATCTGCTCTTGGACACCGAATCCATGGACTTGCTGGTGGAAAAGTTTGTTAATCTGGGTGATGATAGATGTATTGTTGATGTATTAGTCGCTGGGAACTATGTTACCCCACAATAAAGCTTGCCCCCCCTCCTTTTTTTTTTGTTTATGTTTTGCATGTGGGAGAGTTTGGTCTATTTGAAACTCCGAAATTGATCGGTCAAGTGAAAATGCTGAAACTTTTTGTCATTTTCTTTCTTTCTTTCCTTCTTCTTCCAAACCTTCTTTTTTAGTGTCGAACGCATATTGTGACATTGTATTGGCTGTAGGATCACCATGGCAAGGAAAATCTTCAAGACAATAGATGTGGAGGTCGATGCAGGCACTCATGATGATCGACTTTACAGTGCTGCTCTTCATCCTTGGAGAAGCTGGTTACGAAAGACAATGTTACCCTTGGTGCGGCAAGAAACCCCATACCTTGCTGCCATGCAGGTAAATACACACATGGAACAACAACGACTTGCTACTAATCAGCCTTGCCCTATGTTGTTTAGAAACGAATCCGAACACCCTTCCTCGACCACTATTTCTTGTGGACCGCCAATCTTGGGACTCATACCTTCTTCATGATCTTCTTACCCATCTTGATATGGTTTGGAAACGCTCATCTCGGCAGAAGGTAAACTCCCACTAGTTCGATTCTCCTTCTCCTTAACAGCGCAGTAACCCCCCCTTTTTTTTACTTGGTATCTTGTTATAGTATTGCCTGTTTGACAGCCTTTGGAGTCTTTTGGTCGGGATTCATAAAGGTAAAAAGGCACACACACACACTCTCTCTCTCTCTCTTTTGATCCGGACTGACCGCTCTTTTCAAAAGGACTTTATGTGTTTACCTCGACCGTTATCACCACCTGTACATCGATTAACCATGTCTCAAGGGGCGGCGTTGGAATATGGCTTCCCATCCACGCATTCGACAAACTCGATCTCCGTAGCCTTGTATCTCATCGCCGTTGCTTGTGATTCGTTGCCTCAAGAATCCCCTGCCCGCATGTTGTGTATCCTTTGTGCAATGTTTTATGCCGTTAGTGTGGTGTTTGGTCGGATCTATTGCGGGATGCATACTGTCACAGGTAAAAGTTGAAAGTGGTGTTTGTAGGATCTATTTATTTATACACCTCTCATGTAGATGTTGTCGGTGGAACTATTTTAGCATTTCTTCTATATTGGGCACAATGGGCATCTCGTGATATATTGGATGGTTTCGTTACTAGCGATAGCTACTGGGGTAAGCATCTTCCATGCTGACAAATACTCTTGCTCTAACTCTTCTCTTGTGTAGTATTCCTTTCTATTCCTATATGTTTGGCCCTTGTGGGTATTCAGTAAGTGTGCCATTTGTCATGTACTCTAGTATGCTCACCCGCTATCCATAGTCCCGACCCCATCGAGCGGTGCCCTTGCTTTGAAGACAGGTACAGTCATCGATGATGTGGTTCGAATCCAGCTGTCGTACTAACACTTACATTCGTACGTTCGGTCTGTAGTGTATGCTTTATGGGTGTTTTGATGGGTGTGTATCCTGGAAGCTGGATGTGCAACAAGACCGACATATGCCACATGGGTCTCACTTCCTCGGCAGGAAGCCTCTCTTTTGGACTTGTATCTCTTGGTATCTCTTTGATGAAGATCGTCGTAGGTAAGTATGATTGAAAGGATGATGATGATGGTGTTCTAAGACTCTATTGTATCTATTAGGCGTTGCCTTGCTATTCATCTGGCGTATTGCGTGCAAAAAGGCATGCTACTTTATCCTTCCACCTATCTACCGGGCATTCAATCTTCCCCATCGAAAATTCGAAATTGGTGCAAGGTAAAAAAAAGTCAAGGAAGGAAACACCTCTGGATTCAGATACTAATGTTGTATGATATAGAACCTACAAGAGCTTGAACAAGGAAAGCATCCATCCCATCCCATCGGTTTTGGACCTTCAAAGCTTGGCCGGATCGGTTTCGTCAGCAGAACATGTCGGGATCCAATCTGGCATTGATTTGCATGAGCGACGAGTGGCGGACTGCAAGTATAGAGGACAACAACGGGATGGCGCCTTTGTTGATGAAAAGGCCAACAGCACCGATACCAACACCTATTACAACAACAAGCCTCCCTTTACCCCTCCACTCTCAGCTTCTTTGGACGATCCGACGTCCATGTTGGTGGTTGAAGATGCACCTTTGCGCTACGATGTGGATATTGTTACCAAACTCATTGTCTATGCAGGTAGGAAGTAAAAAAAAAAAAAAGATGACCATACATCGTCCCCTTTCTAATCTTACCTCTTTTTAATCTTGACATCCAGGTATTGGACTGGTCGCTGTCTATCCTGCGCCTATCATCTTCCATTTGTTTTTTGGTGGTAGCTCTTCCACTTGATTAATACGCACATATACTCATACACACATACTCAATCGCTTTCCCACCTCCATCACTAGTCTCTGTCTGCCTCAACCATACTACATTACTTTATCATACTACACCTTGTCCTTTACTCTACACACATATATCATTATTCGGTCGAACTTTTTCTCCACAATACCAATAATAAACTGATCCGCTGCTACTATCATGCTTCAATGCCTTCATCTAACTTTTGTTGCCTTGAATTCTTTTATTTGCCTCTTCAAACTCCGCCGAATTCCTGTGGTACCTGTCGGGGTTCTAATAACACATTAGATTCATGCAGATGTCAAGCCAAGGAGCTATCTGTGGAAGACTATACTGAGTGATGGTTTCCTCAGCTCTACAAAAAATAAGAGTGCACGTTGCCTTCAAAGAGACGTACGGCCACTAAGCAGTACGGCCGTTCGTATGGCAAGCAAAAGAAAGAGCCCTTTGAATCACATCTGACTCGAGGAGAATGGTCGAGTTATGCAAAAATCATGAAACGATTACTGAGCTCACTCCTTTTCGTCCTTTCCACAGCTCTCACCGAGCTCCTACGCATAGTACAACTATGGGGGATAAGAACGGACTAGGTTGGATGGCAGCACATTATTCACTATGATAGCCTAGTCATGCCAATGAATAAGTCAAACATGGTCTCTATTGTACTACTGCATTTCAAAGAGAAACCTTTGGCAAAGTGAAATTGAAAATGTACCTAATTATTTAAACGAAACAGATTTTAGGTACTCTGGCATGATCCGGTGAAAAAAGCGGACCGATTCCTGGTTTCAACCTGTACTAAACGGTCTGTAGTCAGGCATTTTTGAAAGTGTTATGCCTTGACTTCCACTGATTTCTGATATAAAAGCTCTTCATCGAAGACTTGTCTACTCTTTACGTTCTAAATCACATTATGCGTTTTCTCTTGACAGCCCTTGGTAACACAATTTTTCAAATGCCGCCGAAAATATTTCTCTGAAACTTTTTTCTTCTCCTTCCCTCTTTTTTTTTTAGTGGCTTTAGTTTACCTAGAAATGTTGGTTGAAGCCGCTACCACCACCTACAATGTGATCTCTGTGACTGAATCTGGCCATACGATGGGTGTCCTTGTCGGTGGAAAGACGTACCCTTTACAAGCGTCAGAAACCGTCCCTGTCCTTCATTCTGGCACCGCTCCTTCTGGTGTCTACAAATATGTCAAACTCGATGACTCTCAAGGTGTGGTCGAGCAAGAATCTTTCAAGCGACAACTGGATAAACCATTAGAAGCAACACCGAACGAATTCTACAACCGCTCCTGGACTACTCAGCACGTTCCTGAATTGCCAACACTGCTTGATACACTTCCAGCGATATATCGATCCAACTCAACACTTCATCGTAGAGACCAAATTGCTACTTTTTATATCTCTGGCGACTGGAAGCAGCTCGATCTCATGCACTCTAGTTCAACGGACGAAGTCAAGGTACCTGTGGATATCCACTTGATTGAGTAAGTTACCCCCGTCGCATGAAATTGTGTCATAACTAAACAAAAAGGATCTCCTTTATCAACATAGAGCGGACAGGATCACAACCGTGAACGATGCAACGATCAAATTAGCGGGTCGGTCGTCTAGATGGAATCCCAAGCTATCCTACTCGCTGAAAACACCGAAGCATCAAGACCTCTTGGGCTTCCGCCACCTCAAACTCCGCGCCAGTGCCAGGGATCCCTCTGCCCTCCGTGAATTTCTCTGCTATGATATTATCAAGTCCATGGGTCTTCCAGCCTCCGGCGCCTCCTACGTCCGTGTCATCCTCAACGATCAACCGGTGGGATTGTTTCTGATGATCGAGCCCTATAAAAGCAACTGGTACAAGAACGAATTCGGTGGCGGTAAAAAGCTGAAACATGGCCAAGGCATCACTTATCATGGGTATGGTGTACCAGCAGATCTCTCACCCTTTGCCGATAGGAAGGGCTACGAAGCCTACTATAACATTGTACAAAAACCCGATAAAAAACATGGACCGCCTAGTTATGATCGATTGCAGGACTTTATAGACTTCCTAGAGGACGCACCAAGCACCGCCGAAGATGCAGCAGATATATGGAACAAGCATATAGATGTGAAAAGCGTGATTAGAAGGTAAGTAAAAGGGGTGGACGGGCGACTGACTGACCGCCTCTTTCTTCTGTAGCATTGTATGTGAAATCATTGCCGGATTCGAAGACGGGTACCTTGGGAATGCCAACAATTACTTCCTTTACGACAACCTGGCCGAAAAGCGATTCACCTATATGGTTGCTGACTTTGATACCACCCTTGGCAACGGCGTAGTAAAAGTGGACGACATGTGGTCTGGTAACTACACGCAATACCCTGGCTTCGCCATCCGTCCATTGGTGCAAAAACTCATCAATGTCCCGGCATTCAAATCGCACTTTGAACATCTTTTACTCAAGGCGGCGCAACAACTGATCAGCCCTACGTCAACAAACCCGGTCATCGATGGTCTCGTCAAGATGCTCCGTCAGGATGTGGAATGGGATGCCTCTCTACCTAAGATGAATAAGGGGAACGTTACTTTTGGAGATGCATTTGCAGAAATTATGGCTCAAAAGGACAAGTGGTACCCGCTCGCAGATACGGAGACTGCCTATGGTGTCTTGTATCGAAAGAAATTACCGTGGGATACTTATGTGGATGGACCTACTCACCAGCTCAGTGTTGTAGGCGTCAGGGAATGGTTTGAACATCAAAGCAAGGCCATCCAGGACTATTTTGAACAATGGCCCCCTCAATAGTTTGTAGCTAACCCGTAGAGTAGTAACTGGTCATCTTGTAGACTAGGAATAGAAATGTGTTTGTAGTGGGATGGCTGTTTGTTTACATCAATAAAAGAGCATGGATAAAATGTTTGTGGTTATAGTAATGTGTAAATCTAATGGCACAGAAGGAACAGAGTACCTAGTTTATACCAAAGGCAACCGACATTTGGTGCCTGAGAACTCATAAAGACCGTAGCCCCTCATTGGGCGGATTGTAGCCCGCCAGATTTCGAATCCCGCCGATGTCCACAAAAGTAGCACTTTTACCGTCAGTCCTATTATTCGCTTCTTCTTTGCTTCTTCATCCCTTTTTATTTTTCCATCGACATTGACACCGCATTACGACTACAATCACGAAGAAGGACGAACGACCACAACATGCGGTAGGAACCCTTCTCACCATCCCGTTCATCCCTTTCTTACCATCACTAACAATGTCTATTACATCTTTCATCTTTCTTTCGACATTAGATACGATACAACGATGACGACGACAATAACGATGACGACAATGACGATGACGACTCGACCACTGCCTTAGATTGCCTGTAAAGGCTGTTTTAAAATTTTTCAAAAGTAAAATCATGGGGAAACCCTTGAATTTTTTTTTTTAGGTGCACTCTCTATTCCATGATAAAATCTCTAGCCATTGTACTTTTGATGTAGCCTATCCCTTAGCCTAGTCCGTGAGCACACTGCCACTGATACTTTTAGCACCGCCAACTAGCTCTCCCCTTCTTCATTCCTAGCTCTTTACACTAGATTAGTTATTCCATGGCAAGTCCTACAATAGCTTAAACTTGGTCTCATCCAGTCAATAAAACCCATTAGAGAATCCCATCTCCACGACTTCATTCTTTTGCACAGGCTGCGGCCATCTTGTAAGCTCTGACATGCACTGGTGTGCCAAGTGTTGGCTGATACGAGAGTTTGAAAAAGGCAGCGCGTGAAATAAAGTAGACGGGCGGCCTTTGAAAAAGTTTGACTTTTTCAGAAACTTTACGATTTCCAGTTGTAAAATTTTGTGATGAGTTGCTTTGTTTTTCAAAATCGAGATTGACGACCCACCGTCAAATTCCTCATGCAACAAGATAGAATGTATATCTATTGATAGATACCAAACATGAAGTATACTGGTGCTGTATGCATCTGTGAACGCTACACTAAGCCCTAAAACAGCGACTGATTCCAGAGACCCTGAAGTCGGTGATTCATCCGCGAAACACAACATCTTTATCATGATTGCGTAGAGACGAAGCACAGGTGTCTTGATGTAAAATTTTAGATAAGGTTCTTTATCTCTTTTACGAGAAAATCGATGTCCTTCAAAAAGTGACCCTTTTCATGGGGGATGATCAATGCTTTTTCAAAATGCGGGATTTGAAAAAATCCGCTAGATGATGGCAAATAAATTTTATTGAGTGGAGGCTATGTTCAAGCTATTGGGGGGGGGATGAGGAGACTGCGAAGGTGTGTACAGGACTTGGAATGATTAGCCTAGTGCACGACCAAGAGAATGGAGGAGGGAAGAGCTGACTAGTGGCCATGTTTGAGCTATATGGGACGGGGCTGTGAAGGTATATACAGGATAGGGAATGAAGAAGGGGAGAGTTAGCCAATGGTACAAAAACGTGTCAGTACTAGTGGGCAAAGGGAAGTAGACGAACGAGTAGTGATGTTTAGCGGTGCAATGGCTACCGAATCTACAATGGAAATGTGAGTGCACCCAGGGCATCTGATCCCTAATCTAACCATATGTGCATCCAGTCCTGCTGCCAGAAAGCCTATATCCGTTGCCATCTCATTCGATCTGCTAAGAAAAAGAAGAGTAATGATGGAAAATGTCAATGTTAGCATTGAAAGAGAGAGGTGACAAGGTGTAGAAAAGGAGACTTACCCTTGGTGTCATCGTTAAGGTCGTCATGCATAGTCCGTGTCAGAGGGGAAGCCATGGCAAAGTTGATGGTAAAAAAAAAGGTGATGGGGAAGGAAAGAAGAAGGGAAGAATAAAAGATTTGGGAAAAAGTAGAAATTCAGGATACGCCACTGAAACCTGTCGGGGTTCTAATTAGGCATTCGATTCATGCAGATGTCAAGCTAAGGAACTAATTGTAGAAGACTAACTGAGTGATGGTGTCCTCGGTTCTATGAAAATAAAAGTACAAGCTGCCTGCAGAAGAGACGCATGGTCATAAGCATTACCGTCGTTCGTATGGTAAACAAAATAAAGAGCCCTTTGGATCACATCTGACTCTAGGAGAGTGGTTGGGTTATGCATGCAAAAAATCTGAAACGATTATTGAGCTCACTCCTTCTCGTCCTTTCCATAGCTTCCTCCGAGCTCCTACGCATGGTACAACTATAGGGATAACAACAAACTTGGTTGGATGGCAGCACGTTAGCTACTATGATAGCCATTTCATGCCAATGAATAAGTCAAACCTGGTCTCTATTATACTACTGCATTTCAAAGGGAGACGCTTGACGAAGTGAAAATTCAAATGCGCCTAATCATATGAACGAAACAGATTTTAGATGCTCTGACATGATCCGGTGAAAAAAGCGGGACGATCCCTGGTTTCAGCCTGTACTAAGAGGTCCGTAGTCAGACAATTCTGAAAGTGTGGAGGGAAGAGGACTTCCACTGGTTTCTGATATAAAAGCTCTTCATCGAAAACCCATCTTCTTTCCTTTTCACTTTACGCTCCAAGTCACATCATGCGTTTTCTCTTGACAGTTCTTGGTAACACAATTTTTCAAATGCCGCCGAACATATTTCTCTGAAACTTTTTTCTCACCTCTTTGCCTCTTTCTTCTCCTTCCATCTTTTTTTTTCCTAGTGGCTGTAGTTTACCTGAAGCTATCGGTTGAAGCCGCTAACATCACCTACAATGTGATCTCTGTGACTGAATCTGGCCATACCATGGGTGTCCTTGTCGGTGGAAAGACGTACCCTTTACAAGCATCAGAAACCGTATCTGTCCTTCATTCTGGCACCGCTCCTTCTGGTATCTACAATTATGTCAAACTCGATGGCTCCCAAGGTGTGGTCGAACAAGAATCTTTCAAGCGACAACTGGATAAACTATTAGAAGCAACGCCGAACGAATTCTACAACCGCTCCTGGACTACTCAGCACGTTCCTGAGTTGCCAACACTCCTTGATGAACTTCCAGCGATACATCGATCCAACTCAACACTTCACCGTAGAGACCAAATCGCCACTCTTTATATCTCTGGCGACAGAAAGCAACTCGATCTCATGCACTCTAATGCAACGGACGAAGTCAAGGTACCTGTGGATATGCACTTGATTGAGTAAGTTATCCCCGCCGCATGAAATTGTGTCGTAACTAAACAAAATGATCTCCTTTATCAACATAGAGCGGACAGGATCACAACCGTGAACGATGCAACGATCAAATTAGTGGGTCGTTCGTCTAGATGGAATCCCAAGCTGTCCTACTCGCTGAAAACACCGAAGCATCAAGACCTCTTGGGCTTCCGCCACCTCAAACTCCGCGCCAATGCCTTGGAACCCTCTGCCATCCGTGAAATCCTTTGCTATGATATTATGAAGTCCATGGGTCTTCCCACCTCTGGCGCCTCCTACGTCCGTGTCATCCTCAACGATCAACCGGTGGGATTGTTTCTGATGATCGAGCCCTTTAAAAGCAACTGGTACAAGAACGAATTCGGTGGCGGTAAAAAGCTGAAACATGGCCAAGGCATCACTTATCATGGGTACGGTGGACCGACTGATCTATCACCTTTTGCCGATAGGAAGGATTACGAAACCTACTATCACATTGTACAAAACCCCGATAAAAAACATGGACCGCCTAGTTATGATCGATTGCTGGACTTTATAGCTTTCCTAGAGGACGCACCAACCACCGCCGAGGATGCAGCACACACATGGAACAAGCATATAGATGTGGAAAGCGTGATTAGAAGGTAAGTAAAAGGGGTGGCCGGAGCGACTGACTGACCGCCTTTTTCTTATGTAGCATGGTATGTGAAATCATTGCCGGATTCCAAGACGGATACCTCGGGAATGCCAACAACTACTTCCTTTACGACAACCTGGCCGAAAAGCGATTCACCTTTTTGGCGGCTGACTTTGATAACTCGCTTGGCGCCGGTCTATTGAAAATGGCCGACACGTGGTCTGGTAACTACACGCAATACCCTGGCTTCGCCATCCGTCCATTGGTGCAAAAACTCATCAAAATCCCGGCATTTAAATCACACTTTGAACATCTTTTACTCAAGGCGGCGCAACAACTGATCAGCCCTGCGTCAACAAACCCGCGCATCGATGGCCTCGTCAAGATGCTCCGTCAGGATGTGGAATGGGATGCCTCTCTACCTAGGATGAATAAGGGGACCGCTACTTATGAAGATCAACTCGGAGACTTTATGGCTGACAAGGACAAGATGTTCCCGCTCGCAGATCCGGAGACTGTCAAGGATGTTGTCCATCGAAATCGAAAGAAATTGCCGTGGGATACTTTGGTGGATGGACCAACACACCTGCTCAGTTTGACAGGCGTCAGGGAATGGTTTGAACATCAAAGCAAGGCCATACAGGACTATTTTGAACATAACCCTCCCAATAGTTTGTAGCTAATCCGTAGAATAGTAACTGATCATGTTGTAATCTAGGAATAAAAATGTTGTTTGTAGTGGACTAGCTGTTTGTTGATATCTCCAAAAGACCACATATACAGTGTTTGCGGTTATAGTGATGTGTAGGTCTATTGATACAGAAGGAACAGGGCACCTAGTTTATTCTAAAGGCAACCACATTTAGTGCCCCTCCCCCCTCATTGGGTGGTTTGTAGCCCGCTAGTTTCGACCCCCGCTTTTGGCTACAAGAAGTCATTTTTACCGTCAATCCTATTATTCGCTTCTTCTTTGCGTCTTCATCACTTTTTATTTTTCCATCAACATAAGCATTGCGTTACGAACGACTACGACCACGAAGAAGGACGAACGACCACAACATACGGTAAGACTCCCTTCTCAGCATCCTGTTCATCCCTTGCTTACCATGACTAACAATGTCTATTACATCTTTCATCTTTCTTTCGACATTAGATACGATACAACGCTGACGACGACGATAACGATGACGACGATGACGATGACGACTCGACCAAGCCTTAGATTGCCTGTAAAGGCTGTTTTAAAATTTTTCAAAAGTAAAATCATGGGGAAACCCTTGAATTTTTTTTTTCAGGTGCACTCTTCATTCCATGATAGAATCTCTAGCCACTGTACTTCTCATGTGCCCCATCCCTTGGCCCATTCCTTGCGCACACTACCACTGATACTTTTATTGCCGCCGACTGGCTCTCCCTTTCTTCATTCCATAGCTCTTTACACTAGTTTAGTTAATCCATTGCCAGTCCTACAATAGCTTGACCATAATCTCATTCATTCAGTCAATAAAATCAATTTGAGAAACCATCTCCAGGACTTCAATCTTTTGCATAGGCTCCGGTCATCTTGTAAACTCTGACATGCACTGGTGCGCCAAGTGTTGGCCGATTGCTACGAACACGAGAGTTTGAAAAAGTGTGAAATTAAGTAGGCGGGCGGCCTTTGAACACATTTCAAAATTTGAGCTTTTTGAAAACTGGTCGGATTTGAACCCCCAATTTTTTTGTAAAGAGTCGCTCATTTCTCAGAACTGAGATAGACAACTCGCCGTCAAATTTTACAAGCTACACAATGCAGTAAATCTCTATCGAATGATACAAGGAAACATGCATTTTTATGCTGTATAAGCCCGTGAATGTTACAAGAAGCACCAAAAAAGCGACTGATTCGAGTGGTATCAAAAAAGACAATTGACTCAAAGAAGCCCGACTTTCTTGGTATCAGTCGATAGATAAAGAGTGCCTCTGGAGCTATGTCAAATTTAATGGTGGATTGTCTATTCCATTCGCAAGAAAATTGCGATTTAAAAAAAGTGGGACTTTTTCCAAGGGGATGGTCTGTCCTTTTTCCAAATGGCGGGGTTTTAAAGATTTCAAATTTGAGCGTTTTTGAACTGATCGGTTTTGAACCCCCCAATACTTTTGTAAAGAGTTGCTCATTTCTCAGAACCGGGATAGACATCCCACCGTCACATTTTGCAGGCAGCACAATGCAATGCATCTCTATTGACTGATATTAAGAAACATGCTTTTTTATGTTGTATGAGCCCGTGAATGCTACAAGAAGCCTCAAAAAAGCGGCTGATTGGAGTGGTATCAAAAAAGACAATTTATTCAAGGAAGCCCAACTTTCTTGGTATCAGTCGATAGATAAAAAGCACATCTAAGCCTATGAAAAATGTGATGGGGGGTGGTCTATTTCGGCTCTGAGAAATGAACAACTCTTTACAAAAATTTGGGGTTCAAAACCGATCAGTTTTCAAAAAGCTCAAATTTTGAAATGTTGAACCCCCGCCATGTGGAAAAAGGACAGACCATCCAAATGAGTTTTATTGCGTGATTAAGACTATGTTTAAGCTATATGGGGCGGGGCTGTGAAGGAAAATACAGGACACGGATGAGCTAGTGTATTGAGGTAGGAAATGTAGAAGGGGGAGAGGTGACCAGCGGTGCAAAAAGTGTCTGTACTAGTAGGCAAAGGGAAGTAGAAAAGAGCAGTGATGTTTTTTGTAATCCCTTACGCCAAATCCCTAATCTAAGTACATTTACAGCCAGTCCTACTATTAGAGAGCCTATATCCGCTACTATCTCATTCAATCTACTAGGAAAAAAAAGAGCAATGATGCAAAAGGTAAATGTTAGCCATGGTAAGCCAAAGGTTGACAAGATGGTGAGTAGGAGAGAGTTACTCTACGTTCGTCGTTTAAGGTCGCTGAATAGAGGGTGAGTTATTCGTGGTGCGGTGCCAATGTCAATGGAAATAAAAAAAGTGATGAAGAAGCAAAGAAGAAGCAAAGGAAAGAATGTACATAGCCGGAAGATCTGTCTTGTAGAATCAAAAGCGGAGTTTGAAACAACCGATTTCTTGGAACCCCTATTGTGCGTAATTCCGTGCAATTGCCCAGGCTCCGCTGTCGATCGGACGATGATGTGATGAATTCACGAATAAGAGGAGATCCACCATTCTGATGTTCTAAAGGGAAAATACGACACATTATGGGTCAAAAGTCTGTTTTGCCTTTTTTGACGAAAAAGTTTGGTGTCCCAAAGATCTATTCATGCATCCTAGACATCAAACAGGATTGATGATTATCCAAAAAAACCACTGTTTCTTTATTATCAAAAACAACAACTGTTATACTATGCCGATAAAAAATTAACACTATACAATAAAACCAAGTTTTCAATTCATTCCACCAGACATCAAGGGTCCGCACACTTTAGGCAACGCGCAAGATCCCAGCGTTCATCAATTTGCGGATGTTGGTAGCGATTTGAGGATTCTTGAGATGTTCTTGGGCGGCCTTTGGATCAGCTTGCATTTGTTGAAGGATTTGTTGCATGACGGGATCAGACAGGATACGTTGGATTTCGGGATCTTGAGCAGCACGTTTCAGGGTTTCTTCTTGGGATTCTTCACTATTACCAGCACCAGCACCAGCACTGAATGGACTCATCGCAGTATAAGCCTTGTTGAGTTGTTGTTGGATTTCACGGCTAGACTTGTTTTCCTTGTCGTGGGCTTGCGCTTCTTGGAGGGTTTCGATAGAGTCTTGATAATCCTTCTTGGCGAATTGGACAGCGGCCTTACGAATGTAGCCACGGACTATGATGATAAGGGTTGAGTTAGTACACGCACAAAGACTGACGGCTTTTGAGCTTACCGAAATCCGGATCTAATTCAATACACTTGTCAGCATCCTTTTCAGCTTCATGTACAGCCATCAACTTCAAGTAGCAGACTGAGCGGTTGGAGTAGGGTCGCACATCCTTGTCGTTGCGCTTGATGGCTTCGGTGTATTGTTCGATTGCTTCAGGCCATTTGCTTTCCTTGAATAGAGCATTACCAGCTTCACGCGCCTTATCAGCCAATTCAGGGTTGTAGTAGGCAGCCTTTTCTTGTTCCTTCTTGGCCTTTTCAGTGTCACGAAGCTTTTGCAGAGTATCGGGAGTACGGTGTTCAGTCAAGGACTTGCCAAAGTACTTGATGGCAGCATCGAGATCGTTCATCTTGACGTGGGCGCTACCAATACGTTGAAGGGCTCTAATATAAACGCAAGAGGGAAGGTTGAGCACTTGTGTATGTTTGTAGAGATGATGGAATAACCCTATCCATGTTCACCCAATGCATGTTCTTTTTGTTTACCTGGCGATCAGCTTGTAGTCAGCTCTAAGTTCACGTCCCTTTTCAACAGCATCTTCACACACCTTGATACATTCAGCGTAGTTTTCTTGTTCAAATAAGACAGCTAAAGTGAAGAAAAGACAAACAGAGTGAGCATTCCATAGCGTTATAGTTAAACAGGGGCTCCGTTCTTTACCAGCCTTGTTCGTCAAGAAGGTGATGTTGGTGTTATCAAGTTCCCAGGCCTTGTCGTAGTGAGTCAAAGCTTCTTCGAATTGGCGTTGCTTGTAGGCTTGGTTACCGAGTTCCTTTTCCTTGAGGGCTTGTTGCTTTTGATCGTCAGACATGATTGTAAGAGGTGCAAGTTGTAAAAAAAGAAAAGAAGAGTGAAAGAAGCGGATGGAAATGTCTGGATTCAAATACTTTGGCAAAGATGCTTCGAGAAATCTGGTGACTGGAAAATTTTAAACCCCGATGGACAGACAGACAGTGCGCTCTGATGGGACGGGGCAGCATCATGGCGAGTCCTGGACTTCCGTCCTCTCCATCTCAGTTGAAGGCAAGATCATACCCTAGCAAGTCAACATGCTTTTACTTGACCTCTCTGCTTCTTGGACCTCCCATCATACAAGCGAGTGTTTTGAAGGTCCAGCTTGACTGGCAGTCCCTCCCTCACCAAGAAGACTAGATATGTCAAGGGCAATAGATTCCTATGTTACAGTCCTGTGGGCTTTTCTCAACAATGTTGCTCGCAATACTGACAGCCTATCGCAAAACGAGCCATCAAAGGCAAGTGAGCGGAGTTTAAATTTGTAGGACCCTTTTCTCAGAGCTGGCGTGATTGCATGAATCACACCCAAGTTCCTATCTGAACAGATTTTTACATTCACTTTTTGATAGCTGTCCTTTTGATGATTACACCGTGCTTGGAGAAAAGGTAGCATTATACCCAAGCCTTTTCGGTAAAAAGTGCATGGAATGGGCAGGAAGAAACAGGAATACATAGGGACCCAAAAAGGTAACATGCTTTTTCTTTCTTCAAGTATCATGCATAGTCCCTTTGATGATTACACTGGTATTGCACAAAGGAGCACATGGTCAGGAAAGAAGAGGGAGGGTGGCAAAGTCTCAAGTGAGCCAACATAAATCCATTGGGTGAAGGAAAAAGATGAACTCCGAACGATCTTGTTTTTTGATTGGACTTCTTTCGTTAGATCCAGGGCGAAACGTCGGGGTTTGTAAAAGATTTTAGGGAAAATGAGTGATGAAAAGGGCCATTTTGAGGTTAGAATCCAAGTTGAAGCATGTCTTCACTCAAGACCAAAGCGTCCGATGAATGGTTTGGGCACTGCGGTGGGTAGATGGCTGAATAAAGCAAGCTTCTCATTTGGTTAGTGATCAAAGCTCAAAGTAAAATTTTTTTATCGGACCTGGAATGTGGAATTTTTCTTCATTCCCATTGGTCGGTGATTGAAAAAGCCACAGTTGGATGAAATATAAGCTGTGTCAAAAAAAAGTTTTTTGTGTTTTCCCCCTTTTTCTTTCCTTTAACTCTTTTGTTCCTTTTGATCGTATGTATGCCCTTTTTACTGAGATGGGATGCCTTATATAGCTCTATTCTAACCCAGTTGATACTTGTTTGTTAATAGAAATGCCTGCTGCTGCTGCTACAAAGAGCGATATCGCCACCAAGAAGGTTGCGGTCAAGGCTGCTTCTGACGTCGAACTCAAACAAGCCAAGGAAATCCTTACCAAGCTCTCTGGTGCTTCCGATGAAGAACGTCAAGGTGCTGCTGAAGAACTCGTTGCCTTTGTCCAATCCAACGGTGTCCGTGCTCTCAAGCAATGCAACATTGTGGATGCCATTACCAAGGATATCAACAACAAGAAGAGCGCTGGTGCCCGTCAATCCGGTCTTGCTGCTATCAACGCTTTCACCACTGTGGCTCAAGCTGAACCCTTCACCATCTCTTTCTTGTCTGCTCTTTTGGAACTCCAAGCCGATAAGCAAAAGGCTGTCCAAGAAGCTGCTGCTGAAACCGCCAAGAACATGGTGCTCAACTTCAACCCCAACGCTGCTTACCTCTTGATTCCTATCATCCTCCAAGGTCTCGGTAACTCCTGCAAGTGGCAAACCAAGATGCTCTCTTTGGCTCTTATTGACTCTTTGGCCAAGAACCACTCCAAGGAATTCTTTGTCACCATCCCTGATGTCATCCCCGTTGTCTCCGACTGTATGTGGGATACCAAGACTGATGTCAAGAAGCAAGCCACTGCCACCATGGGTAACATCTGTGCTTTGATCGAAAACAAGGATATCGAACGCTTCATCCCCGCCGTTATTGGTTGTATCAACAAGCCCGAAAACGTCCCTGAAACCATTCACTTGTTGGGTGCCACCACCTTTGTCCAAGAAGTCGACTCTGCCACTCTCTCCATCATGGTTCCCCTCTTGGGTCGTGGTTTGAACGAACGTGCCACTCCTATCAAGCGTAAGGCCGCCCTTATCATCGACAACATGTGTAAGCTCGTCGACGATCCTGAAGTCGCTGCTCCCTTCTTGCCCTTGTTGTTGCCTGCTCTCGAAAAGGTCCAAGATGTCGTTGCTGACCCCGAATGCCGTGGTGTCGTCCAAAAGGCTCTTGCCACCTTGGCTCGTGTTGGTCAATCTGGTGCTCAAATCTTCTCCAAGCAAGAAAAGACCGACAAGGTCAACGAAACCTTCAAGGTCCTCTTGCCCGAATACGATGCCGTCCTCGCTCCTTTGGCTGATTACCTCTCTCAAATGGCTTTGGGTCTCTGTACCGCCAAGAACTTCTTCAAGAACGAATGGATCAAGTCTTTGTCTCCCTACGTCAAGGCCTTCGTTGCCGATGCCGAAGTTGATGCTCTCGTCACCAAGGCTCTCGACAAGTGCGAAGAAGCTGTCACCCCCAAGGATCTCGAAGAAGAAGATGATGAAGGTGAAGATCTCTGCAACTGTGAATTCTCTCTTGCTTATGGTGCCAAGATCTTGCTTAACCGCACCGCTCTCCGTCTCAAGCGTGGTCGTCGTTATGGTTTGTGTGGTGCTAACGGTTGTGGTAAGTAATAAGGAAGGATTGGGCTAGAGAGTAAGGGTATCTGGGGGAGATAGATATTCAGGGGCAGTGACAAGGAGACTGAGTGTAAAAAAAGATAGCATGATTTACTGACTCTACTGCGTTTTTCCTTCTTCCTACAATAGGTAAATCCACTCTTATGCGCGCCATTGCCAACGAACAAGTTGATGGTTTCCCTCCCAAGTCCGAACTCAAGACTGTGTACGTCGAACACGATATTGATGGTTCCGAAGCTGATACTCCTTTGATCGACTTCATCATTGCCTCCGAAGGTGTTGAAACCAAGGAACGTGACCAAGTCCACAAGATCTTGCGTGAATACGGCTTCACCGAAGAAATGGTCACCTCCATGCCCATTGGTGCTCTCTCTGGTGGTTGGAAGATGAAGTTGGCTCTTGCCCGTGCTATGTTGATGAACGCCGATATCTTGTTGTTGGACGAACCTACCAATCACTTGGATGTTGTCAACGTTGCCTGGTTGGAAAACTACCTCTTGGGTCTCAAGACTGTCACCTCCATCATTGTGTCTCACGACTCTGGTTTCTTGGATCACGTCTGTTCCGATATCATCCATTATGAAGCCAACTACAAGCTCAAGCGTTATGGTGGTAACTTGTCCGAATTCGTCAAGAAGGTGCCCAAGGCCGCTTCCTACTACTCTTTGGATGCCGCTCAAATCAAGTTCGCTTTCCCTGAACCTGGTTTCCTCGAAGGTATCAAGACCAAGGAACGTGCTATCCTCAAGATGAAGAACGTTGACTTCCAATACCCTGGTACTTCTCGCAAGCAATTGACCAACATCTCCATGCAATGCTCCTTGTCCTCTCGTGTTGCTGTCATTGGTCCCAACGGTGCTGGTAAATCTACCCTTATCAAGTTGTTGACTGGTGAAATCGAATCCGAAATTGGTACCGTCTGGAAGCATCCTAACTTGCGTATCGCCTACGTCGCTCAACACGCTTTCCACCACATCGAAAAGCACTTGGACATCACTCCCAACGAATACATCCAATGGCGTTACGCTACTGGTGAAGATCGTGAAGAATTGGAAAAGGTCGACCGTATCATCACTGAAGAAGAAGAAAAGCAAATGAACCAAGCCTTTGTCATTGAAGGTGAAAAGCGTGTCGTCGATGAACTTGTTGGTCGCCGTAAGCTCAAGCAATCCTACGAATACGAAGTCACCTGGGTCGGTCGCTCTTCCGTTGACAACCTCTGGATCTCCCGCCAAAAGCTCGAAAACATGGGTTTCTCCAAGAAGATTGCCGAAGTCGATGCCCTCGAAGCCGCCAAGTTGGGTCTTAACCGTCCTTTGACCTCCAAGGAAATCGAAAAGCACTTGACCGAAGTTGGTTTGGAACCTGAATTCGCCACTCACTCTCGCATCCGTGGTTTGTCCGGTGGTCAAAAGGTCAAGTTGGTCATTGGTGCTGCTATGTGGAACAAGCCTCACATGTTGGTGCTCGACGAACCTACCAATTACTTGGATCGTGAATCTCTCGGTGCTCTTGCTGGTGCCATCAAGGAATACGGTGGTGGTGTCGTTATCGTTACTCACAACCGTGAATTCTCTGAAGCTCTCTGTAACGAAGTCTGGAAGGTCGATAACGGTAACCTCGTTGCCTCTGGTCACAACTGGGTGTCTGGTAACGGTACTACCAAGATCGATGAACAAGAAGAAGAAGATCAAGTCGATGCTCAAGGTAACACCGTCAAGGCCGCCAAGAAGAAGGTCAAGTTGACTTCCAAGGAACTCCGTAAGAAGAAGAAGGACCGTATGGAACGTCGCAAGCGTGGTGAAGAAGGTAAGCATAGAAATTCAACTGGTTGTTAAGGTGGGCTGGAGGTCTTTGACAGTGTACTAATCTCTTTCTCTCTCCTTTACCCTGTAGTGTTCACTTCTGAAGATGAATTCTAAGTTAGACAAGATTAGTTAGTTTGTACAGACATATCCTTATTAGATTGTATCACTGATCATATACATATTCAAAGAATAATAATAAAATAGAAGTTATTTTGTATCAAGAACACCTCTGTTTTTTATTGGGCTCGTCAGGTCGATCTTCAGGGGCAAGCTGTCAAATCGGCGGAGTTTAAAAGCGTCACTAAAGGGCAGGGGGATCTGCTTTTTGTTTGATCCGATACTACTTGCATTGGGGGATGAATGGTGATCCGTCATTATCATAGGACATGGATGTTGTGTTACTCATCTGACTGACCTGGTAGGCTTTTTGTCTTTGATCGCAAAAGTTACTTTTCGCCACATTCAGCCAGTGGCATGTCCTGAATTTTGCGGGCAATAAGAATTATGTGGTGAGAGAGGACTGAGAATGCTACTGATACATTTACACAGCTTGGCCGTCTTTTTCCACCTCCAATGGTTTAGTTTTTACAGTAGTTTACACATTACCTTAACTACGGCCTCAAACATGGTCTGTACCATATCCTTTAGTCCTATTGCTTCAATAGAGCCTACTCAAAATCATTTCCGAGAGACTTTTCTCTAACCCAGAACCATGACAAGACCATGTACATTATAAAGACCAAACTACAGATGAGTAGCTCATCATTGACGATTCCTAAAAAATCATTGGCTAACCAGCTTATGCAAAAGAACAAAGTCATGGAGACGGGTTGAAGTAGGATTTTTATTGACTGAATTAGACTATGCTTAAACTACATGTCCTAGGGGATGGCTGTGAATGCAGGGCTTTGTCATGGAGTGACTAATCTAGTGTAATGAGCAAAGAAAAAGGGAAGAGGGAAGCAGACTAGTGTTATCCTAAGTATCAGTAATAGTAGATGTTGGGAATGGGTCAAGGGATAGTGCGCTTTATCGGTACAATGGCTAGATAATCTACTACGGACACCTAAAAAAAAATTCAAGGGTTTCCCCATGTTTTTTACATTTGAAAATTTTAAAAAGGGCCTTTTTGGGCGACATGAAGTAGTGGTGGAGCCGCAAATAGCATCGTCGTCGTCCCTATTGCCGTCGTCATCGTTGTAGTCGATCTAGTGTCAAAAGAGAGAGGAACGATGCAAAAGGCAAAATGTTAGTAATGGTAAGCAAAAGATTTGCATGACGTGAGAAGGGAAGAATTACCGTTCGTTCGTTCGTTCGTTCGTTCGTTCGCTCGCTCGTTCGTTCGTTTGTCGTCGTGGAGAAAAAGAGAATGACAATGGGGAGGCAAAAAAGTGATGACGAGGGGAAGAAGGAGCAAAAATAGAGGACGGGCAGAAAATAAGTTCTTGTAGCAAAATCGGGGTTTGAAATCTAGAGTGCATAGGCACACATTGTTGGGGGAGTGAGTGGGCAGGATCGTTGTTCCTAAGCTTCAATTTGCTGCAGATCCTTAACATATCAGAGTGAGCATGCTACTACATTCTAATGCTATGATGTTGACTTACCTTTTAAATGACAAGTAGGTTGGATTAGAGAAGATTGAAGGTTGCCAAATGGGATGGCAGGGGTGGAGTTCCATCATGAGCACCGAGTCTTGTATAAAAGCCTTCCTAAGCATCATGATCACCTGTACAAATGTATTACCAGCGACGGTAGGTTGAATAGGATTGTTTTTGTCAGAACCAAGTTCTTTTGCCACCAGTCAATCATGTCATTCGTCGATCGCCGGGAACAACTTCTTGCAGAGGCTAGTAGGTGGGTCAAGGGGGGCATGTGCAAGATAAAAGAATCAACCATTGGTGGGAAAGCCTGCCATTATTCGCATTATTTCTCTTGGAAAGCTAATGAGATATACGACGTTCATCGTTGTGTTGTTCAAACGGCCTTGGCGTCGTATTTGATCCTCGTTCGCACACACGATACCCACCATACGAGCTGATGAGCCGCAATTGATATGCGTCGTCTTGTTGGACCTGATACCAGGAGAAGAGAGGGCCTTGCCGATCGATTCCCGATGAAAAGAGTAAGATCGTTTTATCTTTATTTCAAAATGAGACCCAGCTATGCCCGGGACTCAAGTCAGGGACTCGAAGAGTCCCTCGCCATATAAATCCTCATTGTCCGCAAAATTCAGCATACAGTTTGGTTCTGTCTGAACATTCCCCTGAAAAATGCGACTTTTCTTGAGCATGGGGTTTCGTTTGAAAAAGAGCGTGAACCCAACTTCAAATTCATCATGAAGAAAGGTATGTTTTCTACCTATCGAATGATGTAAAGGATGGTAAAGTTTCTTTGTGTGAATCTTGGGTGTTTGACCGAGGGAGATTGGAGCATTTCCATCAGCTACCCTTTTGTGGCTTTGTGCAAAGTTAATAGACGCCGGCAGCATATGAAGAGCCCGTCTTTGGTAACGTTCGATAGATATGAGCTGCATCTTGCTCCATGTGAAATTTAAGGGTGGGTTACCTATCTCAGTTTTGAGAACTAAGGGCAACTCTTTACCAAAAAATTGGGGTTCAAATCCGATGAGTTGTAAAAATGTCAAATTTGCTAGCCGCACAATTAAATTTTTTCGCATGTATCGTTTGACGAAGTGTTAAAGCCATGATGTGTGAAAGTGAAATGCAAAGATGCTTTCCTAATCCTTATACCTCTGATACATGGGGTTATTCCAGTACCATTCGAATGCAATGAGCCATGGGGCACAGATCTTCGATGGTCTGGAAGGTTTGCTCTTTCGGAGTTTGAAATGTACAGTGGACCCTTCTTCCACGTGGTAATCTGACAGTTGCTATAAGAACATCCATCTTCTTCCATAAAAACACAACGCCACGAGTCTATTCGCCTTTTAGTTATGCTAAAAGTAAGCCCCCTAACCAGATATATACATAGGTCTTTTAATCGATCAACGCTAAATGAGGCGAAAGCACATTCTAGAGCAGCCCCGCCTCGCCAAGATTTTATTTTATTTCTACAAAAGATCAATCTATATACATACACCAAATCTAACTAACTACTATTTACACCAGCGGATCCTTGCAAGACAGCGGAAGCAGCGACGCCATACTTCATCCAATGCAGCACGACGGGCCGTATCTTTTGCGCCCACACCTCATGATCGGTCATCATTCGGTCACCCACGCACGGCCTAGCAACACGGAACCATTCACGATGTTCGGAGCCACACCCTTTACACTTGAAGCTGCCGGTACTAGGATACATTGCCGAGAGTTCTATATGAATCAGCCGTTCGACACGATGGGACAAGGGGCATTTCACCATGGAAGACATTGGGAGGATTGTTCTTGATTTTTGGGTGGCAGGTAAGATATCGAGGAGTTGCGGGTTGTGTTGACATCGTTGGATCACCGAGCCCATTCGTCGTGCAGGGTTGATCGAGCGCCCGATCTTGAAGTAGCAGAATTGCGTTGTCGATACACGAGGGCCTGACGCCAGCCGGTACGCATACAGGTACCCCGCCTCATCTTTGGGCGAGACCGGTTTCACCATTTCTTGCAGTAATTGTTGACGTTTCCGGGGTCCGATATGTTTGCCGATCCATACTAAAATAAAAATAGATCGAGTCAATTAGAGAGAGAGAGAGAGAGAGAGAGGAAGGCATGGTAAGGGGGAGGACATTACATTGCCAACAATCATAGATCGGTGACGATTCAATCGTCCGTTTGGTCTGGGAGATGAGTGTTGTGGCATAGGATTCTTCGTCGAGTGGTGGGCGATGACTATGGCAGTAAGCTAGGATGGATGTCGATACAGAAGATGGATCCACAGGGATTCGGCGTTGGCATGGTTGTCCATCTTTTATACGCTTTCCAGCACAACGCTGAAAGACGATTGGTGGCGGTGGCGGTGGCGGCGGCCGTGCTGGCTTGATCTTTTTGGTAATGCGAGTGGTGACTTTCTTGGTATAGGCGGATCTGCTGCTAATGCTGGCGCTGGTGCTGAAAAGACAAGCAGGATGTGGCCGAATCAACGAGAGCGCAAAATGAATTCTAAAATACATGAGAAAAAAAGAAGAAGAGGGGTAGGAAAAAACATGGTGCCTCTCTGGCTTTAATCCATATTTAAACTCCGATAGTCTCAGTCCCCGCCGCTCCATGAACAACCTTTGACAACATCCTTTGGTACTCCCTCATTTTACCCCCAATGGTTCTGAAATCAACACCATTCGATTCAGAATGTACGACATGTACTTTTTTGTTAGTGTACCTGAACTCATTTCCATTTTTTCATGTGCATGAATGTATACAATGGATGACACCATCGTCATAAGATGAAGTCATCAAGTTCTAGAACCACACCGTCAACTGATCTCCCACCACCGTCATTGTTTATTCAACCAACCAGTTCTATAGAGAGAGAGGAAAAAAGAGAGATGCAATGTTTATTCTTTGATATCGTCTAAAACTAATAGGGGAATGTATAAGTAGGTATGTATATGATCTAGAGAGAATCCCAATGTTGCCAAAGAGCTTCTTGTACAGTAGTATCGTCACGGAGGGTATCAGCAGAATCAAACAAGACCACTTGGATGTTTTGAGCGGCCAGTTGATCCCGGGCTTTCTGTACCCTATCCAAAAGTTGCGTGCATTGTTGTGAGGCAGGGGGCTGATTCGACGGCGACGAGGGATCGATAATAAGTTCGGCCAGGGTTTTAGTGCGTCCCCTACCTAATCCAAGTACAGATGACGAAGTAATAGATGAAGCCATGTCCAAAAAGGTGCTTGTCTTTTGTTGTTGTGGTGGTGATAGCGAGGAAGATGAGCCTTGGGAAGGTAAAGGGCCTGCCTTGTTCTTTCTCTCCGCTGCTGTTGCTGCTGTTTTCTTTTTCTTGCTGCTGCTGTTACTGTTGTTTATAGTCGCCTTGTGAAGAGCATAGGGTGTGGTGACATTGTGGATAAAGATTTTGAGGATACGGCCAGGATGTTCAAGGGCGATTTTGGTGTAGATTTCAAGATCGATTTCGCCAGAGTCGCCGACCAGGACAAAGTGACGATGAGGGAAATCTGAGAGAATGGAAACGATGGCATCTCGTTTGGCTCGGCCTGGGACTTCGATCAGACGGGCCAACAAGCTTCCATCTAGGCGGAGGTGCATACTACCAGCGGGGAATTGACTGGACTGGAGGAATTGCTGGAGGAAAGGTAAGAGTTGGAATGGGCTGTTAGACACATAATGGAAGGAGG
This sequence comes from Absidia glauca, assembly GCA_900079185.1. Lineage (NCBI taxonomy): Eukaryota > Fungi > Mucoromycota > Mucoromycetes > Mucorales > Cunninghamellaceae > Absidia > Absidia glauca. The sequence continues at coordinate 134,942 of LT554591.1, forward strand.
CACCTTGAGTATACTAAAAGGAGATGAAATGAGTCAGTTGATCTGTGGGCTGTATTATGCATGTAAGTTTACCCATTTCATATAGGCTTCGGCCATGCCAGGGATTGCCTTACTAGGGTTGAAGAAGGTATTAGCCAACACCGTGCGAGCGCCATGTAAGATGCGGGTTTCCTTGATAGTGTCGTCGATATCGGAAATGATGGAGATGCCAGTTGGTTCCACCAAGTTAACCATACCAGTACTGGGTGGGAATGCCAGGCCGGGTCGAGGTGTGGTAGCCAATCGTACCAAGCGCGCATCGCAGCAATCCTTTTCTTTGGCCCATTGTAAGACTTGGTGATGTGATAAGTAAGTGGATCCAGCAAAAAAGCCCGAGCTTTCTGAAGTAAAGAACGCCCGGCCGTCTGTCGTTGTAGTTGTCATTGTCGTCGTTGTATTGGTAGTGGTTGTACTTGTGCTGGTAGTAAGAGAAGGAGAAGTGAAGAGGGAGGAGCATAGGGTGGAAGTATCGGATGGGCTATAGGAAGTCAGATCATCGTTGTTGTTAGGATGGAAGTGGTAACGACTGCCATTGCAGGAGGAGGCAAGAGAGGGTGTAGATCGACTCCCGCTAAGGATACTGGATAAGGGGTTGACGGGTCGTTCCATTTCATACAAATCGTCATCATCATCGCAATCAGCGTCGTCAGGATCGACATAGGTTGCCATAGAGGGAGTGGCGGTGGGGGTGCCTGAAGATTGATATCCCGAGTCGGTCGATCCATCAGAGTCTCGTCGTTGTAAATCGGAAGATGCATGGATCCCAATGGCCTGAATGTCAAAGTGTTTGTTGCGTTTGTTCTTTGCCAAAAAGTATTTGAATCGTTCTTGAAAAGTTGCTTGGTCACTTGCATTTTGGCCAACGACCCCTTTACAGAAGCCTATGAGAGAATGAGATGATGTTTAGTATGTATGCTACATAATTACATGGTCAACCAACTTACTGGTAACAAATTTCTGTTTTGTATTGGATCGATTGTGTGAGAGGGCCCACCCTCTGGTCCGGATCACCCACTCGGTTGGCTCTATACACGGCAAAACAAATGAGTTACACATGATACATCCTTATATGTTGCTTTCTTACGTTTTGGGTTTCGGTAGGCATAAGTGGGGAAAAGGAGACATTCCCGAGCCCTTGTGTCATCTTGTGAGGAAGAGGAGGAGGAGGGGATAATTACTGTTGGAGGAGAGACAACCGTTTTAGAATGGCAATGACGAGAAGGTGGTGAGGATTGCAATGACAATGTACTAGATGCCATTTGCTCTACAAATACAATACAAAGAAAAAAAGGAGAAGGAGGTGCGGGGGAAAAGAATAAGAGGGAGAGAAGGAAGGAAAGGGAAAGAAAGAAAGAGAAAAAGAAAAAAAGAAAAGCGGGTTCTACTTAAGCGGTCGGAGTCCAAAACTTACTATTGTAGAAATGCAAAAAAAAAAAAA
>LT554591.1:164896-179937 GCA_900079185.1 Absidia glauca
AAGAACTTCAACCCGAGAACGTGGACGATACGACAGTGCTATGGTTTTTTGATCGACTTGACTTGTTGAACACCACAGGTTGCTTGCACTCTGATCATATCGTCATGGATGCCACTCGCCCTGCTCTGGACCGATGGAACATCATGGCCAAAGCCCGCGCTGCTTCGTGTCACAGCACACAGACCATCAAGGATGCCATTCTCTCTGTCTTTGGTAAAACCAAGATCTTGGAACATATGCCCATGATGCATTATCATCTTCCTCAGCTAAAGTAAGTAACCAACAACAACAACAACAACGGGAAGACTGACTGTGTGTGTTGCTAGGCTAGAGGATTCGGCGGTGGGACGATCTGTCATGACCGAACTCATGGCTCAAGAAGACCGCGCTTTGGCCAATAAATCCATCACTGCTTTTGGTTATACCGTCGTTGCCGAAAAATGAACCAGCCTATTGGATTTTTATAGTTTAGTCCCACCCTTAGGATAGGATGACGATCATCATGATGTAAAATAAAGCTGTCTTTTTTATTCCTGGTATGATAATGATTAAGAGTCTATGTAGATGTAATGTAGATGCAATAGGATGGTATTAGATGAAGATAACAGAGAGGGGGGGGTATATGAAGAGGGTGTAACTAGCAAGAGATCGCCTCTAATGGTCTAGTCGTCGTATTTGGGACCCAGCGGTAAACAAAGCAAGCAGCCACCATTAAAGCCAAAGCAAAGAAAAAGTACATAGAAGAAGGTCCAGTCATGCAAAAGTACCAAGGGGAAGAAGTGCCCTGAATCCATCGAGTTGCCAGAACCAATGCCATCATCATGGCCACACCTTTTGCCCGCTCCGTAGTGCCAAACCATTCACAGAGTGTCACCAAAACCAATGATCCCCAAGTAAAAGCATAAGCGACAATAAAAAGGTAGACGCATGTGATCGCCACCGAGGGAGCCGCCAGCATCAGTGTTCCTGTTTGCCAGTCCACCACACTAGCCCAATGGAAGACGCTACCCAGACCAAGATGACACAGTATCATTGTCACACAACCTAAAAGGAGCAATCGTTTGCGTTCGAAATGATCCACACACCAACCCAAAGAGATCGCAGCGGCAGCCAGTGCCAAGGAGCTTGTACACCCGACGGCAGCCAGGGGATGGTCCTTTTCCTGCAACCCCGACGCATAGAATATCGCTGGTGCATAATACTTGACAAGTGTAGCATGGCCCGTCAGCCAATCAGCAAGCACCAACCCTGTTGCCCCGATTAACGTCCGTTTCTTCGATCGAAGCAAGTCCAAGTAGCTTATCGTTGTCCTGTTGTAAGTGCCGATCTGTTCCCATAATTGCTGTACTGCCGGACTATCAATAGGTTGTTCGTAAAGGAGGGCGATCGAGAGTCTCGCTTGGTCGTGTCGATCCCACCTTGGCGATTCCGGTAGCTGCCACTGCACCCACACCATCAAGAGTCCCAAACAAGCTTCCACCAGCACCGGGGTACGCCAGTCATAAGACCAAGAATCATAAAAGGAAGAGGAGGCGGAGGAAGAAGACATGGAAGCGGAGATACTTGGACCCATAGCGAGCATCATGTAGTACCCGGACAGTTTTCCCGCCATGACCATTAAGGAAAAGAACCCCACCAGACACCCACGTAGTTCAGCGGGAGCAAGTTCAGCCATCAGACAAGGAGACGCCACCATCATCATACCGATGCCAAGCCCGCTCAAGCACCGACCGACGAGAAAAGTCAAAGAATAGCTAAACCCCATGTCAAGAAGCGTACCGAGGACAAACACCAAAAGTGCTCCAATCAGCGCCCGTTTCCGCCCAGCTTGATCTATGCCATGTGATACAGGATGGAAAAATAGGAAACATGTTGAGTTTGTTTGTTTGTTGTTGCTTTTTCTATGAATGAGGTTTTGTCAATTACTACTTACCACAAACATACCCGCTGATGAGTGTGCCGGAAATAGCCATGCTGAAGAAGCCAAACGTTAAATAGTCAAAAGGGTTGCTGCCATTATAAAGCCGTCCATGGAAAAAGTGGTGCTGAAAGTTGGGGAGGTGGAGGGTGGTGTCGATGATCGTCTGATCGTACCCGCACAGGAATCCCGCTAAGGAAGGGATAAACGTCGACACAAGTAGTATGGCTGTACAGGAAGGTGGTGGTCGTCGTCGTCGGTTGGATTCCTTATCATTTAAAAGTGGACTTGTTTCTGTATACATTGGTGGGAAAAAAAAAGTAAACGAAAGAGAAGGGGCAGAGAGAGAGAGAGAGGAAAAAGGAGTCTTATGTGCATACCCGATCGGGGTTTGAAACCAGGCACCTAAAAAATCTTTGAGCCTCAACTTTTTTTTTCTTCTCCGACTAATGCTCCTGTAAAAGACATTGGCAGACGAGTCATCACAAAGAAAAGAGCAGTGCAGCTTCGTTGACATCATATTTGGCTATGTACCCACAAAAGAAGAAAAAAATAGACTGACACTTTTAACCTACGTTCCATCTTCTATGCGTTCCTGAATCAAGTGACGACCAGTTGTCTTTCGTTTGGATACCCTCCCTTCTCTTTAAAAAGCTTGCTCCATGTCACATTCGTTATCTAGTTTCGTAAAACCAATGACTGGTGCTACCCTGTGGATTATACTCTGTCTGCACTATACATTTACACTTTCCAATTACATGGTGATACTGTACGGTTCGTACAGTGCAAAGAAAAAAGTCTCGTGCTTTGTCCGTTTTACCCAAGCATCACGTGGTATGTCACTTGGGAACTGATGGATCAGATATTTTCACCAGTTTGATCTTCATAACACACAGAAATGACATCTATTGCATGGTGCAGGGAAAAAAGTCTGGGAGTGGTAGATGGTTCAGCTTGTTCATTTCAAACGCCGCCTGCGCCCTGTCCATTGCCAAACTGCTATTGGTAGTCGATCTTGAGAGTCCTATCAAACACACTCTCCCAGAATTTGGTAAAAGGGTAAACTTTTATAAAGATGGTTCCGTCGAGTGGGTTTTATTGAATGAGGATGCAAAACTATGACTAAAGCTAAAAGTTCAAGAGGTTGGGTAATCTACAGACGCCATGGCATGGCTAAACGAGTGCAATGGCCACGAGAGAGCGAAAAAGAGGAGAGCTTCCAGGGAGGGGGGCTAAAATTATCGGTGTTTGTAGACATGTGGAGTAGGCAAAGAAACCGAGTCCTTTCAGGGTTGCACTGTCTATAGGATCGCCAAGGTAAAAGTGAGTGCACCTAAAAAAAATTGGGAGATTCCTTGCGTCCAATCCCTGATCTAACTACATGACCATCCAGTCCTAATGCCAGAGAGCCTATATCCGTTGTCATCCCATTCGATCTCTTGAGAAAAAAAAGGGCAATGAAGCAAAAGGCAAATATTAGTCATGGTGAGAAAACGATGTTCATGGGAAGAAAAGAGTTACCATTCCTTCAGTGCTAATTGGTGTTCGATCAACAATGGTTCAATCCAGGGATAATTTCATATCGATAGATTGGTAAAAGTAAAGACGATGGGTAGTGAAGTTGAAAAAGAATGGAAGAAGGAGGAAAGGTACAGGTTTGGGTAAAACAGGGTTGGTTTATATTTTTCCAACTCCGCCATTTGGAAAAGGGGACGATATCTACTGGACACATCTGAGGGTCAGGGCTTGGCGCACCGGGTGATTTACACCGCTACGTCTTAGGGTCTCTAAAGTCGCTGAAGCTTATGCAAAAGAACAAAATCATGGATATGGGTTCACGTACGGTTTTTATTGACTGACTGAGACTATACCTAAGCTACATGTCCTAGTGGATGGCAGTGGATACAGGGCTTGTCATGAAGTGACTAATCTAGTGTAATGAGCTAAAGAAAAGGGAGGAGGGGAGCAGGTCAGTGTTGTCCAAAGTATCAGTCGTCGTAGGCGCTGGGTATGGCTCAAGGGATAGTGCACTTTCTCGGTACAATGGCTAGGGAATCTACTAAGGACAGGATGAGGGCACCTAAAAAAAAATTCAAGGGTTTCCCCATGTTTTTTACTTTTGAAAATTTTAAAAAGAGCCTTTTTGGGCGACATGAAGCAGTGGTGAAGTCGGCATTAGCATCGTCGTCGTCTCTATTGTTGTCGTCATCGCTGTAGTCGATCTAGTGTCAAAAGAAGGAGGAACGATGCAAAAGGCAAAAAGTTAGAAATGGCAAGCAAAAGATGAACACGACGTGAGAAGGGGAGAGTTACCGTTCGTTCGTTCGTTTGCTCGTCCGTTCGTTCGTTTGTCGTCGTGGAGTAAAAAAGAATGACAATGCGGTAAAAAAGTGATGACGAGGGGAAGAAGGAGCAAAAATAAAGGACGGGCAAAAAAATTAATCTTATAGCCAATCGGGGTTTGAAATCTAGAGTGCATAGGCACACATTGTTAGAGGAGTGTGTGGGCAGGATCGTGTTCCTGAGCTTCAATTTGCAGTAGATCGCTAACTTGTCAGAGTGAGCATGCTACTACATTCTGATGCTATGATGTTGATCTATCTTTTGAACGACTAGCAGGCTAGATCAGAGAAGATTGAATGTTGCCAAATGGAATTGCAGAGGTAGGGTTCCATCATGAGCACTGAGTCCTGTATAAAAGTCTTCCTGAGCCTCATGATCACCTGTACAAATGTATTGGCAGCGGCGGTAGGTTGAATAGGATCGTTGTTGTCAAAGCTGAGTTCCTTTGCCGCCAGTCAGTCATGCCATTCGTCGATCGCCGGGAACAACTTCTTGAAGAGGCTGATAGATGGGTCAAAGGCGGCACGGGCAAGATTAAAGGATCGACCCTTGGTGAGGAACCTGCCATTGGTCGCATCCTTTTTCTTGGAAGGCTGGTGAGATATGCCCTTCATCGTTGTGTTGTTCCCTAATCTTCACCCGGGCTCCTTTTACCTACACCCAACCCTGAGCAAAGCCCACTTTTTGACGTTTCCTCGCTGCTGCTTGAAGTCTGAGCACTGTTTGTTTCTAGCATCCTCCGGTGGGGAAGAGAGAAAAAAAAAGTTGCCCAACAATTTCAACCCCCGGTTTTTTTTTTTTTTGTAAAATGAATGGACCATCGCCCATAAAAAGTACCACTTTTTCTTGGCCATTGATTTTCTGAGGATCAAGGTACACAACACATTTTCAAATTTCCCACAAAGAAAGTGGTGCTTTCTATCTATCGAATGATGTCAAGGGCATTAGGTTTTCGTGAACGGATCACCGACGTTGAGAGGCACTCTTCAGTCGCTGTTTAGGAAACTTTTTATGTGGTGCTCACGGTCGCAAACAACATGAATAGGTCTTTTTTTTTTGTGGCGTTCCATGGATATAACTTGCATCTTGCTTCATGTGAAATTTGAAGATGAGTTATCTACACTGGTTTTGAGAAATTGTGCCAACTTTTGACAAAAAAATCAGGGTCCAAATCCGAGGACTTTTTAAAAATTGATCTTGTCAAACTTCCAGCCGCACACAAGGCACATAGGCGGAGTTTGAAATAAACATTGGACCCTGTAACCACGTGCGTTTCTGACAGTTGCTAGGGAGAGACTTGAAGACTTTTTTTCAAGGGGAGTCAAAAGTGCCATTTATGATACAGCCATTAGTTACATTCAAAATAGGGACACATCACAATAGATCGCACATTGATATGGTCTGCTTTCCCGGTTTACACCCACACCACTAAAGCATAGTCATAGAACGATAAGTAGTGTGAAGTTTATTAAAGAGACGGGGTAAAATAAGATCATACGAGGGGGGCATAACATGATATCACTAAGGGAATAGGGGCAATGGGAGGGGGGGGGATCTAATCTTCTTCTTCAAGCAACTGCTCTTCTTCCAAGTAATCATCTTCATCCTCCAAGTAGTCATCTTCAGCGGTTGCTTCCTATGAACCAAACAAAAGTGAGTACACTTCCCTATTACATGCTCCCTTTTCTACTTACCTGGTACTGTTGATATTCCGAGACAAGATCATGCATGTTACTTTCAGCTTCAGTGAATTCCATTTCATCCATGCCTTCGCCTGTATACCAATGCATAAACGCCTTTCTTCTAAACATTGCTGTGAATTGTTCGTTGACCCGTTTGAAGAGTTCCTGGATGGCGGTGCTGTTGCCGATAAAGGTGCCGCTCATCTTGAGCCCGGCGGGAGGGATGTCGCACAACGAAGTCTTGACGCTATTGGGGATCCATTCGACAAAGTACGACGAGTTTTTCTGTTGCACCGCGAGCATTTGGTTCTCGACTTCTTTGGTGGAGAGCCGGCCGCGGAAGATCGTGCCCACCGTCAAGTAGCGGCCATGGCGAGGGTCACACGCCGCCATCATGTTGCGTGCATCAAACATTTGCGCCGTGAGTTCGGGAACACTGAGGTTGCGGTATTGTTGGGATCCAAACGCCGTCAATGGGGCAAAGCCAACCATGAAAAAATGCAGACGAGGGAATGGGACTATAGTGAGATAAGAAGTGTTAGTATTCTCTGGGTCTTTTTCTTTTCTTTTAGCCATGTGCTTCATTTACCCATATTGACAAAGAGTTTACGAAGATCACCATTCAATTGCCCCGGGAATCGCAAGGAAGTCGAAACACCAGACATAACAGCCGATACCAGCTGATTCAAATCGCCGTAGTTAGGGTTGGACAGCTTGAGGGTGCGGAAGCAAATATCATACAGTGCCTCATTGTCGATACAAAAGGTGGCATCACAGTTTTCTACGAGTTGATGGACAGTGAGCACAGCATTGTAGGGTTCCACGACGGTATCCGAGACCTTTGGCGAAGGCACCACCGAGTAGGAGCACAGCATGCGATCAGGGTATTCTTCACGGATCTTGGACATCAGTAAGGAGCCCAATCCAGAGCCCGTCCCACCACCTAACGAGTGCGCCAATTGGAAGCCTTGAAGACAGTCGGTATGTTCAGCTTCTTTGCGGATAACATCAAGCACGGATTCCACCAGTTCGGCCCCTTCGGTGTAGTAGCCTCGGGCCCAAGCGTTACCGGCACCAGACTGGCCAAAGATAAAGTTGTCCGGGCGGAAGAGCTTGCCATGAGTACTGGATCGAATCGCATCCATGGTGGCTGGCTCCAAGTCGACCATGACAGATCTATGAATTTCTGGTGAGTGATTGATCGACAACAGGGACAGCTGTATTTACCTTGGTACATATTTCCCAGAGGAGCCTTCATTGTAGTAGACATTGATACGTTCCAGCTGAAGATCGTTTTCACCACTAAGGATAGTGTAGTTGGTCACAAAAAGAGTTAGTATAAGGATGTATGTGTGGCGTTTTTTTTGTGTACGTACCAGTAGGAACCATTCGTATCGATTCCATGCTCTTCACTGATGGTTTCCCAGAATTTTTGGCCAATCTAAGTAGAAAAAGGGCGATGAATACTATTCAAGTAGATGGTTGTGACAGTAAGTTCAACTCACTTGGTTACCACATTGACCTAGACAATGACATTGGGTTAGTCATGAGAGACGTTGGCGACGAGGTTCGTTTACACTTACCGACTTGGACGTGAATGATTTCTCTCATTGTGTGTATGAATGTGTGTGTGTGTGTTAAAGGAGAGAAAAAAGAAGAAAGTGTAAAAAGTTGAATGAAAGGAAGAAAGAAAGAGAAAAGAAGTAAAGCAAAAAAGCAGGGAATGATAAAAGGAGGGAAAAAAAAACTGACCCTAAAAAAATCTTTAACCAATCAAATTGCCGCAACTGCACCTAAGGCGGGGGTTGAAACCCCGAGCTGTCAGTTGTCAGGCGATCTTTCTCGCTTCCGACTCTATTTCAGGGGGGGGGAATGTCCTTGTTCACAAGTGATTGTTCATACCACCGATTACAGCAAGGAACATTTATACCTCTTTGTTGATGCCAACTATATACTTCTATACGCTACATGTATCAAAAAGAAAGAAGAGCAACAATGAATTCCTCGGGTATGAAATCATGTTGTCCTATGTAGCACACCAGTAATTTAATCTAAGAACAGCTGCACAGAGACTTTTTTTAGGGGCAACGTGGATGCATCCCTCGTGGCCGACCTATCCTTGTCTTCACTTCCAAAAAGAGTTGCATTACAAACAGTATACATGAGTGATGATTTTATTTCAAATAAAAGGTGGGTAATCTATATTGTAAAGAGTCTAAACTAGTGACGAGGAGAAAGACCAAACACATCCACAGGAGGAGCCATGATCTTTGGATCACCTAGACGGTATGCCTCCAGTCGTTCGTCCCGGATCCGCCTGGTGAAGCTTGATTCTTTGCCACAGACGGCGGGTTGACCATACAAGAACCATTGCGCCCGGATCGCCACGAGTTTATCGACAATGCCCAAGATGCTCTTATCAGCCGGCCTTGACATGGATTCGACCGGGATCAGGTGCCAATGGTCGGCGGGCAGATCGTCGTAGGGAAGGTCAGGGCGGGCAAGTGTCGTCAGGGTGACATTGGTATGTTGATACAAGTACTGGATAGCTGCATGGTGTTCAGGTCGCAATTCATTCAGCTTGAACGACATGGATTCGGGTTTGGCCAATGGTGATGTCAACAAGTGGGGGTAGTCGGTAAGTAAAAAGACGTTCCTGGGTGGGTTGTTGGTGGTGCCATCCTGAAGTTTGGCGACGAGAGATTCTGCACAGGGTAGAAGATTGGAGAGAGGAGCCAGGCGTTCCATGCGCCAATGGATGGCAACAAAAGGGTACAATTGGTCGGCGATCTGATCGGCCAACGTGGTCCAACGTGCATGGTAGCCCAAGGGAACCTCCACCGCCGGGTCGTCAATGTAGCCAAATCGTCGATCGTAAAACAAGTGGATGACCTCCAAGTCAGGCGCAGGTTGCTGTTGCTGGTAATCCTTGGCGCGGGCGGCATCTCCCAAGACGTCCATCAAAATTTCTGTATAGTTGCCCACACGTTTGCTGTCCACTTCAGGGTCGTCCAATTGGAATCGCGTGGCCGGTCGATGGGAAAAGTCAAACTGATCTTGGAAACAGTTCTTTGCCTTGGCCAAATGAGGAGAATCTTGACTGATTTCGATAAAGACTTCTTGACCGCTAGGCACCGTCTCGATCGCCCGGCGTTCTTCCAACCAGTACTTGAATTGGTCCATGGTGATGTAGTTGAAATGGTGTTGGTTAGCATCCATCCAGCTATGGTCGTAGTAAAAGTCAAAAGGATGCTGTCGGCAAGCTCCAAGATGCGAGCTGTGGACGTTCGGGAGCACAATCGTTCGGTTGAGTTTGCCAGATAAAAAGGCCAGTTGTCGGAAATGGTATTGCGCCTTGGATTCTATAAACAGTGAGTGAGTGAGTACGTTTGACATGTTTCATAGTTCACTCTCTTTACCTTGTTCTGTTATAGCAATGGGCAGCACGAACCGGCATGTATCCGCCCCACAGTACTTTTGATTGATGCGCCGTGTTCTTGATGAGGAAGACTCGTCCAGGTTTGTTGCTTTGGTGGAGATGGTGGAGGGTGACGCTGGATCAGAGAGAGACGGTGCTCCATCCACTCTACTATTGTCAGGTTCTGGAAGTCGAGTGTCGTCAAAGTCAAACATAATCTTGTCAGTCTTCGTTGCCGCCATTTGTCTGGATGTCGTCGTCGTCGTTCGCATTGGAAGGCAAGTCATGTACCCCAGAATAAGCAGCACACCAATAATGACGATATACCGTTTCGTAGATCTTCCTGATCGAAATGACATGGTTGGGACCAATAAGAGGAGGGATATAGAGAGATGGAATAAAAGAAAGGGAAGAGAAAGAGAAAGAGATATTTTCTTTCCAAAAGAACGAAAAGGGACCTAAAAAAGAGCGGAGTTGGAAATATAAATCAAAGGATCGGCGAGCTTTTGTCGGAGTGTCAAATAAGCATCGACTGTTGTCATTGAACCCACAAACTTTATTTTTCAACCAGAAAACGCCGACCTAAATCAAGCATCCTGCGTGTTCGATATATCAAGAGCAGATAAGGTCTTATGAGACCGAGTGACAGCTGTCTTGCTATGGATATAAGTCTTACACCATCACCCTCTCGTTGGATCAGCGACGATACATTTTAACCATGGGTTGGGAGGGAGAGACTAGAGTAGAGGAGATAGGTCCGGTATATGGTACATTGGTGCTGTTACAGATAACACAAGAACGTGTCCGCAGAGTAGGTGAACATGACCATGCTTCAAGGAAGGGCGATGCTAGCAAGGACTTTAGAGTTTCATGCTCAATCTTGAAGGTACTGCTGCTGACTACATAGGAGTGGTAAATCAAGGTATGCCATCAGAGAAGAATGAAAGAGCGCCATGCTGCCTGCTTTTACAGTAAACCTTAAGCAACTCCAATGATCTCATCACATCCATGAGCAGAAAAAGGAAGTGTGTCGGGGTTTGAAAAAGTAAATCATGCGTCGGAGTATACAATGTGGCACTTTTCCTGACCAAGTCTCCTTACTTGTAAAAGTGTCCATACAACCATCGTCAAATATCATCGCAGTAGTAACGGTGCTAGTCATTTTCTTTTTCAACGGGGATGAACGATCAGATGCCCGAGGTTCCGCTGAAGTTTGAATAAAAAGAGACTTATGCACGTCGTTCGGGATCATAACCCCTACTAAAAAAAGACCTTACCCCTTTTGCCCTTTTTACAGATAGAAAGATGTCAAAAGTGGTTGAACCATACTTAAAAGGGGAGAGTTAATGCCTCTAGATGCATTCCAACCGAAGCCTTCCTTCGATATGAGCAGCATAGCAAGTGTTTTGAGATGGATGACACATTTGTGTGAGACATTGCAACTGGTGATTACCAAATCTAACTCTATGAGAATCTATATGGCAGTACCTGTCTTTTGACTGGCTAGGACAACAACAAAAAACCTGTCTCTCCAGTCTATCTAAGCAATAAAGGCGAGTTTCAAAGTAAGATTGATCTTTATTATCCATTTTGACGGGGAAGGGGAGGAGGGAAGAGAGGAGTGAGAGAGATTTTTTTTGGTTTTCTGTTTTTCATGACATGTAAGTTTCTAGTGTATACAAACTATAAAGATTGGAATCATATATGTATATACCAACGCCTATGGGTTAAAGCACTAATATACTGCACTATAACTACCGTGTAAAAGAGTGGGATGAGAGATAGTGGCGAGAGCGAGCGCTTAAGATCGTCTCTTCAAGTTAGCAGACAACCATTCAAGACCTTCATAAAGACCATCACCTACATGAATCGAACAAAAAGTAACCAGTGAGTCATCCATACTAGCATCCACATTGTCAAAGACTTACCGCTGGTGGCGCATGCTGATTGGATATACCATTGTCGGTTGCGAAGGGAGTGAAGACCCAACTTGTCAGTGATTTCAGCAGCATTCATGGCATTGGGCAAATCTTGCTTGTTAGCAAACACCAAGAGCAAAGAGTCACGGAGTTCATCTTCATTCAACATGCGTTGCAATTCATCACGGGCTTCAGATACACGATCACGATCGTTAGAGTCCACCACAAAGATGATACCTTCGGTGTTTTGGAAGTCTACACAGAAGCGCAAAAGGTTGGTTGGTTGGTTAGCAATGACCCCTTTGGTACTTGTCCCCCAGCTCCACTCGTCATCATCCTTTGCCGCCGTTTTTCATCATGATGAAAGGAACTTACAATGTCTCCACAAGGGACGAATCTTGTCTTGGCCTCCGACATCCCATACGGTGAAGGAGATGTTCTTGTATTCGACAGTTTCAACGTTGAAGCCTATATAGAAACAAAGGAAGACAAGTGAGTGAGTCATCCTCTTTCCTTCAAGTCTTTTCTACTTACCAATAGTAGGAATGGTGGTGACAATTTCACCCAACTTGAGTTTGTACAAGATGGTGGTTTTACCAGCAGCATCCAACCCGACCATCAGGATACGCATTTCCTTTTTACCGAAGAGATCAGTGAATAACTTTGAGAAGCTCAAACCCATGGTTGTTGATAAAGATGATGATTATAGGAGAAAGGGGGAATATGATGAAGGAAAGGAAAAAAGAAGAGCGATAGAAAAAAAACAACACCAACCAGGCCGGTTTATATCAATTTCAAATACCGCAGCCAATCATCTTTGGCCAATACTTGGTCTCCAAGTTTTTCTTATTTCGCCGTTTGATTTTATTTTTACAATAGCCTCACACACACGGCCCCGCTCTCCTTTCCCTCCTTCCGCTTGGGAATGCCTCCACGTAGTCTCTCAAGAGGTGATCCTATGATCCTGAAAATGACTAAAAACAAATCATCAGTTGTTTGCTTCTCGCCCTCCCCTTTTGTTCACCAAGAAAGGCATCCCATTATTTGTTCATTCTCCGAAACTCTATTGAAAGTACTAAGTGGTTGCTACGTTTTTAAGTTTTGGTATCATCAACGGTGGCTTTACAGTGGCAATCATTCCTGGCTGAGCATCATGATCCTGTAACAAGCGGATCTTGTCGGTTCATTCTCCCCACTAAGCCTCTCTTCCCCCCCCGTCCCCCTTTGTGCTGTCACTTGAGTGCGTGTCAATCCCCATATCAAACGATGCTGAGCGATCGCCATCGTATAGAGCGGCATTTGAATTCATATGCGCAACAAAAAGTGTGGGTCTTTGGGATTCAGGTCCGCCATTGCGCACTGTGCTGCTATCGATAAGAATGGCTGTGCATACAGAAAGAGCTCAGGGAAAAGCGGGATGGGGTGAGTTCTGTTGATGGATATACCCATAGTTAAATGAAGCCATGGCCAGTCGTAGGTTTCCAAGTTAGACGGGTGGAATGAAGAAAAGGACATTTGACCAACTGCACCAGAAAGTGTCAGTGGTAGTATGCAAAGTGAATAGGCAAATAAATAGTGCATTGTAACTTTGCAATGGGTACAGGATCTATTTCCATGAACCTTCGCAAGAGTGAGTCTTGAACGAAAGTAAATCGGAGTTTGAAAATCGGGCTATAAAGGTCCAGCCTTTCCAAAACACCCTTTCTTTGCTTCTTCTTCCCCTCGCCATCACTTTTTCCTCCATCGTCATTTACATTGCTCCTCTCCCTCCCCCTCTCTCTTTTCTCCCTCCGAACGAACGAACGAACCACCGAACGAACGAACGATTACTCCCCCCTCCTCTCAGCACCTTGCTAATCTTTTAGCTAACCATGACCAACATTTATTTTCGACTTTAGATCAGCTACGACGATGACGACGACGATAACCAAGACGATGACGACGATGACGACTCGCCCACTGCTTTATATCACCCAGAAAGGCTATTTTAAAATTTTTAAATATGAAAAACAGAGGGAAACCCTTGAATTTTTTTTTTCGTGCACTCACCTCATCCATAGTATATCCCATAGCCATTGCACTGCTGAAATGCACTATCCTTTGGCCTAATCCCTGCGTCCATCACCACTGACAATTTTGATACCGTTGGCCTTTTCTCCTCTCCTCCATCCCCTAGACCATTACACTACATTAGTCTCTTTATCGCAAGTCCTGTAAACACCCTTTGCAGACTTCCCTCTCCTACATTTTTGACATATAGCTTGATCACATTCTCATACATTCAATAAAGCATACTTTATACCATCCCTGTAAGACTTTTACTTTTCTCCAGGACTAGAGCGTTACCATATCCATTCATTGACCACCCTCGATCAGAAAACCAAGCTTTTGTGTTTGCAAATTGTTAGCCTGATATGACACCCCACCAGTATATAGAGTTGATACACACTTAATACATCCTTCTTAGCTGTAAATGCTCCATTCTGAAAACAAGTTCAGCTTTACTTTTTATTGGCATGAGAGAGTTACAGAGTGACTAATCTAGGGTAATGACTATGGGAATCTAGAAGGGTAAAGTTGGTTGGCAGTGTTAAAAGTGTCAAAGGTTAGTGGATATAGGAAGGGGGTAAAGAGACGGTTCTCTTCAAAAGGACATTGGCTTGACAATTTACAATGGAAAAATTGAGTGCACCTGTGTTTCCCCATATTTTTCGTAATCCCTTACGCCCAATCCCTAATCTAACTACATGTCCAAAATTTCATGGTGCCAGAGAGTCTATATCCGTTGTCATCCTGTTAAATCTACCAAGAAAAAGAAGAAGCATCGATGCAAAAGGCAATTGCTAGCCATGGTCAGACAAAGATGGGCAAGAGGGTGAAAACGAGAGAGTTACCCAGCGTTCGTCGTTTGAGGTTGCTGTATCAAGGGCGATTCGTTCGTTATGCGTTACTAATGTCGGTGGAAAGAAAAAGTGATGAAGAAGCAAAGAAGGAAACTAAAAGACACTTTGTATAGACACCGCTGATCGGAATTTCAAATTCCGACAAAACTTCAAATTACCTAAAAAAGTCCTAACCTGGGTTGAACGGGGGATGCTACAGACAGAACCACCGGGACAGACCAATCTGTGTATGCTGAATTCTGCAGGCAATAAGGACTGATATGGCAGGGAACTCTCTGAGTCCCTGACTTGAGTCCCGGGCATAGATGGGACTCATTTCGAAATGAAGATAAAACCGCCCCGTCAGGCACAGGAATGGTCGTACTCTTCTCGTCGGGAATCGATCGGCAAGGCCCTCTCTTCTCCTGGTATCAGGACCAACAAAAAGACACATGTCAATTGCGGCCCATCAGTTCGTATGGCGGGTAACGTGTGTGCGAACGTAAATCAAATACGACGTCAAGGCCGATGGAACAACACAACGATAAACGGCGCATATCTCTCCAACCTTCCAAGAGAATTGGTACGATCAATGGCAGGCTTCCCCACGTATGGTCGATTCTCTTATCATGCACGTGCCGCCCTTAACCCACCTACCAGCTTCTGCAAGAAGTTGTTCCCGGCGATCGGCGAATGACATGACCAACTGGCGGTGAAAGAGCTCAGTCCTAGCGATCCTATTCAACCTACCGTCGCTGAAAATGCATTTTTACAGATGATCATGATGTTCAGGAAGACTTTTATACAAGACTCGGTGCTCATGATGGAACTCCACCCCTGCTATCCCATTTGGCAACATTCAATCTTCTCTGATCCAGC
>LT554591.1:196664-224024 GCA_900079185.1 Absidia glauca
AAAATCATTACTAACTACAGACTATATAAATGAGTGACTAGATCGAGACTTTTTCATTGGTGCCAACCCCTTTTTTTCATGCATGAGAGTCCACATATCAGCCTCCACCCGACTCCACCAGATGATCGGATCCATGCAACTGATTCCCGGCTTGACCAAAGACCAGTTTCGGTACGTCGAAGAGATATCCCATGGTCCCCTTCTTGCCGATTTCCTTTTCCGCCTGGATCCAGAAATTGAGCTTGCCCGAGGACTCATCATAGTACCCTGCACAGTAGTTCCTACACCCCATCAGTTTCTTGTTGTTCCTCTAAATGACATAAAAAGTGAGTGACAAGCGAGTGGGGGTAATGGCTTACCTTGTTGCCATTGGGTGATTGCTTGAATGCATGGTACATCTTCTCTTCAGTGTTGCCATTAAAAGTGACATAGGAAGAGTTTTGATCGAGGATTGTCAATAGAGCTACTGGAGGAGGGCTTTTTATAAAGCAAGATGTGTTAGCATTTGACGGCGATGATTGCTTGGAAGACTTACACATTGACAATGGCACTGGAGATGATCTGGATCATAAAGTATGGATCGCCTTCTTCTTTTTCCTTCATATCCTTGGAGTAAAGCTTCCCCACCGCACAACAATGGACCTATATCATACCAGAGTTATATGAATACAGCACGTGCGCTTTTGGTTTTCCCATTGACTTACATCGCCACCCATAAAGGAAACTCGAATGGACTTTTCGCGAGCAAAGTGCTGCAGTTTTTCGATCAAGGTCTTCCGTTCCACTAGATGGTTTCCAGCAGTCCAATCTACAATAAATGATATCATGAAGCACCACCCTGTTTCACATGCTACGGAACTTACGGTCATTCATGTCATCCAGGAGTTCAGGTTCAGAGTTCCACTTGTTCAGTTTGCCCGTGATCAGATCACCCAGCGCCCCGGTTTTGCCAGCCAGTGTCGGTAAGTCAAATCCTGCAGCGCTATCCATTGCCTTTTCGAATAGAGTCAGGCGGGGGTAGATCAAAGGTACACCTTTTTCCATAAAAAACAGCAATCAGTCGGTCTGAACCTTCATCCCCTTTCGATCTTACCTGTCACAACCAACAAGTGCTTTACGGTGGGCGGTAATCGTGTTTGGAGAGTGTCAAAGATCGTCGTATATGTTTCTGGTTGGCAAATGTCTTTCTTGTTCCTTTCACCTCGGCAATCCAAAGAGAGTAGTCCCAGAGCAGGCCCAAGGGTGGTGATCACACTGTTACAGGTCGGTAAGGTGCCGCGAACCATACCATGTTTCTGTGCCAGGTCTACGGTTGTATGATGTTGGAAGAGATAGTAAAATCGGCAGGCGTTTTCGAACAAGGCTACAAAGAAAAAAGGTTGAATACAAACGAGCAGTGTACATTTGTGTGTCTTACTTGTAAAGCAATGTGAGTTTTGCATTTCAGCAGGGTAGGAGCCATACCCATCAATGATGTCCTAAAAGTAACCCACATCAGTTTCCATTGCCATTCCGTTCCTTTTCTTACATGATCGTCCCACATGTTGATCGACGGGATCGAAGCAAATGCTAGAGCCACCCATGGATTTTGGTTACTAAGGATAAAAGACAAAGTCAGTACCATACTCTGTAGTATATAATACTTACCCAAAGTTCTCCACATAGTTCCGAAAGAAGAAGGCTTCCATCCCATCTATCATGTCCTGTGACAGCGCCATTGCCAATCGCTTATCCGGGTTCTTTTCGTCGTTCCAAGGCTGCATGAAGTCCTCCTTGATGATTTTGTCTTGATAAAGCTGGTCGCCACCACCAATCAGTACATGGAACGGCATTACGTAGTGTCGATCAAGCACGTCTTGCCATAGCAGCTGGTCGCCGTACTTGTCCTTCACCTCCTGTGGGATCATGGAGAAGCCGTTGCAAGAGTGGAACATGAAGCGCATGGTTTCTTGAAGCCCGGGTAAGTGGAAGGAGTGCTGCCCATTGTCGCTGTCGTTGCCATAGTGATACGTTGCTCTTTGAGGTTCATGGGTGAGTGGAAGTGCTAAGGGGTAGCGCCAGAACCGATATTGCTGTCGGTAGGTATCGATACATTCGGCCGTGAATTCAAAGCTGCTGCTGTCGTTGCTGTTGCTGGAAGTTGAGGGAAGTGTTACTTTGAGTGAGGGAGGATCGGTTGCTTGGGAGACAATGAGACACGAGCCATACCATGTGCCGGAGTCGTAGTTGATTTCGCTGTAACGAAGCAAAGGACCACATATCACACCTTGATGACCATCGCCGGAATCTATGGTCAAGGATGCCAAGTTTAGTTCATTCGGAGAAGTGGGATCGTTTGATTGAGCCATGTTTCTTTGTGAGTCTGACGTTAACAAAGGTAAACAAAAGAAGAAAGAGATAAAATCGTTTCGGGTTCGGGTGGGCGTTTTGGAATCCGTTCGGAGTTTGAAAAGTGAGACACGCATAAATCTTGAAAATCAGTGGGCCGGTCAGACCTTTTTGAAACGCTAAAGTGCCCGGCTATTTGTTTGGGTGGAAGTAAATAACCACAATGCTGGGGCAAGCGGAGAGTGCCACAACTGCAGAAGGAATAACGAACATCACAACGAAATGAAAACGTCAATGTCGATAGCACAGTAAGGGGTTATACAACAAAAGGCGTTGAACAATGAGCTTAATGGAGTTGCACTGTACAGTACTGTGCTTGACCTTTTTCTTCATGTTATTGTGTGGCTCATTTATTAAAAAGGGAATCAGAATTGTTGCCTTGTGACACTTTGGAGATCTTTTGTGCAAAATTGAAATGGGCGGAGTCTGAAATCCCGCTAAGCACAAAATGGGGAAACTAGTTCAAAAAAGCTTCCTCTTCCTTTTTACTTCTTCTTGCTCTCTCATGTTGTTGCTTTAGTCTCCTCACCAAACACATTATACAACTATCACACCGTCAACCGCTAGACATTCAATGAAAAAGGCACTCTTACGGCCGAAGGCGACAGGCACAGTAAGCGACATTGTGTTAGATGAACAACGATACTACTTTGGTGGAGACCGTGTACGAGGTCGCTTAGTGATCACTCCTTCCAAACCAATCAGACTTACTGGAATCCGCTTGGAATTCTATGGCCATATCAAGACGTATATCAATATCCGAAAACAAGACGGTCATTACTTCTTCCGAGAACTCTTCCCTTTAGATATTCAACCTGGTACCTTGAAGTCTGGCGAAACCTATACCTTCCCTTTTGAATTCAATCTACCTGCCGATACTTATTTACCAAGCTGCACTGAAGTAAGTGATCAAGAAGAGGAAGAGGAAGACGATCGGATACTAATACTTAAAGGATTGTTATAATAGAATGATACGAATACCGGCGGTATGGTTGAATATGTGATCAAGGCTATCACCGATCGTCCTTCCCGCGATGCAGTTACAACTTGCTTCCATCTACCTGTACTGGAACGACTCGACGTGACGAAACCTGGTATGGTGGAACCGGTACGGGATAAGGTGACTTGGCAATCTCAATACCCTGAAGATATCATTGATCAAGACGAGTATCATGGTGTGGATCAAGTTGATTTCTCGGCAACCATCCCTCACAAAGGTTACACTCGTGGTAAGTCATCGAAATATATGATGTTGCCTCATTGTCATGACTTGATGGACTCACTTTAGCATTTCCCATGTTGTTTACATTGTGTAGATCAAGAAATACCTGTTACTGTAGATGTCCATCACTTCCGACCCTATCAACGCACGAATGGACTAGTCATCTCACTGATCCGCCGCACTCGAATTATATGCAAAGAAAAGTAAGTGGGAAAAGGAAGGGGATGCATAACTTGGTACTTAGCGATTTTTCCACTGCAGGGCCTATCTCTTGGCACCCACTGTCATTCATTCAATCAATGCAGACATCGATATTCAGCATACAACCGGCCAAACCATCACCAAATCACTGTTGATACCCCGCTACATCTCACCTACAATCACCTTGGACTCGCAACTCATGCAGGTGGACTATCATATCGAAGTACGAGCTGATTTAAATGGGTCAGATATCACTATGGCTTCATCCGGATTGACTACGATGATGATGATGATGAAGGATAAGCGACAAGGACGGAACGTGGATCTAACGTCTATGCGACTCGAACTTCCTGTAATCATTGGCACTTTACCCTCTTCTCCTTCAACTTTACCACCGGATGTGCTGGATCCCAAATTCGTCAAAGGCGTCAAGCATATCGGACAAGCAAACAACGACCCGCGGCCTTCTTCAAAACTACCCTATTCTCCCATGTCGCCGACATCTCTATTTGGCAGCTTTGATTTCTCATCTATACCCTCGACACTATTGGAGATATCTTCGGCTAATATTCGCGGGGATACTTACTCGAGGCGCCACATGAATCACAACCGATCGTCAAGGCAACAGCAACCGACATGGTCTCCACCTGGATCCGTCAACGATACCAACCCATTATCTCCTACACTCACCACCGCCTCTACAGATTATTCTTCTCTACCAAGTAAGAAAGGCGTGTCAACGGCAACAACGGCGTCAACAGCATTAGGATCAGCAGCATCAGGATCAGCACCAGTAAGGACAGCAAGAACATCCTCCTTGTTCTCACCAACATCAACAATACCCACTTCAGACTATACGAAAGAACCGTCTTCACCATTTTATCTCACTCTCTCTTTGGGAGAGCCATTTGATTTGCTCGGATCCACCTTTCCTTCTGGCAATACTTCGACAAAGAAGAGCACATTGGATCAAGTGACAACCCGACCTCATTCCCCTGAACGTACAATCACCGACACTGAAGGCACTAATGGTACACCACGCAGCGGCACAGCATCAACCAGGGACTCAACTTTACCAGACATCGTCTCTGTAATGGATCTCGCACCTTCTGATAATGGATCCTCGGCGTCTTCGGCATCTTCGTCACAGCATCTTGATCGTGCCGCAAATGTTAGTAGGAACAGCACTCACACAAATTCTACTCTGCCCAATGGCTTGGCAACAGCTTCTCTATCGCCTCCACCACTGCCACAACATAACACTAACTCTACGACTTCCAGCAGGAATAGTGCGGATTCTACTAAACTCAATGACTCGACAACGACATCTATTACTGCACAGCCTCCACCTCCACCTCCGAAGCCTCAGCATAATGGTAACCCTGCGCTTTCAAGCAGGAGCAACACAGATTCTACTCAGCTCAATGGCTCAGCGCCAGCCTCTATCACTGCATTTCCAACATCTCCAACATCTTACCATATTAGTAGTCCATCGACTTCAAGAAGGAGCAGCAAGGTTTCCACTTCTCCATCGACGAAGCATCCCAGTCCTTCGATCAACACACCATCATCATCACCAGCACCAGCACCAGCACCAGCACCAGCACCAGCACCAGCACCAGCACCAGCACCAGCACCAGCACCAGCACCAGCACCAGCAACAGCAACAGCAACAGCACCAGCTCCAGCTCCAGCTCCAGCACCAGCTCCAGCTCCTCCTCTTCAAAGCGACACTACAACATCATTGACCATACACGCCAATCTCTTAGTCAAAGATCCCTCTAGTGCCTTACCACAAGAAGTGACGCATCCCATCACCACCGTTGAAGATGGCGCTTCCTCCAGCTATAGACGAGTCTCCACATTCTCCAATTATCATCAGACTGCATCCTCTCTAACACATGGCGAAGAATACAAACCCGAAAGCACCATCGAAGGGCTCGACGAAGCTGCAGCAAGGACCATCCAATTCGACAAACCGCATGAAATGGTCTACACAGATTCGGACGATGACGACGATGACTCGGATGATTTCATCTCGATCCTGGCCCGTCGGGAGAAACAGGAGGTACCCACTGGTGGCTATTGGCATTAACTTACTCTATACTCTACACATATTGTTATCCTTAATATTCTCTTACTCATACTATCATACATTTTGTTTTTACCTTGCCTTTGTAACAATAAAGACTTTACTAAATATTGCAACATTAGACGCATGAGTACCTTTTGGCACAAGTATGATTTGCAGCCCCTACTGGATTTCAAACCCCGCTCCATGCCACAAAGGCTCTCCCACCGCTAATCTCTTTTCTTCGCTCCTTCTTTGCTTCTTCATTATTATTTTTTCTCTTTGAATCGACATTGGCACCGCACTACGAATGGCTCGCCCTCCACATAACATTTTAGAACGATGGACACAGGGTAATTCTCACCGTCATTCCGTGGGTTATTAGATTAGTCTGCCATGCACATACCCTTCTTCAAGTCAAACATATAGCTTAGTCAAAGTGTCATACATTACATCAATAAACAATTTTATTCAATAACAATACGTATTCAAGGGTGTTCGGGGAGAGGGGGAGAGGTGGAGAGGGGTGGATGGTAGCCCGAGCGCAGCGAAGAGTGGCCGCTGGTTGATGCAATAGGACTAAAGATCTATGGTACAGGCTATGTTTGAGGCCGTAGTTTAGCTAATGTGTTGTAATGGGAATGACTAAACAGCTGTAATGAAGCAAATGAAGATGGACAAAGACGGCCAAGCTGTGTAAAAGTATCAGGGCTACATGCCCTAGTGAGTGGCAATGAAAACAGGGCTTGTCATGGAGTGACTAATCTAGTGTAATGATCTAAGGAAAAGGGAGGAGGAAAGCAGACCAGTGGTATCCAAAGTATGAGTAGTAGTAGGTGCTGCGAATAGGTTAAGGGATAGTGCCCTTTATCGGTACAATGGTTAGGGAATCTACTATGGACAAAATGAATGCACCTAAAAAAAAAATTGCGAGGGTTTCCCCATGTTTTTTACATTTAAAATTTTTAAAAGAGCCTTTTTGGGCGACATGAAGCAGTGGTAAAGTCGTCATTAGCATCGTCGTCGTCTCTATTGTTGTCGTCATCGTTGTAGCCGATCTAGTGTCAAAAGAAAGAGGAACGATGCAAAAGGCAAAATGTTAGTAATGGTAAGCAAAAGATGAACACGACGTGAGAAGGGGAGAGTTACCGTTTGTTCGTTCGTTAGTTCGTTCGTTCGTTTGTCGTCGTGGAGTAAAAATAATGACAATGCGGTAAAAAAGTGATGACGAGGGGAAGAAGGAGCAAAAATAAAGAATGGGCAGAAAAAAAGCTCTTGTGGCCAAATCGGGGTTTGAAATCTAGTGTGTGCAGATCACCCAGTGCGTCAAGTCCTAACCATGAAAAGAGACAAAGTGATGTTTATTGATTGTACAGCATGTAACATAAAAATACTAGAAGCTATATACACATTACTTTTCGAAGATTTGGTCATAATGTTCGGCAAGATGGTGCAAAGACTTGTTGAGCCGGAAGCATCTTTCTTCGGCAACATTGGCAAAGGTTTCGATGGTGATGTTGTGCTGCTGGGCAAAGTTGTTGACGATGGTAATGATCGATCTGCGCCTGTTAAAGAAGGTTCGTTCTTTTTAATCTTCCCTCGATTTGACACCCCATTGTCGCTCAAGAGTCTCTGCAGGGTAGCTCCCTCTACCCGGATCTAAATGTTGCTCATGCTGATAGCTTACCCATACTTTCACACATTTCCAGGCTTGCTAAAGAGGGAGAAAGTAAAACAAGCTCCCCATGCGGATTGTGAGTGAAATGTTTTCGACCGATGTCATCGCTTCATTGAGTGTCGATGACGATTGGCATTACATAGACACCGCGATGATCAAGTCTCATCTTTAAAATCAAACGGTTGCATGAATCGCATTTCAAATGCCGCTTTTGCTCTCATTACATCATCTTTACAAAGGGGATGGTATCATCTATGGATCGATTCCTATTTCGTAATAGAATGCAGTGTAGAAGTATGTGGCAAGCTTTTTTTCCAAAGGGCGTGCTTTTATTGAACTACATAAGCATGCTATTCCGAAGAGCAGGTATTCTCGGGTAATGCATAATCGTGATCTGTCATTTCCTTAAAAGAAAGAGAGCACAAGGTACACTCTCATAATATCATGTGTACCAGACATAAAGTGCCTCTCCGTTATCGTTTGGTACAGTAATAGCGATGCTGTTTTAATAGGATCCATGGAGGTAAATGCAGTAAGACCACGAATTTGATTGGTGGGCGGAGTTATAAATGTATTTTGGCGGATGACCTGAAGGGGGAAAAATCAACATGTCGGCTTTTCTTTCTGCTCTCTAAGCTTGGGCGACCTGGTGTATCCTCTCTCTTTCTGAAACAAAGATATGAACATTAAACGGAAATCAGTCAACACAACACTGGAATCACCATCACCATCATCACCATCCATATTAGAGAATCATCGTGGACGCAAACGACACTACAGCACAAACAAGATCAACATGGTAAGTAAACGTGCAGGGCAAGAGAACTACCATTCACTATTCAAGGTACAGGACGACGACGGATTCTCGGATCAAGACCATCAGTTAGAGATGCCGAAATCATTGAAGGATCTTTTGATTGAAGACTGGGAAAACATTACTAAGGATGGCCAGGTAAAAGGGATAAGCCTGAAACGAAAATTTGCTTTGTAACACTTGCCTTTGTCTCTTTTTAAAGCTTGTGGCCTTGCCATCGAAGGTGACGGTGACAGATATTTTGGATCGCTACATGCAGGAATATGAAAAACTCAATGGGTAAGTGACCAAGGTTGTGTGTGTGTGTATTCCGCCATTCAGCTGATGATGTGCCTCCTTCTTTTTGTACCTATTAGGAATGACGAAATGTTGGAACAAACGATTCAGGGCCTCAAACTTTATTTCAACCATTCTTTGGGAACCATGTTACTTTATCGATCCGAACGCAATCAGTACCAGGAACTTTTATCTTATGGGAAAGAGTGGGTGGACCTCTATGGTGCGGAACATCTTTTGCGATTGTTTGGTAAGAACACTGGAAGCGGAGTGTAGTGTGTGTACTAAATTGCTTGGTATGCGTTTGTAGTGGAATTGCCCGTCATGATCCATCAAACCAACGTGGATATTGAAACGACGGAAATCATGAAATCAACGTTTATGGACATTCTGATGTAAGCGTCTGTGATGATAAGTATGATATAAACGATGATGATGTATTGACTGTTTAAGCTTTTCTGTAGATTCCTTCAAGATAACGAAAAGGAGCTCATTGTCAAGGATTACCAGGTCAATCGAAATCGATAGGGCTTGATAATGACGTCAATGGTTCCATTGTCCCCGTTATCCAATTTAAAGATGATGTCCCCCCTATCGATAACGATTTGTTTATAGTTAGCTCCCCCAAACTCATCCAATTATGCAACATTTACCATCTGTTAAACAGAATCATCTATTTGAAACTCCGCCGAATCACAGCTAATATAAAATTTTTCTTGCTTTTGCATCCCTTCTTCTCTTCTTTTACCTTTACACCTCAATAAAATACCCCTTTGCACTATGACTGACTTACCTTTGGAAATCATCGATCATATCTTGACATTTGCCGATGCCTCGAGCCTGTATGAACTGGGCCAAGTCTCTCACATGCTTCGCTCCTTGAGCCAAAGGCAACTCCAAAAGCAACACATTCAACATGCCTCGCTCCGGCTATGGATGCATCAACCAGGAACCATGGCACACACTCCAATGGACTTTACCCAACCCATCTGTCGATCATCATCCGATCAAGTGACCGCTGAATTCAAGTACCTCAACCAACCTCTTCCCATCGACCCTAAAAAGCCTGTTTTCATCGATGGCTGTACCGTGATCTTCTCTACAAGGAAACACTATGGCCTGACATACCCAAATCCAATCATGATGCAACCAGGTGACGACGCTTTGGTCGAAAAGAAAGGCCAATGGACATTGTATGGCGAATCCAAGGATGCAGCCTTCACACCCCTCCGATTATCTTGTGACACCCGCCTCTTCAACCCGATCCTTCTCGATGCTATGCTTCGCCAACAAACCATTCAACTCCAGGAACGTTTGCTCAAAAGACAGCTGCATGCCAGATCGACAATGGCGCTCATCGATCCCAAAACCACCACATCCGCAAAGGATTCATGCGCTGCCTCTAAACCATTGGACATGCCGTGTACCCCTCTCTTGTCTTCTTGATTGACCTCTCCCCCTCCCTCCTCTTGTACAGTACACACCCTTCCCTTTGTATATATCCTAGTGTAGTTAGAATGAAGCTTGATACCCCTTTAAATAAAAAAGGCTGCCCGCTAAAGTCGGAGTTATAAATACAGAAGTGCATGAATTCACATGGGCCATCGATTTTGACCCTCATGACAGGCAGACTTTTAAGAGCATTGTGTCCTTGGATCTACCGAGAAAAACCGAAAGCAAAAAAAAACAGAATTCCCCGGATGCTATGCAGTGATATGAAAGTACAAGTTTATTTAAGCTGGAGCAAGAAGAGTTGACTATGAGAAGTGTGTGTGTGTGTGTGTGTATATGAAGGGGATCTATATAAAAGTATGGCGAAGGGGTAGAGAGACACATCCGTTTATTTCTTGGTGGCGGCGGACTTTTGGGCCTGTTCCTGGCGCCAGAGGGCTTGCAAAGGCTGGAAGACCTTCCCGGGTTGATCACGCAGATAAAACAACTTTGCCCGACGGACCTTCATTTCGTTCGTCTGTTGCAACACCTTGATGGATTGAATGAGGGGTGAGTAGAGGGAGTAGCGTTGTTCGACACCGACCCGCATGACAATGTTGCGCAAAGTAAATGATGTATCAATGCCTTTACGACGAATGGCGATACAGATCCCCATGAACGATGAGGTGGTGGTTTCGCCGGGTCCATTCAACGTTTCCACAACCACAACAGAGCCGGGTTTGATGCCTTGAGGATTCTTGCGTGAGAATAAAGCCTGTCGTCCATCCGTGTTGCGCTCCTCGATTTGCTGTTGTGTGATCGTTTCCATGATGTTTTGGCGGGCAGGGGTCGAGTACGCAGCTACATTGTCGGTTCAAGCAAAGAGAGAAAGAATGTGTGTCAGGCCAGAGTACAAGCAGTGTCTTATTTTACCTTTCATGAAGAGAGAAGGAGTCGAAGAGATCGATCTCCAAGGTGATGTGACGATCTTCTTTAAAGCATTCATTGTGTGTAAAGTAAGAGAGAGAGGACAAGAAGGAAAATTTTGTTTTGATAAAGTTTTCAAGGGGCGAACATCGAGAGAGTCACTGTGAAATTATTCAAACCCCGACTTTTGCCGCTGTGAAGAGACGTACGGAAAGAGTTCATTGTAAGGGGTAAAACAGCACTTTGTACAGAACAGTTTGAAGAGTGGCTTTTATTGATTGATATACACATGACTAAATAAAGCTATGGCTATGCTATAGGACTACGTGGAGCTGACAGGAAGATGTCTACAAGCCATGTCATGCCCTGGCTTATCTAGTGCATTAACAAAGGAAGAGACATGACTGGCCAAGCTAAGATTGTTAGTGATAGTGTTCAAAGGGATTGAGTCAAGGAATAAGGCTTTTTAAAAAGTGCAAAGGCTAGACAATCTACATTGGAAAAAGGAGCAATGAGGCAGAAGGCAAATGTTAGTCAAGGTGAGAAATTGAGGTTCATGAGAAAGAAAGAGATACCTTTTGTTCGACGCTAATTGGTGTCCAATCGTAAAGAGTTCATGTCAGGGGAAATGTCATTCCGACGGAGAGATAAAAGTAAAGACGATGTATGGTAAAAGTGAAAAAGAAGGGAAGAAGGGAGGGAAATAAGTTTGGGAGGAAAAATCTGTATTAGTCAAGAATTTGAAACTCCGATATTTGGAAAAAGGACGGGCCCTCCCCTTGGAAAAATGTTACTTTTTCTCGAACATGCATTTTCTCGAGAAACAATTATTCAACCTGCCTGAAATTTAGCATAACAAAAGATGTGCTTCCTATCTACTGAAAAATGCTAAGAATGCCGGGCTTTCTTGTATAAATCATTGACTTTTGGTCCGCCAAAATCAGTCGCTGTTTGAGGGCTTTGTGTAGAGTTAACAGACGCCTACAACATGTGAAAAGCTCGTTCTTTGTATTGCTTCATAGATACTGGCTGCGTATTGCTTCATGTGAAATTTCAAAGAGAATCATCTATCTCGGTTATGAAAAATAGGGCAACTCTTTACAAAAATGTGGGAACTCAAAACCAAAGTTTTCAAAAAAAAGCTCACAACTTTTCAAACCCCGCCATAGGAAGAAATGTGGCATTCGTCCAAGTAGGATCCTGTTGTCCCGGTGCAATGCACAGACAGATCTTTTTTCTTACTCTACATTGATTTACGTACCAGCTTTCACTAGTATAGACCACATCAATAACTCACCTTTTATGCTACATCCATGGGTTTGCTTCACTGCCACACAATGGGTGTAGAGAGCGGGGTCTGAATAAGCTGCCGTGGTTAGCTTTCCCCACCCTCAGATGACAGGACATTCTGCGCTTTTGAGCGAAAAACTAAGCATGGGTATGGCTGAAAAAAAGTGCTACTATGTCAAGGATAATGGGCTAAACATTAAGGGATAGACAACGTGGACAGTACCATCTACAGACCAACACCGTATGCACCGAGACAAAGCCTATCCAATGCTCTTTCTTTTTGGCATGGTAGACTTACTTTTACATGAGCAACCTTAATAGATCACTCTCTCTTCAGTGAACAATCTCTATGGGTTATCCTTCTCCGCTGCGTTTAGGTTTCTTTGTACCAGAGACCACTCATTAAGACGGAGTCTCCATTACAAACGCACCTGTCAACGCAAATATGGCATGAAGACGACGGTAAGTCTTAAAAAGTATAGGCTTGGTTCCATTCAAACGATACTCTCCAAGTCAGAAAGCGAAACACTGCCTCGCTTTGACCCCTTCACAATGTAAAGCATGGGCTGCCATTTCCAAAACTCCGCTCAAAGCGGCGGAATTTGAATTTGCGTATTTCATTCAAAGGCCTCCCCTCGCCCTCTCTTTCTCTTTCTTTTGCTTTCTTCTTCGTTTTCTCACCCGACTCAATGGAACATTACACTAATGATTCTAACGATCCGCCAATTTACAAGAATATTCAAGTCGTCAAAGCTTGGTAAGTTCTGTACCTCTGCATTGTGGAGACTAATGCTTCTCCCCTCTTTAGTCAACGACACAAGCTCATCTATAGGAGGCTCACCCACCATTCAAGGCCCGGACCAATATGAACTTTTGACAAAGATTGGCGAGTAAGTCACTCATGCAAAAAAGAAAGCAAATAGACTAATGCTCCCCTTGTAGTGGCGCCTTCTCGAATGTTTTCAAGGCTCGGGATAAGACGACGGGACAACTGGTCGCTATCAAAGTAGCTCAGAAACGTGCACAGGTAAAGATACACACACACACTTTTCCATACCTATCTCACCTTGACGTCTTTATCAGATAGGAAACAAGAAGAAACAGGTCAAGGTAAGCCCAAGACTAGTGTATCCCATTTTTTTAGACCCGTCTTCCCTTTTTTTTCTTCTTTGGTTATGTAGTGTACGCATGTGTTGAAAGAAGTGCAAATCATGCGCGGGCTCCACCATCCCAACATTGTCCAACTCGTCCACTTTACCGAATCCAAAGATGACTATTACTTGGTACTTGATCTATGTGAAGGGGGTGAATTGTTCCATCACATCGTGCGACTAACTTGGTTTAGTGAAGATCTAGCACGGCATGTCTTTTGTCAAGTCGCGGCAGGCGTACGGTACTTGCATGAAGAATGTGGTGTAGTCCATCGGTAAGAATTCCCCCCCCCCATCTACCATAGTAAGCTCACCTCCGTTTTTATATAGTGATATCAAGCCTGAAAACATCTTGATCGAATCCCTGCCTGACCAAAGTGAATTCGGGAACGTCAAGTTGGCGGATTTTGGCTTGTCAAAAGTGATCCCGGGCACTGAAACGTTGACGCCTTGTGGCACCATGGGATA
This sequence comes from Absidia glauca, assembly GCA_900079185.1. Classification (NCBI taxonomy): domain Eukaryota; kingdom Fungi; phylum Mucoromycota; class Mucoromycetes; order Mucorales; family Cunninghamellaceae; genus Absidia; species Absidia glauca. Next base: position 210,582 of record LT554591.1, read on the forward strand.
CACAGCACCTGTAAGTGGAAGTAAAAAAAACCCCCCATCAACAACAAATAACCGCCTTTTATGATACGATAGGAAGTGGTGACGGATCAACAGTACTCTAAATCCGTGGACATGTGGGCTCTTGGCTGTGTGCTGTATACAATGCTGTGTGGGTACCCTCCCTTCCACGGGGACCATATGATTGCAAAGGTCGTCCATGGCAACTATAGCTTCACAAGTCCGTGGTGGGATCCCATCTCCGCCTCTGCCAAGGATCTGATTGTCCATTTGCTCTGCGTCGACCCCAAACAGAGGTATACTATCCATCAATGCCTGCACCATCCTTGGATCAAATCCCCCTTGTAGTTATAATATCCCCTCCACTTGATTATCTAAACCAGCACCCCACTTCATTCTCTTAAAAGACATATTGTAGTCGAATAAAAACTGTTTACTTGATGTATTCTTTGACTATACTATAGATTTGAGTAGCGGAAGGCAGACTAGGCTAGAGGGACGAAATGGGTCCTGCGGAGTTAGAAATGATACAATGCAGATTTTTTTTATTTGATTGATTGCGGATGATGAATACTAGTAAAGTGTGTATGGTAATGCTATACTGTACAGAGAGATGGGGGAGAGATTAAGAGTAGTTGAGTGATTTTGCCCATTCATCGTCCACGGAGATAAGTTCAAAGGTGTAATCGGCGGGTTCAATGTTCTTCAAGCCAGTTGGGGGTATAGTCATTAGAGGGGAAGGATCCCTGTAGGTTGGTGGGTTTGTCAAAGGCGTGCCGACTGCACCTACCGCCGCTGCTGCTGCCGCTGCTGCTGCATCTCCCTGAGATGTAAACATGCCCGGAATCATTGATGTGGCTGTCCTTAACGGTGGTGATGATGTTACGGACGAGGCGGATGAAGAGGATGAGATGGCTGGGTATAAATGTTGCTGTGTAGATCCTTCTTGTTGATGGTGTAGGTGGAAGAGATGCTGTTGTTGCTGAGGATGGGGGTTGAGTAGCAGAGAAGACGAGGGCGGTGGTGGTGAGGGGGTTGTAAAGGGAGTTGGGAAAGCACGCTGGTGGTGCTGATGGTGTTGTTGTAACGTCGACATTGTCTTTGCAAGCATATGTGCGTCATATAAATCATTCGATCCCAGCATGTGTTGCAAGAGTTTATCATGATCAGGCAACGATTCGGTCGAATTGATGTTACTGGCAATAGGTGATGAGGTTGTCGGCGTGGGATTCGTTGTCGGGCTGTTGTACAGGTGATTCATGGCAGAGGTAAACATAAACGGTGAGGAAGTTGAAGGAGTGGTGGTTGCAGCTGCCGATGAAGGGTGTAAGAAGGTATCGATCAAGCCAACAAAAGAGTGTACATCACGGAATAGAAGACGTTCGAGGACCAACCCACGGATCATCTCCAACGACAACTTGAATTGGTGTTTGGCGTCCTTGGCAACATTTAGCACGGGGTGATCCACATCCATCGCATGTACCAGGGCACCAAAGATCCCCGAGAACGCAGAGAGAGAGCCGTTCGCCCACATCAGCCGAGGGTGCTGGATAGTACAGTTCACCAAATGAGTCACCACAATCGCCACCGCCCGCCGCCGTTCACCTTGGATGGGCTCTATCTGGAAGCGACAGCACAAGACCAACGACAGTTCCAAATCATAGGACAGGAGATGAAGAGAGGCCACCATGGAGGAAGTGGGGAGAAGGCCATCACGACGCCACTGGAGATCTTCAGGCAACTGGTCCCGCCATTGCGCCAGTTTATCCAAAAAGTAAAGCACCTGGGATTCCTTCTTAGTCGTCCATTCATCGCCGCTACGAGAGTCAGAGGTAAAAAACACCAGCACCTGCTCCACCAGCATCATCAAGCGGCAGAGATGGCCAAAGCCGTCCAAGACAGTGCGTTCCTTTTGGTCGTCTTCGGGGAGCGGGGTTGGTAAATCCAAGGAGATATCTTGCGATCGCAGCATCCAGGGCCGCTCCATGGTGCAGCTTTCCAGTTTATCCATGACATAGCACGTCCAAAGCACCCGTTTGCGAAGCTCGATATCGAATTGAGACATTTGGCTGCTGTAGTGAGAGGTGTGTAGGCCCAGTTCCAAACACATGCGGATCGCCATGCCACTGTACATCCACGCACGGCTTGACCGCCCTTTTTCTTTGCGCTGTTTGTCTTCGTAGGCCACCATGTAGAGCAAGGCAATCACGGTGCTGATCCGAGGCACGTCCATAAAGTCGTCCAAGAGTTGCCGGGATCGCTGGTAGTATCGGTCGGCGTCTGTTGAAGGGGTTGTCGAGGAATAGATCATGGCAGGGATGCCGAGGGGTGGTGGTGGTTGGTCGTGGTCAAGTTGGTAAACTGAGGCGTGCGCATAGATCATGTTGAGTAGCAGCGGAGTGATCAATGGGCCCTTTGCATGCAGTTGGTCGTAGAACATGCTTTTCGACATGGTGGGCGGTAGGTGGGTATGGCAGTGCGTAAAAAAGACATGGATCAGCTGTTCTTGAAGCGCTTTGGGGGGCATTTCCAAAGACCCCGTGGTGTAATGGCTGGGTAAGGAGGTCGGTTCGCTGGACCATCGTACAAAGTCGCCATAATCGTGCCAAGGAGCCACGTTGGTCTTCAGGCCAGAGAGGTCTTGGTGGAGGGTGAGTTGAACCAGGCCCTGGCTAAGCTGTTCCATCATTTTATCGGACCGAGTGATCGTTGCCGTATTGTTATTGCTGCTCTGCGTGTTCAGTTGTTGGTGGTGGAAGAATTGCTCGGTAGCGCCGTTATGGTTGGTTTCGTCGACACAGTCCACATCGTCCTTGCTGCCGCCTTCCTGTTCCAAGGGAAGAGTATCGTCGGGATCCATTTTGATATACGTCGCTTCGGTATTTTTCAGATACATGCATTTCCTTCGCCGCGCTATATAAAGAAAAAGAGTGTTACAAAATCACTTGAGCTTCTTTTTTGGGGGGAGAGAAGATGTCAAATTACCTTTGCACTATGTGACAAAAAGCGATCAATGCATATGAAACAGAGCAATACAGTGAGTCATTTCTGGACTGAGACAAGCCGGTTGGTTGCTATATACTTTACCTGCATACAAGGTTGCTTCCCATCGCACTAGTAGAAAAGGAATGGGTTAGTCAGTTGCATGCTACAGATGGCTCCTATGTGTTCTTTTTACCTTGATCTTTTTCATTCGACATGGATGACATGCTCTTCCCACCTTCAACCGTTTGTGTCTGTTGTCATCTATATAGAGGGAAAAGGTGCATATTAGTACAAAAGGCGCCCCCATCCGTTCCCGAAATGTACAAATCTAAGTTGTTTTCATTCGGACGGTTTGGTCTTACCACGTAATGGTAAATCAAGGGTGGCAAACATGGCTGTATTAGTGTGATGGAGATGATGAGATCTAAGGAATGGTGTCGACAATGAATGGGATGAGGAAGGAAAAGAAAGAGAGGAGGAATGAATGAAGAGAGAGAGAGAGGAAGAGGAAAAAGTGAAGAAGCGGGAAATCAAAGAAAAAAAATGATGGCGGGATTTGTAGACCCTTTGACAGATTCTAGCCAATCAGAGATGAGATGAGTCTTCAACCCAAAAAAACGTAGTGGGATGATTGGGCAGCTTGGGGTTGATTTCGGATTGGGGTGTTTGAAGTGTTGGTTGATTGGGTTCATTTTTATTATGTACAGATGATGCCATTTCTAAACTTCTACAATATGCTGCACCTTGCCACATTCTGGAAGATGTTCACCGCGGTATTTGATCAAGTATTCGCCTGTTTCTTGACAGTAGGTGGATGTCTTATTGACAGGGCAGCCCTATTATCACAAAGTAAAAGCAAAAACATTAAAAGTTGGGCCTTGAAACGCCTAAAGTTGGGTTTTACCTTTGTGCTGTTGGAGCATTTGAAGTAAACACTCTTGTTCCCGGTCTTCTTTTGGATAGTGTTGCCATTGTTCCGCCAAAAGTGGCCATCGAGGTAAGGGTTGTCTCGAGTCTCCACGAGTTTGGTGATGGCTTGCATTTCTCTTCGTTTCCTTGGTTTCTGGCAGGGTGGGGTTGACATCATGGAGTCCTTATAAAAGTCGGGTATGGGAGGTGATGATAAGGATTCATGTTGGGTATCAATGCTTTCTGGTAAACTATCATGCCAAGACGATCGGTGAGCGGAGTTTAAAATAAGCCAAAAAAAATCAGGGACGCTTTTTAAACAAGAGCTGGGTTTACCTCTGTGTCATCTGTTGCAAAAATATGGCTTCATCCAAATCATCAGATGTATTATCCGTTGCGTTGTATGGTTCGGGATGTTGGAGTCGTGTGATGGATGATGCTGGCTGATGAAGCGATGGAGATGTGCTTGTTACTGCTGAGGAAGAGGGCGGGACCGAGGGAGACGAAGACAGTAAAGAGGTTGTTGTGAAGGGTCCTTGATGATGATGCTGCAATAACATCAGGTCGAGTTCTTTCGCTCGTAGTCTGGCTTCTTCTGTCCGCCGTCTGTCTTCTTGTAGTTTGCTTTCTAAGATGAGCTGCAAAAGATCAGGTTGTGATCGGTACTGCAAAAGGACTTGTTGAAGATCGTATGAAGGAGGAGGCCACGCTGCTGATGATGATGATGATGCGGAGCCGGCCGAGGTTGATGAAGAGGACGAACAAGGTGGTGTGTGTGAAGTAGTAGGATCTTCGGTGCCTGTAAAAAGGGGTGGGTCGTCCTTATGCAGAAACATTAGCTGATCAGGTTGATACAATGGCACTTTGGTGAAATCAGGTTCAGATTGGCAGAAATCCATAGTGGTGGTGACGATGATGATGTGTGTGGGGAAATGAAGAAAAACAAAAGAAGAAGGAAGAGGCAAGGGAAAAAGAAAAAAGGTCCCAAATAGAGATTTGAATCGTTGATAAGAAAGAAATAGGCTGTATCGGGGTTTGAAAATGATCACTGCCCAATCAGTGAACCCAAACAGTTGGGTTATCAAAGCGGTTATCAATGAAAACTACCAATTTAGAAAGGTAACAAGGTGCCATGGAGGAACGAGAAAAAATAAGTCCTGTTGGGTTTCACTGACCCACCACCACGGGGAACCGCCCTTTATTCGAATGTGGAATTGATTGGATGACGGGGGGAATGATGTGATTATCGATTTTTGACATGTTACCCAGCCTTTCCCGCTACTTGCTATATATGTCTTGATTTTGAGGGTCCTTCCTTTTAACGACATGCTTTTTCCCACCACTGTCTTCAATCCCAAACTATGTAAGCAGCGGTCAGGCATCATGTGCACGGTAGGAACCGCAGGAATTCATGACATAAGAAACAAAAGCTCTCACCCCTCCTTTTCCTTTGTTCCTTTATAGAAAGCGTTCCGCGGTTGGTCGGTTCGGACAATGATCGATGTAAAAAGGCACCAAAATCACCATTCGAACCCCGTTCATCCTTGCTTGTAGAAGAAAAAGCCAAGCCTCAGCCCATCAAACCATCAAGCCCAAGCGGGGTTTAAATATGCATGAGCGGTGTTTGAATTACCACAGACTGATTCCTAGCCAGCCCATCTTGCCGACTTCTTTTTCTTTCTCTTTCCCTCTACTGGTCATTATCATCCGTACGTATCAATAGCATCAATCAGCATCGACACAGACAATCACATGTACAGGATAAAATAGCGATACTAGGACGAAGTGGATGGATGGATGGATGGATGGATGGATGGATGGATAGGTCATGAAGAACGAACACCGACGGGGTACATGTGATTGTCTGAATGCTTCGATCCAATTTAAAAACGCAGGGCAAAATGGAAACCATGGCGGATCACTCATATTGTGTTTTATCTTTTTATAGAACATGGTTTTGAAACACAACAACCAATTGCCTAACCAACATTTCCGCAAGGAATGGCAACGCCGTGTCAAGACCTGGTTTGATCAAGCCGGTCAAAAGAAGTCTCGCCGTGTGGCTCGTGTCCAAAAGGCTACCCGTGTGGCTCCTCGTCCCGTCGATGGTCTCCTCCGCCCTGCCGTCCGTTGCCCTACTCTCCGTTACAACATGAAGTTGCGCTCCGGTCGTGGTTTCACTCTTGAAGAAATCAAGGTAAGGATTTTATAAAAACAGGATGATTTAGCACAAGAAACTAACCCTTTCTTTATAGGAAGCTGGTCTTACTGCCAAGTATGCCCGTACCATTGGTATCGCCGTCGATCATCGTCGCCGTAACAAGTCTCAAGAATCCCTCGAACTCAACGTCCAACGCTTGAAGGCTTACCAAGCTAAGCTCATTGTCTTCCCTCGCAAGAACGGTAGCCCCAAGAAGGGTGACTCTGAAGTAGGTAGAAAAGGGGGTAGTAAACAGTGCATGTACTAACGAGCGACCCTTCAAATTTTAGGCTGCTGAAGTTGCTGCCGCTGTCCAATTCAAGGGTGCTCTCCTTCCTATTCAACAAGTCGCTGCTGGTCCCGAAGCTCGTGCTATCACTGCCGAAGAAAAGGCCACCAATGCTTACATGAAGCTCCGTTACGCCCGCTCTGAAAAGCGTACCCTCGGTGCCCGTGAAAAGCGTGCTCGTGACAAGGCTGAAGAAGAAGCTAACAAGAAGAAATAAATAACTTATCGGAACTTGATGGTTGATGATCACCACCCCCTCTCTATAGCTTTAGTATTGTCTTCTTTTGTATTTGCCAGGGATAGAACGGAATCATTAAAAGGGTCTTCTTTTTTACAATGGCAAGGCTCTCTCTCGGGGTTTAAATGGTTGCATGAATTCTGGTTGCCAGGGACGCATTGACTTTTTGCTTGGTTAGGCGGGGTTTAAAAAATGCTATAAGTCTCCAGTGTTTCAAGATTTTTTTTTTTTGCTTCTTCTTTGCTTCCCCATCACTTTTTTTTCATTCCATTGACGTTCACCGCATAACGGACGATGACGACGACGACGACGACGAACGACGACGAACGACGACGACGAACAAACGGTAAGACTCCCTTCTCAGCTCCTGTTCATCTCTTACCACAACTAACAATTGTCTTTTACATCTCTCATTTTCTTTTCGACTCTAGATTCGCTACGACGATGACGACGACGATAACGATGACGGCAACGACATTGACGACTCGACCACTGCTTTATATCACAAAAAAAGGCTGTTTTAAAAATTTTCTAATGTAAAAACATGGGGAAACCCTTGAATTTTTTTTTAGGTGCACTCCCATTCCATTGTAGAATCTCGTAGTCAAGGTTGCTAATAAAAGTGTGTCAATTCTTTGCCCATTCCCTTCCGCTACAATCACTGATACTTTTACAGAGCGGTACTGCCTTTGCACATCTCCATTGCTTGGTTTTTACAACAGTCTAGTCATTCCCTTTACAACTCATTGCCATTTACACATTAGCCTAACTACCGTCTCAAACAGAGTCTGTACTATAGTCCTTTAAACATGTTGCATCAATAAAAAATTGTAGATATGTGCAGTTGGACCCTACAATCTTGTACATGTCATCAATGTCTAATGGAAAGAGTGGATGGTTTTATTGTTTACATGTGGTAAGAAGACAAGGATGGATATTAAACTAGTGAGAAGGTGGGTGGGGACAAAATAAGAGAAGAGTAGATGTGAGCGTGAAGTGTGTAAAACGAGGGGGGAATAAGTGTATATAAACAATGATAAGTATATAAATCTAACTTTTGGCTTCAATGATAAAGGATTGGTAGTATTTCTTGAATTGCTTGAGATCTGATTGCTGGATGGCTTGGCAGTAGCGTTCGGCAGTCTCCCTTGGGCATTGGATGGAAGGGAAGAAGACATTCAGCATGTAGTCGGCATATTCATTTCCTTGTTTGGTGTAAAGCATCTTTTGGATGCCAGTGATTTCGCCAAAGACCTATCAGAATAAGAATTAGAACGCTTGACCTTTTCCAGCTCGTTCTCGAGGGTACTTACCAGCATAGATTGCCCGTCAGAGATGTTGAAGGCGTTGCTCATAGGCACAGAGAAGGTGACAGGGATCAGTTCATTGTAGACGAATTGGTCGAATCCATGCGCCACCGATGGTTGTTGAGGGGTGCTGGCAAAGGACGTGACAAACTTGAGGAAGACACCAAAGGCTGTCTTTTGTGTTGCCGGATCACTGCTGTCTTTGCTAAAGTGGAGGATTGTTTGTAGGATGGTATTCAGGTGACCACTGTTTCGTTCAGAGACCAATATATCTTCCAATCCAGCGTTAAAGAGACTAACAATGAAGTTCAGGTATGCTTTGCGGAGTTCCATTAGGAGAATGATTTCATCTGTGCCTGAGGCGGTGGTGTTCAGAAAGTCAAAGACCCGCTTCACCAAGGGTAAGAGCAGTTCGTCTATCACATTCCTAATCATTGGCTACAGACGGATACTGTTAATACACACACACATACACCGTTTGTCTGCTTCTTTACCTTGTACTTGTGAGCAATCAGTCCAATAAAGGGCAAAAAGTCCACCAATTCGGTGATTTGGCATTCTGTCAAGAGACCATTGATAAGAGTCGGCAAGTACGGTAAGATTTCTGAGCCAAGACATGTAATGAAGCGGGCAAAAGCAGAGCGGGTCGAATCACGGATAAGCTGGACTTGGTTATAGGTTTGCAGTACATTCAGGATGATTTCAGTCGCTTGCACAAAGACACCAGCCCATGCTTGGTCGCAGGTGGCATTTTTAGGGAGGACAGGGAAGCCTAAAAGACAAGAAGCCCGTCAGTTCGAGTTTCCATAGCTAAAGATTGTTTCTTACCTTTGGCAACAGCACCAATAGCGAGTACATAATGATGTAGCTGGATCATATGCAATTCATCATCACCACTATAGCCTTGAGCCATTGTCGTCTGGATGCCTTCGACCAGCGGTTGCAAAGCGATCTTGAGGTAGTCGACCTTCTTGGAGGATTCCAAATGTTCGAGCGAGATAAGTAGGCCAACGGTTTCAAACAAGTAGAGCTGGCTATCAAAGAGGGAGGCAGCAGGAAGAGGCATACCATCCACGGTGCTAGTGAGCACAGGCAGTTCGGCCTGAATAGATAATAGATCATCAAGTGAGGAGAGTACAGTTTCCACATAGGGACCCATGCTGGGCTTAAGATTTTTCACAAACCTATGGAACAAATACCAACATCTAGATCTGATTTGCTTCAATGTGTGATGGATACCTCGAGAATCCACAAAGGCTTCCAGGGCTTGAGGTAAGTGATCAGGGCGGTATTCGAAGAATTGATAGTAGCGGGAGAGGTTTTCAAAGTACTGGAGAGGCACAGATGGGTGAGGATAGGTGGAGATGTCTTTTTTAAAATAGATAGGATGCATGTGAGTATAACATATATGGTATGATAGTATAAGGTTTGACTTACTGGAGGTCACCATTTCACGCACAAGTTCACCAAGAGGAGATAGCATATTGGGGTCACTGGCGTTCACAAATACCATAGCCGCCTTGGGAAGCACTTCACCATAAGTATACAACACATAGAGACAGAGTTCTACTTCGCGCCAATCGAGATCCCCGCCAGACTTGAATTTGGTAAAGGTTTCCATGAGAATAGAGTGGACATAGCTGACATACAGTTCTTCGTCTATAGAGGCAATATGATCGGTGAACACACGCAGATTCTAAAATATGCAGGAAGGGGATGGGTTAGTTAAGTCTTGACAAAGCTAGAGTATGTCACAGCACGCACTTACCTTTCGTAGTTCAGCAAAAAGAGCCTCTTCTTCGGGTTCATCTTCGTCCGTCCCCCAATCGGTGTCTTCATCATACTTCATTTTCCCAATGATGACGGTAAGGAGAGAGCCCAGGATTTCAAGTTGTGCTTGAGTCAACGGTTGCATCGCCTTCTTCTGTTTCTTGTACTACAATACATAAAAGAGAGAAAGAGAGTTAAACAATACTGTATCTCCATAGCAACGCATTGTACTTACGATTGATAAGACATCACTAACAAAGGGGAATACCGCCGTAGTTGTATCGTCATATTCGTTGGCCAAGAACTTGAGAAGATATGGAGAGAGTTGTTCGATCAATGCCCACGAGGTTGCTATACGTTACAGTAGAGACCATGTCAGTTTTCGTCCTTTTTTTCCTCTCTTTTCTCGAGGATCCTACCTTTTGCTTCGCCAGGGATGGTGGTATCCGAGTTGATCTTGCAAAGCTCGATACCCATGACGTTGGTCAAACGAGCAGCGCTTTCTACAAATTCGGGATCGCTCTATATAACATATATTTAACACCCCTACCATAGTCATTCATGCTTTGCTTGCTTACCAAATCCAATCGGCCAAGAGTATCGGTGATGTTGAGCATTTGAATCATGTTGAGCTTGTCCAAAGGCAGCATCCCTTTACTACCAATCTAATCATAAACACAAAAAGAGATTAGACCAGGTGTCAGTGTTGATCCACAGTGTCACTTACATCCGCCAAGCATTCACAGGCAGGGATACGCAGATTAGGATCAGACAAGAGTTCATAGAGGACGCCCATGACCTGGTCGTTGACGACAAGAGAGACATCCATCCAAGCAATATAAAGCCCGATCGTCTTCAGGGCTAATTGAGCGATGCCGGGATTTTGATTCTTGAATTCCTGCAAAAGTTCAAACCAGTACGCAGCCAGAAGTTGAATGTCGCCGAGTCGCATAGAGTCCTTGATGTTCGTGTTCCTGACCACTTCATCCCGGTGTCGAGGAATATCCATTCGCACGATTTCTTCGTCAATGCTGATGCTGAGGCGTAGGAAAAAGTCGGCGGCTTTCTCGTGGCTGGAACCGGTCGATGTGCGGGTCAAGGCCATGATGTCTTTGAAGAAGGAGGGCCAACCGGTGGGATACACTTGGGCGAAAAGAAGCGTCAAGGATTGCGCAGCCTTGTTTCGGATATCTAACATGCAAACAAAAAGCATTCGTTACCAAGGTTTTTACCCTCTTATCCCTTTCACTTACAGGTTTCCTCGGATGCCGTGTCTGTGTTGTCTACAAATTCCCGTTGCAAGTATTCCATCATGGTACGTTCGATGTATTCCACAGCATTTGTATCTAGGGTTTCGTATCTAAGCAATTGTTGATGAGTATGCCATACACGATCTGCCGAAGAAAGTCCTGTTACCTGTTTTGTAAAGTGTTCTCCAAGACTTGAAGAGCAAAGAATCGGGCTTGGGCCACACTGTGATACAAGGGTTAGATGACAGATCGCATTGTTGTAGGAGTACACTTACGCTTTGGGTTCCTTCATGAAGAGTTGTAAGCAGAGCTGCCAACCCTCGGGTGAGTTTTTGATTTGTTCACAGTACGCATTTGCCTAAAGTCAAGTAACAAATCATGAGTAATGGTCGTCACGGGGAGCAGGTGCTATCACACGACACCAAGTAGCATCATTATGACTCTTTCCTGGTTGTCCCACCCTATCCCGCAGTCAATATGCACTCTATCCCTGCTTACCTGAGCTTTGAGATTGGGGTCGACGTGAGGATCCAAAGCACAGATAACGGCTTGTTCAATCTGGTCCATTAAGAATGTATCGTCTAAGGTTTTAATGAAGGCGCAGTGAAGATTTGTTGTCAAATGTCAGTCGAAGGCGATCTTGTTGTGAGTTTCTATCCGTGGTTTGCTGCTGACCAAAGTGAAGACGGAGAGGCGATTGGGTAAGTGATCTAACGGAAGAAAATGATAGAAAGAGAAAGATTGAAAGACAGTGATCAGTACAAGCAGGTGGATTCGCTAAAAGTGGTTCATTGATGGGTTTCAGGATCACACTACTTACAAGTTCAAGTTGTTATTGTGGATAATAAGTTAGACAGGTGAAGAAGAATCGGCCGCGTTGGCGGGTTGATTAACAAAAAAAAAAGGTGAAGAAAGGGAAAGAAGAAGCGAGAAAAAAAATTGAATGTGCGTGGCCCACACATAAAATTTCAACATTCACACTCCGATAGTTGGGCCACTTTTGAAAACTGTCACTTCTCCAGAAGGAAGAGGATCCTTCCATGACAACAAGAAGACTGAACAGAGTGAGATGATGACTACAGATTCCAGAACCATGTCATAGTATGTGCATTTCTCTCGAACCCTCACTATGGTGAGGGTTCGAGCACGCAAATGTTGGTGGCTTTGCTTACGGACCACGAGTCGGTACTTTTGGGATTGGTGGCTATCATTGGTCCGCTTTCTTTCTTTGGGCCCTTTTCAATGCGTCGAGCGCACGCTTCGATAGGTGCTCTTTTATCATACCAACCGTTTCCCTGTGCATATAGTAGTAACACGGATCAAAGACGGTGATCTTTGGCTTTTGTTGCATACTATCTTGACTGACAGTCAACTACAATGGTTCGGTACACTTTGACTTAATCGATCCCTGTTGTTATGGATAGGTACTATACGAAGCAGCATCCAGTCAGACAAGCTATAGAAATGTAGGGCTTGAAAAAAAACGGGATGTGAAATAAAGTGAAGTCTGTCGGAGTCTGAAAATAGCAGACTTTTTTTGGAAACTTTACAATTTTCAATTCCAAAATTTTGTAACGAGTTGCCCTATCTCTCAAAACCGAGATGAATAACCCACCTTCAAATTCCACATGAACCAATGTGCAACCCATATCTATGGAAAGATAGCAAACTTACAGTGTTTCTGTGCTATATTCGTCCGGTAACGGTATGCAAGCCCCTAAAAAAGCGACTGATCGGAATGCCCCCACAAACAACAATTTATCCACTAAACCCAAACATCCCTAACATCGTTCGATAGATAGGAAGCATACCTTCCTCCATGTGAAATTTGAAGTGGGGCTTGTTATCGTTTTTACGACAAACATCATGTTCAACTAAAAGTGGCACTTTTTCATGGACCATGGTCCATTCTTTTTTCAAAAGCGGAGTTTCAAAATATGGGTGGCACTTTGGTTTTTTCAACAGAGGATGGCGCTGTAGAGTTCAAAAGGGTGAAGCAGCAAAGCCAAAAAGTGCGCCTAGTCCTTTTATACACTTGACAAGAGAGATTTGACGACAAAAGTCATTCGGGGAATGCTACAGACAGATCCATCCGGACAGAACCAACCTGCGTATCCTAAATTTTGCTGACGATAAGGACTTGAATGGCGGGCAACTCTCTGAGTCCTTGACTTCAGTCCCGGTCATAGATGGGACTCGACTTGAAATGAAGATAAAATCGCCTCTGCCCACACACACCTCCAACAATGTGAGCCTATGCACTCTAGATTTCAAACCCCGATTTGACTACAAGAACTTTTTTATGCCCGTCCTTTAGTTTTGCTCCTTCTTCCCCTCGTCATTACTTTTTTGCCTCCACATTGTCATTCTCTTTACTCCACAACGTCAAGCGAACGAACGAACGAGCAAACAAACGAACGAACGGTAACTCTCCTCTTCTCACGTCATGTTCATCTTTTGCTTACCATTACTAACTTTTTGCCTTTTGCATCGTTCCT
>LT554591.1:224034-237648 GCA_900079185.1 Absidia glauca
ACACTCCCATTCCAGTGTAGAATCTCGTAGTCCAAGTCACTAGTAAAAGTATACCAATACTTTGCCCATACCCTTCCGCTACTATCTTTGATACTTTTACACAGCTTGGCCGTCTTTGTCCGCCTCCATTTGCTTGTTTTTACAGTAGCTTAGCCATTCTCATTACAACCCGTCGCCATTTACACATTAGCTTTACTCCGGCCCCAAACATAGTCTGTACCGTAGCCCATTAATCCTATTGTACCAATAAAACTTTGTTATGTATGCGAAGATAGATCTTACGATCATGTACATGTCATTAGATTCATTACAACTAGTAAATCAACGGTGTTTTAGGAGTTGCCAATGATGAGCTACTCATCTGTAGTTCGGTTTTTATAACGTACATGGTATTGTCATGGTTACGGATTTGAGAAAAGTCTTTCGTAGGATGATTCAAGTAGGTTTTATTGATGTAATGGGTCAATGGGCTATGGTACAAACTATGTCTGAGGTCGTAGTTAAGCTAATGTGCAAAATGGCGACGGGTTGTAATGAGAAGGACTAAGCTACTGTAAAAACCCAAAAAATGGAGACGGACAAAGACGGCCAAGCTGTTTTAAAGTATCAGAGATAGTAGCGGAAGGGTATGGGCAAAGAATTGGTATACTTTTATTAGTAACTTGGACTACGAGATTCTACAATGGATTGGGAGTGTACCTAAAAAAAAAATTGCGAGGGTTTCCCCATGTTTTTTACATTTGAAAATTTTAAAAGTGCCTTTTTGGGCGACATGAAGCAGTGGTGGAGTCGTCATTAGCATCGTCGTCGTCCCTATTGCCGTCGTCATTGTCGTAGCCGATCTAGTGTCAAAAGAAAGAGGAACGATGCAAAAGGCAAAAAGTTAGTAATGGTAAGCAAAAGATGAACATGACGTGAGAAGAGGAGAGTTACCGTTCGTTCGTTCGTTTGCTCGTTCGTTCGTTCGCTTGACGGTGTGGAGTAAAGAGAATAACAATGTGGAGGCAAAAAAGTAATGACGAGGGGAAGAAGGAGCAAAACTAAAGGACAGCCAAAAAAATAATCTTATAGCCAATCGGGGTTTGAACTCTAGAGTGCATAGGCACACATTGTTACAGGTGTGTGTGGGCAGGATCGTGTTTTTGAGTTTCAATTTGCAGCAGATCCCTAACATATCAGAGCGAGCATGCTACTACATTCTTATGCTATGATGTGGACTGACATTTTGAATGACAAATAGGCTGGATCAGAGAAGATTGAATGTTGCCAAATGGAATAGCAGGGGTGGAGTTCCATCATGAGTACCGAGTCTTGTATAAAAGTCTTCCTGAACACCATGATCACCTGTACAAATGCATTTTCAAGGACGGTAGGTTGAATAGGATCACCAGAACTGAGTTCTTTCGCTGCCAGTCGGTCATGTCATTCGCCGATCGCCGGGAACAACTTCTCGCAGAAGCTGGTAGGTGGATTAAGGGCGGCACGTGCAAGATAAAAGAATCGACCCTATGTGGGGAGGCCTGCCATTGATTGCACCAATTCTCTAGGAAGGTTGGTGAGACATGCGCCGTTTATCGTTGAGTTGTTCCATTGGCCTTGGCGTCGTATTTGATCCACGTTCGCACACACGTTACTCGCCATACGAGCTGATGAGCCGCAATCGGTATGTGCCTTTTTGTCGTACCTGATACCAGGAGAAGAGAGGGCCTTGTCGATCGATTCCCGATGAGAAGAGTAAGACCATTCCTGTGCCTGGCGGGGCGGTTTTATCTTTATTTCAAATTGAGTCCCAGCTATGCCCGGGACTCGAGTCAGGAACTCAGAGAATCCCCCGCCATGTAAGTACTTATTGTCCGCAAAATTCAGCATACGCAGACTGGTTCTGTCCCGGTGGTTCTGTCTGTAGCATTCCCCAAGTCATTATTTGTAGTCGGAGTGTGAAATTTCGTTGGGCTGCGAGCGAGAAACCGGAGTTTTAAATAATTGGGCGAGTACCGGTCCATTTGACTTTTTTGGCTTTTCACATTTGTTCCTCTTTCGCTTCTCTATTTATATCCTCTTATTCAATGATCGGTGTCGATGAAATCTTAAAGCGACGTATGTAAAATAGTCCAAAGCAGTCTATTACCACTGATACTAATACATGCTTGGCTAGGGTTCCTTGAACTGATAAAGTCGGTGCAGCCTGCTGGACGATGGAAACTTGTCGTGGTCGATACACTGTCACTAAAGATACTGAACTCTGCTTGCAAGATGTATGACATTTTGGAAGAGAACGTAAGATGACCTATCCTATTTGTAGACTTGTCAACTTGTTACTAACCCCCCCCCTTTTCTTGCTTGTGTGTTGAACATGAAGGTAACATGTATGCACTAGATGACCTGGAAATGGGCTGTAGGGACCAGGAAACTTACTTTTTTCAATTTCTTTTGCCTGTAGTGGTTGAAAACATTGAAAAGTCAAGAACTCCCTATCCTAGTGTGGAAGCTGTTTACATTTTGACACCATGTATTGAATCTTGTTCTCGGTTGGTGGATGACTTTGCACGCCGCGAAGGTCCCATGTATGCTGCTGCTCATGTCCACTTTATCAATGGTAAGTAACCCTCCACGAAAAGTTGTATACTTATAACAGTCTTTTCTTTTAGCTCTGGACAATGTTGTATTTGATGATTTCACCAGGAAATTGAATGCGGCCAATGCTTCCAAGTATATCCAAGGACTAAAGGAAATGTATGTGGACTTTGTTGGTAAGTGTAGATGGAAGGCGAACATGTATAGATTGTATCTAATTGTGTATATGCTTCATTCATATAGTGCGTGAACCCAACGTGTATTCCTTGGACGATGAACGCAAGTTTTCTGCATTATTCGGTAGCGATCAATCCAAAGGGGGCAATAGATCTAGCTCCGCATCAAGTGCGGATGGTGAATTGGATGATATGGCGAAACAGGTATGTGCGAATGAACGAATAGAACACACAAGCTAATCAGGATCGGTGTAGATCCTCTGTCTATGTGTTACTCTAGGTGAAAACCCTCAAATCAGATACCATCGACCGTTGGATGTGCAAGGTACCATCAACAGAAACATCCCATGGCACCTTGCCAAGCTGGTGCAAGCGGAATTGGACAACTTTTGTAAAGTGAACCCTGATTTCCCTGTAAGTAACGTAGTAGGATCTATGGACTCGTAGACTACAGCTTCTCATTCCTTATTATGCCATAGCCACCTCGTGACCCTCCATTGCCTCAAGGGACCCTTATCATACTGGACCGAACGATTGACCCCATTGCGCCCTTCCTCCATGAATTCACCTACCAAGCAATGCTCGCTGATCTTTTGGCTGCCGAGGAAACATCGGGTGGATTGAAGTACGCTTATGAATACACGCAAGAAGATGGGACGAGCAAAGATCACGAAATCACCTTAAACGAACAAGATACCGTCTATACCTCCATCCGACATATGCATATCGCCAGCACAACCGAGCAACTGATCGACAACTTTAACGACTTTGTTGCTGAAAACAAAGGCTCCTCGGGAAAGTAAGTAGTCTCTTTGTCGAGGGATCTGAACTGACCTTGTTCTCTTTTCTTAGCCAATCATCTGTCCGAAGTTTGAATGATATGAAACAAATGATCGCCAATCTTCCCCAATTCCAAGAAATGAAAACCAAGGTAGGTTGTCAGGGCAACCAAATGAGAACTATTTGTTTACTTGATGGCTCAACCAACCTTATTGTAGTTTTCTGCTCATATGACCATCGCCAGTGATTGTATGTCTGAATTCACCAAACAAAACTTGGAAACGATTGGTCTTGTTGAACAGGTACAGTGTGTCAAGAAAAAAGTCTTAAAGCTTCCTTTTTTTGGGATGACCAAGCCGATGCACTAACTCCGCACTTCTAACAGAACATGGCTTGTGGAGAAACACCAGATGGCAATGTTCCCAAGCATCTTGTGGATGAACTGGTACCCATTCTGGATGATCCTTATACCAGGTAAGTCGCCCCCGACATTTTTAATACCCCTGGATGCTTATCAAGCTTTCGCTCTCTTTATAGTCAAATGATCAAAACCCGACTGATCATGCTTTGGATTGCCACTTCGGACAAGATCGACGCAGACGAACTCCAGCTTTTGATGGCGCACGCACGATTGGACCAAGACTACAAGGATGCCATCGACAACCTCTCCCTTCTCGGCGTCCAGCTCTCGAAATCTGCCAACCGGACCGGCCAAAAGTCCAAGAAGGAAAAGAAGAAGCGGGAAAGTGTGACCAACCCCAACGACGTCCCGTTTGACCTCTCCCGTTATGTACCTGTGGTGAAACGGGTGGTGGAAGGCCATGTCAAAGGAACCATCGACCAAAGTCTCTTCCCTCTCCTCCGTGTCGCTCGCCCTGAAAGCACAAAAGCCGACTCGAATCACTCTCGCAAACAAGTCCCCCAACTCCGGGTCTACAAGACGCAATGGCACAAGAAATCAAGCGGAAACAACGTAAGCAACCATAGACAGAAGGGGAACTAGTACTCATCCATTCTTATAGGCTCTACCCAAACCACCCTCAGGCCCACCCATCATCATCTTCATCGCTGGGGGTATGACCTACTCCGAAGTACGATCTGCATATGAATTGGCCGAACTCTTTGACCGCGAAGTGTATATCGGTAAGGACCAGACAAGAAAAAGAGTTGCATTGGATTCTCACCCTTGTGTTTTTCTTTAGGATCTACACATATCATTGCCCCTGAAAAATTCGTCCATGCTTTGGGTGCACTTGATAAACCTATTCCCCCTGCCAGATCGGTCGTCCCTAGATATAGTCAAAGTGCTGCTGCACCTCCCCGTAGTTCTTCCTCAAACACATCCACCCCCATCCCCTCCTCGTCCGCTCCTCGTGGAAAGCTTTTGAAAAAGTGGTAGTGAAATAAAAAAAGTGTGTCCTTTTTGTAGTGTCGAGATGAAAAATAGATGCCATTGGTATAATTTTTGTTTAAGGCTTTCAGGGGCCGGGGTTTCAAGGCGGAGTTTGAAATTGCCTCAGGTAGACGCCATCCCTTGACCTCAAAACAAACAGGCCAAGCGAAAAAAGTGGAAAGTGGTGGCCCAAGAACCCTTTCATGCTAACAGACGAAACAACTCCCATTTCTAAAAGCCGGTCTCTTTGAAAAAAGGGGAGGGAGGAAGTCTGGTGTTTTTGATTTTATAGTTAGGGCGTGAGTTTGAAAATTTTTTTTGTGACATTGGCTTTTATTGGGGCGGCCCGCCCCTTTTTTCATTCCTTTGCTTCTCTTTTCCTTCTTCAAAACACTTTTTTTATCAGCATGACTTTTCTTTCTACCTTGAACCGCATTGCCCCTGTCGCCACCCGCACTGCTTCGACCTCCATCAAGCCGGCGTTCTCTGCCTTTGCTCAAAAGCGATTCAACT
Source organism: Absidia glauca (assembly GCA_900079185.1). Lineage (NCBI taxonomy): Eukaryota > Fungi > Mucoromycota > Mucoromycetes > Mucorales > Cunninghamellaceae > Absidia > Absidia glauca. The sequence continues at coordinate 229,471 of LT554591.1, forward strand.
CCACTGGTGTCACTGAAGTAAGTGGTCTTTCCAACCCATCAATGTCATTTAATCGTCCTTATCTAGATGACCGTGCGTGATGCTTTGAACCAAGCTCTTGACGAAGAAATGGCTGCTGATGGAAAGATTTACATTTTGGGTGAAGAAGTTGCGCAATACAATGGTGCTTACAAGGTATAGAAAAAAAAAGGACTGACCGGATGGGAATACACGGGAAAATACAAAGAAAGGTTGGGGTGAAATCGGGTGAAATAGGTGTGTGTGGCGCACCATGGAAGCGGAGATTCAGAGTGGGACTTTTTTCTCATTGTCACTCACCCTTTTTTTCTTTCCATACGAACGACGACGAAACGAATGAATAGGTGACCAAGGGTTTGTTGGATAAGTTTGGCCCCAAGCGTGTGATCGATACTCCTATCACTGAAATGGGTCTTGCTGGTATTGCTGTGGGATCTGCCTTCAACGGTCTCAAACCTGTGTGTGAATTCATGACCTTCAACTTTGCTATGCAAGTAAGTAAGCGATCATCTTTGACAGAAAAAGTGGAGCTCACCTTTTGTTTGCTTGTAGGCCATTGATCAAATTGTCAACTCTGCTGCCAAAACATTCTACATGTCCGGTGGTAAGGTGACTTGCCCTATTGTGTTCCGTGGTCCCAACGGTGCTGCTGCTGGTGTTGCTGCTCAACATTCCCAATGCTTTGCTGCTTGGTACGGCTCTGTGCCTGGTTTGAAGGTGGTTTCTCCCTGGAACTCAGAAGATGCCAAGGGTTTGTTGAAGGCGGCGATCCGTGACCCCAACCCTGTTGTTGTCCTTGAAAACGAATTGGAATATGGTGTGTCTTACCCCGTGTCCCAAGAAGTCCTCTCCTCCGACTTTGTGTTGCCTATTGGTAAGGCCAAGATTGAACGTGAAGGCAAGGATATCACCATTGTGGCCCATTCCCGCTCCGTCGGTTTCGCTGTCAAGGCTGCTGATGAATTGGCCAAGACTGGTATCTCTGCTGAAGTCATCAACTTGCGAACCATCAAGCCCATGGATACCGAAACCATCTTCAAGTCTGTCAAGAAGACCCATCGTATTATGACCGTCGAAGGTGGCTGGGCTTCTTTCGGTGTTGGTTCCGAAATTGCTGCTCAAATCATGGAATGTAAGTCAAATGGGACAGAAAAAGGGGGGCAAGTGACCAAGTAGATCGATTTGACTGACCTTTTCGTCATCATTCATTCATTAGCTGACGTCTGGGATGAACTTGATGCTCCTCTGAGCCGTGTCACCGGTGCTGATGTGCCCACTCCTTATGCCGCTAACCTTGAAGCTTTGGCCTTCCCTGATGATAAGGTGATCGTCAAGGTTGCCCGTGATATCCTCGATAAGAAGTATTAGATCGTCATACATACACATACAACATACACGCCTTGTCTCTTCCCTTCATCATCATGGTCATTATACAACATAGTACTACCCTTTAAGATAGGAATAGATTAGCCACCATTCATCATTCATCATCATCTAATCTCCCCCACCCCTCCTTGCTCATACTACTTTTCTCTTTTTAGTCTAGTTTAGTCTCCTCTCTTGAATCTTACGCTTTAAATATATAAAAGAAAAGTGTATATAACCGGATGGATGGATGACGACGCTGTGTGATGGGGTAAATGTGCAGGGTGGATGCATAAAAGTGGTATCAGGGCAGGGTACAACCATTAAAAACAAGGGCAAAGAACTTGATCACATGTGGGGTGAATTAGGTACCAATGACGCTATCTTTCCAATCTGTTGATATGTTCAGTTGACTTTTTAAGGTTGTTGTTCACCCTCACTAAACTCGATGGAAAACAGAAAACAGGATAAATATTTGTATAAAGCCTTTCCTTTCTTTCCTTCTTCTTTTAAATGCCATCTCAAAAGGTTGTACTGTACTAGGTTATGAAACGCTGGTAAGTCTGCCTTATCTGTCAGGGGCATAAAAAGACCATACCCCGACTTTTAAACTCCGCGATGATCTTCCACAAAAGACAGAAATTTAACCTTTTCCCGTCTTTCTTCTTTCTTTCTTTTTACTTGTAGTAATCATGTTGGCCCGATGGAAGCAAAAGTTTATCAGCAAAAAGCAGCAACAGCAGCAACAACGACAGGTCAAGGTCAAGGTGTTCCATTATACCAATGACATGCGACCGGTGGATGATCTCACTCAGCAAAAGACAATGGTACCTTGGTCCGACAAGCCTGCGAAAGAGTCCTCTTTGGATCTAAAGACAAAGTATGTCCCTCCTCTCAAACATATACCCACGCCTCCCTCCACCATGGATCTTCCTTTGGCACCCAACGAGCCTGCGCCTAACATGAAGCAGCACGCCATTTTGCCAGCACCAGAAACACAAACACAGCCACATCAACAACAACAAATATCACAAGAACAAATACCTCAACAGGCACCCGTACAACAAACCAGCTCGACACTGACGGAAGAAGAAAAGCAACGGCAGGAAAAGGCGACACAATGGATCGAAAGCAACATGAGGCGGAAATCAACCCTGCCTATCTACCCAAGTCTTCATCGTTATGAAATCGTCAAAAAGTTGGGCGAGTAAGTCACTAAAAAGGAGAGACTGTCAACAATGCTAACGGATGCTTTTTCTTTAGTGGTGCCTTTTCGGATGTCTATCGTGCAAAGGATAAACGAACAGGACGCAATGTCGCCATCAAGGTGGCTCAAAAGTACACCGAGGACGAGCCTATGGTAAGTGAAGCCCTAGACCTATGTCATACTCATCCCTCTCTTTGATTAGATTGACATGCAACATTTACATCCAAACATGAAGAAGAAACCAAGAGTGACGGAAGTAAGTGTACAGAAGAATGATTTCACATGTTTACCTAATCGATTGGCCTTCCTTTGGTAGCGTGCCAACATTTTGAAAGAAGTCCAAATTATGCGCAACCTGCATCATCCCAACATTGTCCAGCTTATCCAATTCACCGAATCAAGGCAAAACTACTTTTTGGTACTCGATCTATGCGAAGGTAAAGTATAGGGCTGTCTCTTTTTGCGTAGCATACTAATCAAGGGGTTAGGCGGGGAACTTTTCCATAGGATCGTCGATCTGACCTACTTTAGCGAAGACTTGTCAAGGCATATCATTGGTCAGTTGGCTCAGGCAGTCTATCACCTCCATGAAGAATGCGGGGTTGTCCATAGGTAAGCTAAATCCTCTTTCTTGTTAGATGCTCATCCTTTCCTTAATTGTAGGGATATCAAACCCGAGAACATCTTATTCGAGCCTATCCCTATCATTCCATCCGAAGAACGTATCCTCCACAGCTTTGACGACGCCACGAAGAAGGACGAAGGGGTATTCATCAAGGATGTTGGCGGGGGTGGTATTGGCCAGGTGAAGCTTGCGGACTTTGGCCTCTCGAAGATTATCTGGGACAAGGACACTTTGACCCCCTGCGGCACGGTGGGCTACACCGCCCCTGAAATTGTATGCGATCAGAAATACTCTAAAGGCGTGGACATGTGGGCGATGGGGTGTGTGCTCTATACCATGCTCTGTGGCTTCCCTCCCTTCTACGACGAATCGATCAGCGCTCTGACCCACAAGGTCGCCCGTGGCCACTTTGCCTTCCTCAGCCCCTGGTGGGACCCCATCTCCGACGACGCCAAAGACTTGATCCGAGGTCTCTTATGTGTCGATCCAAGAAAACGATATACTGTTGGTCAAGTACTTCGCCATCCTTGGCTTGCCCCGAAATCGACCCCTTCGTTTGATTCAAGCCAGTCCATGCGTATCCAAGCCATGCGGAATGCTGCTGCTGCCTCTCCCCACTCGTCCCTTGGAAGCTTCTCCGCCGATCAACGTCCCCCTCACTTGCTCGATCTCTCTTCAACAACCGATCTGGGAAGCGATACCTCTTCTCGACGCAAGGATGTGTTTTCCCCGGGAATGGCGACCCTGAAGGAAATCTTTGATATCACGGCCGCTGTCCAACGTATGGCCGAGGAAAATACCCACTATGGTGACGCCAATGGTCATGACGACGATCACATGGACACATCTCACGCACCTCTCGATACAACCTCCTTAAAGCAACGCTATAACGCACAGGCCGCCGCGCATCATCAACAACGATTGGCCAAGATCACTGCTGCTGCTACTGCCGCTGCTCCTGGCTCTTCTGCGAAAAATAGGACCCCGGCCGTGATGAACACGGGCACCAAACCACCACCTGGATTCGATTTGAATATGAACAATGCAACCTTGTTAAAAAACCGACGGAAGCAAATGGTCGCTCCTTGTCAGTGATCCTCTAGGACGTACCATGATGTAGTCTTTTCCCCCTTCTAGTATATAGCTTTTTTTGTGTCTGTGTTGATGTCATATAGTATCCCCCAACTTTTGTTACCCAATAAAAACAACTCTCTCTCTCTCTCTCTCTCTCTCTTCATAGTAATGTCTTTATATAATAATGCAGGTGATCGCACCGGCTTTGAACGAGGAGGAAAAAAAAAGACGCCTAGTAGATCATATGTGCTAGCACCATTTTCAATCAAACTTTGCTAAGAGGGGTCCTAAGATCTTCCCTCTGAATGTTTGGTGATGACATTTGGAGCATGGGAAAAAAGGATGATCGAACTCCGCCGTAGTGCTGCTGGAAAATTCATGCAACTTGATTACAACTCCGAAGTCGTCCTCCTCGGAACGGCCCACCCCTCTCCTCTTCTCTTACCAAGTTTAATCGGGCTTCTCAATAGATGAATCACTGATGGCAGTAGAAAACGAATGGAAATAAAGAGGTTGAAGCGAAGGACGGAGTTGGATGAGGAATGGAAGGTATAGAGCGAACGTGCTCATGCTATTTTCAATCTCCGGCGTGTTTGTCTGATTTCATGGATCATTCCTCCATGACTCACAAATGGGACAGGCGCTAGTCATCCTTCCAACAGGCTGGTAAGCACACAAACATACACACATACACAGCAGTATACATACACCTATGACATCCATCACTATACACAAACAGGTTGTCTTTTGTCCAGTTGTCAGTTGGAAAAGTTGCTGGCTAGTCGGGGTTTGAATGGCATTGGATTACCCGTGAAACAAAAAAGTTTTTCATGCATTGACGTTTTTTTCCCTTACTTTTTCTTCACTTTTTTCTATCTTTTTCTTTTTCCTTTCTTTCCTTTCCCTTACTACACTTGAATCATTTCCGGAAATACGCACTTTTAAAAGTAATGAACTCTATACAACAACAACAGCAGCAGGAGCAGTGCGACAGCAAACAGAACTCTTCTCTCCCTTCACCAAAATCATCAGAGGAACAGCAAAGTAGGTCAACTTTTTTCTTTTCCCTTATCCTTTTTAATGTACTTTCTTGTTCTTTGTATGTGTAGTGATGTCAGATGATCGAAAACAATCGATGATGGATTACCAGCCTGAAAACATGCACTTTCGTAAGTCATCGGGGCGGCGTTTGAAATATGGTTTTTCCTTTAAAAGGCACTCATCGAGCCTTTCTTTCTCTTTCTCTTTCTTTTAGAACCTTTAACGTCAAATCTCCCCGTCTCACCCCCTCATTCACCAGTATCCAGCAAATCCAATGCCCATGAAGAGGTCTCGACGCATCGCCCCACGGTGCCGCATTACCATTTCAACTTTTTAGATGACGAATCCGAACCCATGCCGTACGCCTCGGCACAACAACAAAAAGACGATGCCCTCACACAAACACAGCAGCAATGGGAAACCAAACAACCGGTGCAACAGCAGCAGACGATGAAACTCAAGGCGTCGGACTTTTGCTTGGAGCGCACGTTGGGCACGGGCTCGTTTGGGCGGGTGCATCTCGTCCAGTCTAAAGTCAATCACCTCTACTACGCCATGAAGGTCCTCAGCAAAGAACTGGTGGTGCGCAAGAAACAGGTGGAACATACCGTCAATGAACGCAGCGTGCTCATGGCCGTGGACTATCCGTTTTTGATCAAGCTGTGGGGGACGTTTCAAGACGCTGCCAATCTGTACATGGTGATGGAATTCGTCAGTGGTGGTGAAGTGTTTAGTCTCTTACGAAAACAACAGGTCAGTCAAAGATTTAAAAGGGGGCACGGGACTCACAACCTCTGTCTATAGAAATTCAGTGAAGATACCGCCCGATTCTATGCTGCTGAAGTCTTGCTCTCCATCGCCTATCTCCACTCACACAACATTATATACAGGTAGGGAGAGAGGAGGAGCACATGGAACTGTCACTGACATCACCTTTTTTAAAAGAGATTTGAAACCGGAAAACCTTTTGATAGACACACAGGGGCATTTGAAGATCACCGACTTTGGGTTTGCAAAGTATGTGCCTGATGTCACTTATACAATGTGTGGGACCCCTGATTACCTGGCACCAGAAATCATCGAATCCAAAGGGTATGGCAAGGCCGTCGATTACTGGTCACTTGGGATCCTCATCTATGAAATGCTAGCAGGGTAAGTGGAAGGGCTGTCCATATCCGTAGGCTAATACTTTTCTTTGATAGATATCCTCCATTCTATGACGAAAACCAATTCAGACTTTACGAAAAGATCGTACGGTGCAACCTAACCTTCCCTGACCATTTCTCACCTGAAGCCAAGGATCTTCTCTCGCATCTCCTCACAACCGATCTGACACAACGCTATGGGAACCTGAAACGGGGCTATATGGATTTGGTCGACCATCCTTGGTTCCAGTCGGTGGATTTCGTAAAGATCGTCAACCGCCAAGTCAAGCCTCCCTTTGTCCCTGTGGTGAAGAATCCCGGCGATGCAAGCAACTTTGACACGTACGAAGAAACTAAAACCCCCTATGGTGTCGATCAACCCGATCGCTATGGCCGCTACTTTAAGGACTTTTAGTTGTATAGTACTCTTCGTTTTATCCCATTAAAACTATGATTGCAAACTTTAGATGATCATGCACCGCCGTTAACATGTCATATAGGTTAGGTCTCAGGTGATTTACAGCCCCTTCGGAGTTCAAACTCCGCCCTGGCGACATTATAAGAGCTTTTCTGCCCGTCCTTTATTTTTGCTCCTTCTTCCCCTCGTCATTACTTTTTTCCATCCCATTGTCATTCTCTTTACTCCACGACGACAAACGAATCACCGAACGAGCAAACGAACGAACGAACGGTAACTCTCCCCTTCTCCTGCCATGATCATCTTTTGCTTACCATTACTAACTAATGCCTTTTGCATCGTTCCTCCTTCTTTTGACACTAGATCGGCTACAGCGATGACGACAGCGATAAAGACGACGACGATGCTAATGACGACTCCACCACTGCTTCATGTCGCCCAAAAAGGCTCTTTTTAAATTTTTCAATTGTAAAAAACATGGGGAAACCCTTGAATTTTTTTTTTCTTCTGCACTCATCTTGTCCATAGTAAATTCCCTAGCCATTGTACTGATAAAGTGCACTATTCTTCAGCTCACTCTCTTTCGACACTACCACTGGCACTTTGGATAACCCTGGTCTGATCTCCTCCTCCCTTTCCTTAACTCATTACACTAGATTAGTCTCTCCATGACAAGCCCACTGCCACCCACTAAGATATGTAGTTTAAGCATACTCTCATTCAGTCAATAAAATATCTACTTGAACCCATTCCCATGACTTTGTTCTTTTGCATAAGCTCCAGTGATCTTAGAAACTTTAATGTGTAGCGGTACAACAAAGGAGATGTCAATGATGAGCTACTCATCTGTAGTTTGGTCTTTATGAAATACATGATCTTGGTATGGTTTTGGATTAAAGAAAAGTCCTTGGGAGAATGTACAAGTAGGCTTTATTGATAGGATAGGATTAAAGGCTATGGTACAGGCTATGTTTAAGGTCATAGTTAAGCTAATGTCTAAGGGCAACAAGCTATTGTAAAGGGAATGACTAGACTGCTGTAAAAAGTAAGCAAATGGAGGCGGACAAAAACGGCCAAGCTGTGTAAAAGTATCAATGATAGTAGCGGAAGGGTATGGGCACAGAATTGGTATACTTTTATTATCAAATTCGACTACGAGATTCTACAATGGGATGGTAGTGCACCTAAAAAAAAATTGCGAGGGTTTCCCCATGTTTTTTACATTTGAAAATTTTAGAAAGAGCCTTTTTGGGCGACATGAAGCAGTGGTGGAGTCGTCATTAGC
>LT554591.1:248001-264962 GCA_900079185.1 Absidia glauca
GCCTATCTGGTGTAATGACCAACGGAGGGGGGAGGGACTGACCGGTGGTGCCAAAAGTGTCCGTGTTGATGGGAAGGTGCACTTCAACAGTACAATGGCTAGGGAATCTACTTGGAAATGAGAAAAAAAATTCAAGGGTTTACCCATGTTTTTCACATTTGAAAAATTTTGAAACAGCCTTAATGGGTGATATAAAGCCGTGGTCGAGTCGTCGTTATCGTCATCGTCATCGTCGTTATCGTTGTCATCGTCGTAGCTGATCTAATGGCGAAAAGAAAAAAAGAGAAAGGCAAAATATGTTAGTAATGGTAAGAAGAAAGACGAACAAGACATTGACAAGCTTACCGTTCGTCAAAAGGTACTCTACAGAGGTCGAGCCGTTGGCGGTGTGATGCCAATGTCGATGGAATAAAAAGTGATGAAGAAGCAAAGAAGAAGTAACGAACAGGATTGAGGGAAAAAAGTGATACTTATAGCATTTTTCAAACTCCGGTATTTGAAGAAAAAAGGACAGGCCATCCCCCATGAAAAAATGCCACTTTTCTTGGACATGGATTTTCTTCTGAATGACTAGGTCAACCTGCCTCAAAAATTTACCATAAGGAAGATGTACTTTCTCTTCATCGAATGGTGTTAAGGATGCTAGGGTTTCCTTGGATATATGGCAGTCTTTCAAAGCACTCCCATCAGTCGATGTTTTGCAGCTTGTGTAGCGTCAACGGGCGCATACAGCATTGGAAAAAGTTCGTTCTTGGTATCGTTCGATAGATATATATGACATCTTATTCCATGTGAGATTTGAAGGTAGTTCGTCTATCTCAGTTTAGAGAAATAAGATAGCACTTTACAAAAAGCAGGGTTCAAAAACCGATGAGTTTTCACATTGTCAAACTCCAGCCCGCTGGGTTATTCGGAGTTTGAAATTTGATTTTGTCCAACGTGGAAAAGTGGACCGGGCTCAAGTTTGCTTCTTCTTTCACTTTGCCCTTTGCTAACCCTTGAGCAATTCTCTGAAATGGATAACAAAAGCAAAGGCATTGGAACTACATAACTTGGATACTCAGTTGGCCGCTCACAGTGGTGCCAGGCGTACGATGAACACTTGAACAACGTAACGAGGATCAACAGATAAATGGCAATGTCGAATCCTGCTCATTCTTTTACAAGGCCGCTCTTTGGCCCATACTTTTATTGATCTCATGTCTCTTTATCACCTAGGCTATCAAACGGAAGAATACATGCACAAGGTGGCTTGACTAGACCGAACAACAACGACCTTTTCTGCTCTAAATTTGGCTCAAGGTACATTATGACATCGAGGAAATCATCGATCAGATAGTCTCACGTGGGCTGGAACTAGATAGGATGGATAAGGTTTGGGGCCCTATCAGTGTAGGAAGCTTCGATAGTCTTCTCCACAGACATTGAACTGGGGTATGTACTGTTAGATTACCAAAGAACTGATTGAGCTTGTCTCATTATGATATAGGTCTTCCGATCGATCCATTTGTATTCCCTCAGTTGAAACGGAGTTCGTTGTAATCGGCGCATTGGTGATGAAAAACGACGACGGCACTCTTGGTAGCTGATATCATCCCTCTTTAGTATAGAAAACTTATCTCTCATATATCTACCGTCAATAAACATGCTGGAACTCATTTTTTTTTCCTGTATAAAGCGACCCTGTTACATGGCCAATCAAAAGGAAAACAATGACATCATATTGTTGTGCAATCAGGGGAAGAGCGCATTTGCCTGTGTTATCGATGAATATGATATACTTTTTCGATTCCATGTCATATCACAGGTCCATGATAAGGTGCATCCTGTTTCCTTGTGGAAATGTTTGATGGGGTATCATAGAGAAGGAGTGAGGTAATTTTGATTCCCCCACCTTCACCCGATGAGGTGTTTTTGCTTGTTGCCATGGCAATTTCATGTAGAAAAGAAGAATGAGAGGTTACATCATAGAACAAAGAACATTTGAACGTCGTTTTCTGTGTCCATTGTGTTCATCTTTACTGCCAGTTCTTCAGACCCTGGGATTCCATATGAGGCAACTCATATTTTTCCCACAATATACCCTCATTTGTAATTCGAACAGTTACCATGAATTCTATCTCACACTTTCCTAGCTAACATTCATCTCAAAGGCACAGTGACTTCAAGGTACCAACAGTTCTATCTACACCCACACTTTCTGCCCCGTGGGATGGTTCCGAGAGCGGCGATATCGCATCGATCGGTATCTGATTAATCTTGGCTTGAAAATACTTCCTTCCCGAACAATGGACTCAAGAGGTATTCTATTCTTTTCGGAGTCTAAACTAATCTTATCGTGGGGAAGGCATCGATGATGTGGGTGGTGATGATGATGATATGATGTTAACCGGTTACTGATCCTTAAAGATAGATCTAAACTTGGGAGCATCCAATTGTCGGGATTCTAATTTTAAACTTCAAGCCCCGCCTATTCCCCTGTTGCATGATTTCTTGGAAAGTGTGAAGGAAAAGGCAGAAAATGAGATTGTATCAGTTCTGTAGAAGGGAACCCACACTTATCTATCCCCAGAAAAGGGATTTTGTATCCAGGAAGATGAATGACAACATTGAGCTGTTTAAAGTTTGAGATAGTGGAGCCTAATCAAACACGGCCAGCCTCTCACTGTATTGGCTCATGCTATTTCATCATCCATTCTAGAGCCTTGGGATAGATCGTCATAGACATGCAAGATTATGATCCATGCATGCAAACAAAAGGAGAGGAAATGCTGCAGCATGAGCATGGAAAATCCCTATCGATGGAGAATGCCCATTGTCGGGATTTGAACTGGCAAGTGGTTTGTGTGTGGCGTCCAGAGGGTTTCGCTATCGATAAAGGTATCATCGCAAATTAAGTTTAGGGGAGGAAAGAGCATGCACTGACTAACCCTAATCAAGCAATCTGGCAAGTTGAGCAACTTTTATGCCACCAAGTTCTTATCAGGGTCATGATTTCAATGCCACACTAAAAGGCGATCGCCCTAGTGTTGGCATGACGAAAGTTTCTGGCTCTTATTATCGATAGCTATCATTTGGTAGAAAAAAAAAAGTATAAAAGGAGGCAGATTGGCTTTTTCTGGATTCTACTTTACTTAACAACTCTTCTCTTCTCAAAGACACACCTACAAGAACAAACTCACTCAACATGGCTATTGAATACATCACTCTCAACTCTGGCAACAAGATGCCCCTCATTGGTTTTGGATGCTGGAAGGTCGATCCCAAGGATGCCCCTGAAACCATCTACAATGCCATCAAGACCGGATACCGTTTGATTGACAGCGCAAGCAACTACAAGAACGAAGAAAGCATCGGTAAAGGCATCAACATGGCTATCAAAGAAGGTCTCGTCAAGCGTGAAGATCTATTTGTTACCACCAAATTATGGTCTACCTATCACAAGAAAGAACATGTCCGCAAGGCTTGTGAAAAGCAACTCGAACAACTCGGTCTTGACTATGTTGACATGTTCTTGGTGCATTGTAAGTTTCAACCCCCGCCAAACCCTCTCTTTTTTTCGCTTGACTTACGAATTCTTCTTTCTCTTTCTCATCTCTAGTCCCTCTTCCCTTGAAGTACGTCCCCATTGAAGAAAAGTATCCTCCCGGATGGTACCAACCTGGCGAAGAAACCATCACTTTTGATCGGGCTCCTATGCATGAATGCTGGGCCGAGATGGAAAAGCTCAAGGAATCAGGCCTCGTCAAGGACATTGGTGTTTCCAACTTCAACGCTCAACTCTTGATGGATATGCTCAGCTATGCCAAGATCAAGCCTTCCTTGTTACAGGTTGAACTCCACCCCTACTTACAACAATCCCACCTGTGCGAATGGGTCCAAGCTCAAGGTATTGCCATCACTGCCTATTCATCCTTTGGTCCCACCTCATTTGTTTCCACCGGATCCAAGCGCGCAAAGGGTGTTGAGCCCCTGTTTGAAAACCCTGTCATCAAAGACGTTGCTGCCAAGTATCGCCGCCAACCTTCTGAAGTCGCTCTCCGATGGTCCTTGGAACGCAACATTGCTGTCGTCCCAAAGAGCTTGAACCCTGAACGCATGAAGATGAACCTGGAAGCTCTCAACTGGCAAATGGATGAAGAGGATGTACAAGCCATCAATCAGCTAGATATGGGTTTGCGCTTCAACGATCCCATGGTCAATGCCCAAAAGCTGCCCATCTTTTACTGAGCAGATAGCCAAACTGCTGCACATACTATATCCCTCTCGATCTGTTCTTTACTTCCTCTCTTACAATAGCTGTTTTAATTGTAGAATAGTGCCTTCTCTTATACCAAGAATTAAAGATATACTTTTGTAGATAAAACTGACTTTTGACTTTTTTGCCCTGACCCTTGTCGGAGTTTCAAACTCCGATTTGGCTACAAGAGCTTTTTTTCTGCCCGTCCATTATTTTTGCTCCCTCTTCCCCTCGTCATCACTTTTTTAATCCCATTGTCATTCTCTTTACTCCACGACGACAAACGAACGAACGAACGAACGAACGAGCAACGAACCGAACGAACGGTAATTCTTCCCTTCTCACGTCATGTTCATCTTTTGCTTACCATTACTAACTTTTTGCCTTTTGCATCGTTCCTCTTTCTTTTGACACTAGATCGGCTACGACGATGAAGACGACAATAGGGACGACGACGATGCTAATGACGACTCCACCACTGCTTCATGTCGCCCAAAAAGGCCCTTTTTAAAATTTTCAAATGTAAAAAACATGGGGAAACCCTTGAAATTTTTTTTTAGAAGCACTCATCCTGTCCATAGTAGATTCCCTAACCATTAAACCAATAAAGTGCACTCTCACCCAGCGCCTACTACTACTGAAGCTTTATGTAACCCTGGTGTGCTCTCCCCTCCCTTTTCCTTAGCTCATTACACTAGATTAGTAACTCCATGACAAGCCCTGTATTCACTGCCCTCCACTAGGTCTTGTAGCTTAAGCATAGTCTCATTCAGTCAACAATAAAAAACCCTCTTTAATAAAACCCGTAGGTATGCGCAGATAGACTCTTACGATCATGTACATGTCGTTAGATTCATCCCAACTAGCAGACCATGGATGTTTTTCAAGATTTGTCAATGATGAGCTACTCATCTGTAAATGGTCTCCATAATGTACATGGTCTTGTTATGGTTATGGATCAGTGAAAAGTCTTTTGGAGATTAGATTAGGCTTTATTGATACAATACAAGGGGTTATGGTATATACTATGTTTGGGGCCGTAGTTGATGTGTAAATGGGAACGAGTTGTACTGGGAAAGACTAAACTGGTGTAAAAATCTAGCAAATGGAGATAGACAAAGACGGCTAAGCTGTGTAAAAGTATCAATGACAGTAGCGGAAGGGTATGGACAAAGAATTGGTCCACTCTTATTAGTGACTTCTTCGACTAGGAGATTCTACAAAGGAATGGGAGTGCACCTAAAAGACATTTTGTGAGGGTTTCCCCATGTTTTTCGTATTGCGTCCAAACCCTAATCTGACCACATTCCAGTCCTGATGCCAGAGAGCCTGTATCCGTTATCATCCTGTTGAATCTACTGCGAAAAAGAAAAGTAATGATGTTGAATGTCAGCAATGTAAGAGAGGTGGACAGGATGCTGAAAAGGAGACTTACCTTTGCTGTCAGCCTCAATGGTCGCCATGCATAGTTTGTGTCAGTGGGTGTGCTAGGGCAAAGTCGAAGGTAATAAAAAGGTGGTGGGGAAGGAAAGAGGAAATAAAGTAAAAAGATTTGAGGAAAAAGTGGAGCTTTCAGCATTTTCAAATCCCAGCAAAATTCACTTTGTCGGAGTTAGAACCAGTTTCCTGCAAAATACCCCTTCTATCTGTTATCGGAAAAGGGGCACACTATGTTTAACACAGTATCCCTACATCAGAGCATGATGATGATATAAAAGTTGCCTTTCAGGGCATTGGAATAGATCATTTATTCAACATACAAAACTAAGGGATCCTAAGACTAATTATTTTAACACTAGCATCATTCATTATCAGTTTCATTGGCGTAGATAGATTCTGTAAAGTCCCATATTCGAGTCAAAAGAGGAGTGCCAAGAGAGTACAAGTCCATAGTCAAGTTGTCTAGCAAGCATGGCGAAAAAGAAAAAGAGGTGTGAGTGGCATAGAGCATAGGTCATGTTGTCTTTTACCATTCTTTTTATCCACAGCCATGGTACTTGTCTGATGTTTCTGGATCAATAGGTAAAGAGAGCCTGCCTGAGTTTCCGATAAAAGCGAGATCCGCCTTGCCAATTCCACCATGTCAAAATGTTCAGGAATATCCCACGCCAAACAAGTATCTTCATCGTGAGGTATAGAGTGCACCGGGTCGAGTCGCTTGATGTCGCTTGTTGACATGACATTGTCTTCCACAACGTCGCTATCGTCCTCCATTTCGGTTGGTTCGTCGTACTGAGGCATGACGCCGTTCTCCAGGTGGTGTGATAAGGGGGAGATTTCGTCGAATTCCTGCTTGGGCGTCAAAAAGTCGCTGGGTGGTGATAAGGCGGGAGGTGCGGGTGACAGTGGAGACGGTAACGAAAGGCCATCGTCTTCATCACTGTAGCCGAATCCATGGTCATTGTTGTTGCTGGTGTTCGGGTATGACTGTAAGGAAGGGAGCTTCTTTTTTGATTTGGTGTGAGAGGATTCCTTGCCGATATCCTTGAGTGATTCCAAGTAAGAGGCCACTTCGGGTGTGACATCACGGAACGTCTATTTCAAATGAAAGATACATCAGGAATCAGACCGTCTTTCCCTTCACTTTTACTTACCACAGGGTGCAACTTGAAGTAGCGAGGTTCCTTAAAGTTGAGATCAAACACTATGATTTCGCGGGGCGCAAAGTCGTCGACAAAGTGAAGCATGATCCGCAAGTCAAATTCGCCCCAGCCTTCTTCTTTTAGCAGGTAAGGTTCTTCCTTGATATCTAGAAAAACGTTCAAAGCATACAGTAAGAATACACAAGCTTTTTTTCTTCACAAGGTTACCTCTTCGTGGATTCAGAAACGTAGGGTGTAAAATGTATTCGACATGATCCAGCATGGCTTGCAGTTTTCCCGGAACTTCCTTGTCTTCATCTACAGCCACAAGAGTCACCTTCCAGCTTCGTAATGTGTTGCCATCCGCATCTTGTTGAGACGTCCATGAGCTTTCGCATGATATCTTGACTTGCTGATGAAGATCGGTTCCCTGAGCCATTCGAAACAAAGTTATCGTAAGTGCACTGTGTTCTTTGGTGAATGCAGAATTACCTTACCATGTCAGATCAACAATGTTCGGCGAGATAGATCAGGAGAAGAAAGAAGAAAAGAAAAAGAAAGTGAGGAGAGAGAGAAAAAGCAAAAAACGAATCGGAGTTTGGGAAGCGGCGTTTTAAAATATCCTCTTCGTGGGCTTTCTTGTTCTTTGCTCTTTCAACGCTTCTCTTCCACCTTCTCTTTCACACTTCCAATGACCACACCCAATAACATAGACTTCGAAGCCTACATCAACTCATACCAAGGTAAAACCAAATAAACAAACATAATGTATGTATATCACTCAAACTAATCTTAAAGTTTCTGCAACGGATGGTTCTTGTATATAGGTGAAACACGCATCTGTCGAGCTTTGTTTATTGGCGAACACTGCCCAAGCCTTGCCATCGAGGCATACCGTTTCGCAGTAGACCAAGTCAAACTTCTCACCACTGATACCAATCTATATCTATCCTCTCTAAACAAACTCAATGCAGCACTGACTCGCCAAGGCCAACAACCTGTCGCCACCGATCAGACGTGGGTGGACTCGACGAATACGAAAAACAAGCGCAACTTGGAACAGCTGGAACAAGAACTCAAGACATACAAAACCAGTCTGGTCAAAGAAAGCATCAGGGTAGGTATCAAGAGCTGGACATATCGATAGAAGGCTCATTACAGGGACATTGTTATATTCTGCACCTTAGGTTGCCCAGTCCAAGCTTGGTGATCACTATTACGATAAAGGCAACATGAATGAAGCGACCAAGTGCTATTCAAGGACCCGAGACTACTGTGTGACAAGCAAAAACATTGTAGACATGTGCTTTAATATGATCAAGGTAAGCTTTGTGATGGTAGCTCACAGCAACACTAACTGTTTTGGATCGATTGTAGGTGAACTTGAAAGAAAGACATTATTCCCAGGTCAACACGTATGTCTTGCGTGCCACAGCGACACCTCAGATACCCGACAAAACCAACACATTATCAAAACTGAACTGCTATCAAGCCATCTCCACTCTGTTTGCTGCTGAACCCAATCGATACCAAACAGTCGCCGAATGTCTCACTCAAAACGTTGCCCTGGAATCAAGCCCTCTTATCAACACTATCATGTCACCTAGTGATGTCGCTACGTACGGAGGTCTGTGTGCCTTGGCGTCTTTTGCCCGCCCTCAGCTACAAGATCTGATCAATACGAACGTTGCATTCCGTGGCTATTTGGAATTGGTCCCGCATGTACGAGATATCATGGAACTCTTCTATGCCTCAAAGTATACTGCATGCTTTGCTTTGATGGAAACACATTTGGTAATCATATAGAAAACAAACTTTGTGTCGATGATTAACTCGCTGATATTCCTCGTTTAGGCTGAATGGAAACTGGATCTCTATCTCGGTAGTCATGCCAACGACATTGTACAATGCATTCGTGAAAGAGCCATGATCCAATACTGTATTCCTTACTCTATCGTGGATATGCGTCGAATGGCCCTGGTGTTCAACATTACGGTGGAAGATTTGGAACATGATCTTGTACAATTGATTGGACAGAGGGATCGGATATCAGCACGTATTGATAGCTACGAAAAGGTAAAAAAAAAATGAAAGGGTAAACCACAATGAACGCTCACACACTGTTTTGTAATAGGTGCTTTACACCAAACGACAGGATCAGCGAAAAAAGGCATTTGACCAGTCATTTGCTCTTGGTGCGGAATACGAAAAGTCGTCCAAGGCCCTTATGCTCCGAATGAACCTCCTCAAAGCTGATATGATAGTGCGATGATTCATTTGTTAATAGTAGCTGCTAGTACCCATAGTATAGTTTAGGCCTTACAATCTGTCAACTAAAACCCTTCCCTTCAAGGCGCTGTTCGTAATTAAAAAAATGCATACCGTCAGTTTTTTGTAACTCCGGTGGTCTTCATCCATTCTTTTTTTTTTTCTGTCTCTTACAACTTCTTTCTTGCCTTCTCTTTCTTCTCTTCATGTGTCTTTTTTATAACAGCTCCATCTTTATCCACCATCATGAACTCATTAGCACCAGTCAATGCGGTAAGTACTCAACCTAGTGTTTGGCCTGTCTAACTTCACTTTTCTCACTTGTTTGTAGGGACACTCTTATGCCAATGCGGCCGAAGGATACGAAGATAGAGAAGCGTGGGACGAAGCGATTGAAGCCCATAGAAAAGCAGCAGGTAAGATTTGCTTTGCTGTCAATCTTGTATCGACTCTAATAGACAAGCATGGTAGAACAATTCCAAAAGGCTTTGGATTACACTCAAGACTCTGAAGTAAGCTGTCATCAAACACTACAGGGATTGTTTCATATGAAGCATTAAACACTTTTTTATCTTCATGTAGGCTGGGAAATCCCTACGATTGTTGATGGCCAATCATAGCAGAAAAGCCAAAGATCTAGAACGAAAAGTGGCCAAACTCAAATCGGAACAAGAACAGCACTATCAACGACCTTATGCGGCAGATGGCTCCAAAGAGATGGGGAAGAATGGCTTCAAGATGGGCGGCATGTTACAGGCGCTTCCTTCACCGGGCACCACCTCTCTCCAGGGACGAATGGACAGAAGCAAGGGGTACGAGTCACTGCACCACGGTACTATTGGCGAATCCTATGCTTTACTCTCTACTGATAACGTAAGTCGCTCGTAGATACACCTTTACAGTGAGGAATTTGGTTATTTACATACTTCTCGTTTAGGATGATGAAGAGGATGATGCGTCGGACCCATTCAACAAATTCTTACAAGTGGTGGAAACCTTGGTGGATCAACTCTCCAATCCGGTAGCCTTCGCCTCAGCACCTCTCAACGAGGACGATGTTCCTACCCCTTACCACCAAAAGCTTCTCTCGGCCGATGGACCTGACCAGGACAACTCCATGGATACCTCACTGATGATGGAGTCCTTTTTCTTGGTCCCTGATACGACACCCAACTCAATGGCTGCTTCAACGTCAACGACTATACCAACCTCAACCAATGAAGAAACCCTGCAAACTGAAAATGAACAATTGAAACACCGTGTGGAACAGCTGTCCCGACGAATCCAGTCTTTGGAAAAGGTAAACTCCTAATTCAATACTCTCGTATTCCTACTCATGCTTTTATCTTTCAAACATACTTTGTAGACTGCAGAAGAAAGCAACATGTTGAAAAGCAGCATTTTACAATTCCGAAACGACGTGCAACGACAAGCGAAACGAATCATGCAAACTCAGGACACCATGCGATCCTCTTCCGTGGCCTTACTTGGAAGCATCAATGGGGCACATCATACAAGACATCCCAGCAGCACAGCCGAACTAGGTACAACCCTAATAGCTACAGATGGGGGAAAAGCTTACTCATCTATACATATCGTTTGCCATAGTGACCCGCTTGAAGGAAACAGAGGATGAAAATCGACGTCTCAAGGATCAGATCGACAAGCAACAACTGTTGATGACAAAGTACCGAGAAAGATGGGAAAAACTAAAGGAAAGTGCGAAAAAACGGCGTGCACAGCCTTCAGACTCTCCCGAGCAGCAATACCAACAGCAACAGCAATCCTATTCATCAAGACCACCTGCCTTACTACGCTCCTTGGCTCAGCAATCGGCATCCTCTCACTACCCTCCGTTTGCATCTTCGTCCTTGGCAAAGTCGAATAGAATTGGATCTGAAGACCCTTGATTTGCTCCCCCTCCCCTATATCTTCATAGTTGTTTAATAGTGTCTATCAAATAAATACATATGCTTTATCTTTATCTTTTGCATAGCTGTCCCAGCCACAGATTTCTAATGTTACTGGTTTCAAACCCCGCCCTGCCTACAAGAATCGCTTTTCGGTCCAATTCTATTCTTTTGCCTCTTCTTTGCTTCTTGATCGCTTTTTTCTTTCTATCGACATTGGCACCGCATTACGATCGACTCGCACTCTATACAATGTCCTTGACCGACGAACGTAGGGTAACTCTCTCCCTCTCACCATCTAGTCCATCTTTGTCTTACCATGGCTAACATTAACATCTTTTATCATTACTCTTCTTTTTCTTAGCAGATCGAATGGGGTGACAACGGATATAGGCTCTTTGGCATCAGTACTGGATGGACATGTGGTTAGATTAGGGATTGGACGCAAGGGATTACGAAATACAGGGCAATTTTTTTTTAGGTGCACTCCCTTTCCATTGTAGATTCTTTGGCGATTGCACTTCCAAAGTACCCTGCTGCTCAGCTCACTCCCTTTATCCACTGTCACTGATACGTTAGGCGTCGCCGGTCAGCTCTTCTTCGTCATTCTCTTGGCCATTACACTAGATTAGTTATTACAGGGCAAATCTTGTACATATATTTGCAGCCACTCGCTCCCCTTAGACATATAGTGCCATCCAGCCAATAAAACATACTTGAACCCATCTCCATGACTTTACTCCTTGCATAAACTCACATATCTTGAAAACTCTGCTACCAGAGCGGTGACGTTCGTCCAAAAAATGGGTTTTTGGTGCAAATCACCAGGTGCACCATTTTTCACCCCTTTCTTTGGCCCTTGATTTGCATGAAACCTCAAGTTTCTTGGTCCCATTGACGGCCATACTGAACTCTTACCAGGCGAACTTCACCTATACTTGCCAACCCATAGTGTACGACTTGATTTATGGCCCTATGGGTAAAGTTTCGTCGCTTTCACTTTTAACACCACCAACGGAGTTGATTATGAACACGATTAGGCATGGCCTGACACTAAATTTTTTTTTCGATAGTGGCTCGCGACAAAAAAATTTGAGCCAGTCGGGGTTTGAAAATAGAATAACACCAATTGACCTTTTCAGAATTCTTCACTCTTCTCTTCCACTTTTTCTTCTCCTATACCTACTAGTGTGGCCATACCCTTATTTGATAAAGTCAGGGCCCAATCACCAATGTCAGCATACTCTCAAGACCGCCTTGATGCTCGCGGCGTCCCCATTGTCGTACCAAGACACTATACACCAGGCTCTCCTCGACGGAAACACCACACACTCGTCCATTCACCCTGCGCCCCTCGTCGAACCGAAGCCTCCATTGACCATGATACCGATGAAGTCAAGCTATGCCGAGTGCGATCCTCGCGGGTGGCCACCACACCTTCCAAACGAGACCGATCGCTCCTTGACGAATACGACGACTTTACAGATGCCTGCCACAAGAGCCACCTCAACCATATCAGTCGAATGTTTTACCAAGGCTCTCCCCAGGGCCATGCCAGCTCTCCCAATTCCTGGCAAGATGCCTCCACCGAACCCATTTCCGCCAGAGCCTCGCCCACCTCACCTGCTTTCCAACAACGACAACAGCAACGATCGCCCTATGGCTCGCCTCTCCAACGACTCGAATTGGCTCGGCAATCAAGGACACGACAGCAATGGATCTCTCCGAATAGAAGTAGCCCTAATGGTCAGAAGCGTATGTTGGGATCGCCACGGCCTTTGAACTTCCACAAACTCACCACCGAAGCCGACACCAAGCTGCCTTCTCATGCTACTGCTACCACAACGGCCACCACTGCAAGTCAGCGGGCAACAAAGAGGCGGCGTACCTTGGACTTTTTCGCCTTGGAAACCAATACGGTGGATTACCCCTGGCCAGCCCCATCAACACCTGAATCAGCCAAGCTCCCCCGTGTTACCTTACCTACGCCCCCATCCAATACCACCTCCACTACCACACCTGCCACTACCACCACCACTACCGCCACTACCGCCAATGCCACCGCCAATGCCACCGCCAATGCCACCGCCAATGCCACACCACCTATCTCCCAGTCTGATCAGAGGGTGAATATCCAGCAAGAGGACAATGTAGATCGACAAGATACTATAGAATTGGAGGAGGAGCAACAAACTGATCCCATTGTACCGCAACATGAAAATCAATCCCAACAGCAACAGCAACCTGAAGATCAGTCTATGTGTGAAGTTGAACAGCAGCAGCAGCAACCCGATGAACACCCTCCCGGCGACGCTAAGCGAAAAGACCGCCCAGCCGATGATCAACCCATAGAGAAGGTCCAACAGCACCAATCACTTGAAGAACAGCACCTAGATGAAGGCGACCAGCAACAATCACCGCAACCAGTCGACCCACCTATAGAGAAAGTCGATCCCCAACAGCACCAGGAACAGCAGCAGCAAAACCTTCAAATCTCTGAAGTTCCAGCCAAACATGACATTGAACAGCAATGCGGCCCTGAAAAGCAACTTTCCGAGGAAGCCGAAAAGCGACAAGAATCACCCTTAGCACCCGAGAAACAGGCGGCCCTCGATACCAAGACACCTGAATCCCGGCAGGAACCAGCACACATGGACGAATCAACCCCCACGCCGACCGACATTGAAAAGGCTCGCCGAGACGCTCATCACAGCTCGAAGGAAAAAGTGCGCAAGGAAATGGACTCACTTATGCAATCAGTCAAGACGCTCAACACACATTACCGGCTCCTGGACAAGATTGGATGCGGCACATTCAGCTCGGTGTACAAAGCTTTGGACTTGCGCTACGACACATACGATAACTCAGCCTGGGATAGGGTTCCACCGGTAGCTTCACCTGATGAAAAGCAACACCTTGACAGTAACTCGGACACACCAAAACAGCAACGATATGTGGCTCTCAAGCAAATTTATGCAACAAGTAGTCCGAAACGCATGGCCCATGAAATCAAGATCTTGCAACGGCTAAGGTAAATAGTTCTCCATCGGTCATAGAGATAAACTCACTCACACATTACTTTGGTAGAGGAGCGCCTTGTGTATCCCAATTGATCTCTGCCTTCCGTCAACATGAATACGTCTTCCTCGTAATGCCCTACTTCAAGCATGATGATTTTAAAGTAAGTTGGTCGACCTTCCTTTAGAAAAAAAGTCCTCACCCATTCTTTTGTGTAGGATTGCATTCGCACGATGACAATGGCCGACACCAAGTGTTACTTGACATCACTCCTGACGGCACTCAAGCACCTGCATAGCCATGGCATCTTACATCGCGACATCAAACCAAACAACTTTTTGTACAACATGCAACAGAAAACTGGGATGCTGATTGATTTTGGGTTGGCTCAGGTAACGAAAGAAAAGGATTTTGAAAAGAGGGGCACTCAATTTCGATATGTGATATAGAGAGAAGACGAAACGAGACCTCCCGAACCACCCAAATCCAACCTGAACGCAAAACATGGGCTGCTTAGGAAACCATTGTCAAGACCTCCGAAACCTGTCACCGGCCCTGCTCTCCAACGGCCGCCACCACCCACAACCCTTCCGCCCAAATCACTAAAGCCGTCAACACCCCGCGCCAGGAACAATCTGCTGGAAGACACCACGAGGAAACCAGGCTATATCAAGAATGACCCAAGGTAAGGAAACCCAACAGTGTCTCTTTTTTTATTTTTTTTCTTATTGACCACTTTTATAGGAAATCGATCCGAGCAAATCGTGCAGGAACAAGGGGGTTCAGAGCCCCTGAAGTGCTGCTTCGGGTAACCCATCAAACGGTTGGTAAGTGTGCCTGCGCGGGGGTTCAAATGGGCAAGTTGGACTGATTCACTTTTTTGTTTGTAGCGATTGATATATGGTCGGTGGGTGTGATTCTCTTATCCTTACTCACTGGTAGATACCCCTTTTTCATCGCCCATGATGAAGGTGACTCTTTGATTGAAATCGCAAGTATTTTTGGCATGACGGAAATGAAGGAATGTGCCGCTCTTCACAGTAAGTCCCTTCTTTCTCTCTCTCTCTCTCTCTCTCTCTCTGTGTGTGTGTCTCTAACATTTCTCCTTCTTAAGATCGCACCTTTGAAACGAACATTGCTACAATCCCGACCGTTCGAAAATCACTCACCAAGCTTTGTCAGGTCCTGAACACTGAAAAGTTTAAACTATGGACCGAGGACGATAAACAGACGGTGCAACATGCCGTGGACTTGGTGGGCAAAATGCTTAGCTTGGATTATAGACACCGCATCACCGCCGCCGATGCTTTGAATCACCCCTTTTTAGCTGACCCCCTTCCTCTACTCTCCTACTCCTCTTCCTCTTCCCTCTCTTCCCTCTCCTCTTCTTTGTAAATAAGTATATAATTGTTATCTCTCATCTCATTGGCATCCTCCATTCAATAAAGTACAACCTATTCCCCCATGATCTTTGCCGTCCCGCTCTTCGATTTGCTCGAACTGTGTATGATGATTGAATAAAACTGTTTCCGTAACTATCGTGGCACATTGCTTTGCTTTGAGCGGGACTTGAATATCTGACAGTTTAAAAAAAAAAGGATCGACCATCCCCTCCCCCTGAAAAAAAAAGTGCCACTTTTCTTTGAGCATGCCTTTGTTGTAAAGGACAGCTCTACTTTGTAACATGAAGAAACATGCCCTATCGAACGATGCCAAAAGAGGTTAGATTTTGTTGAATGGCGCATCGCCATTGCCAAATCAGTCGCTGTTTTGGTGCAGTGTTAGCCTACAACATTTACAAAAAGCTCGCTCTTGACTCCGTTCGGTAGATATGGGTTGCCTCTTGCTCCATGTAAAATTTGAAGGTGGGTTCTCCGTCCAGGTTTTGAGAAATCGGCCAACCATTTTCTTATAAAAAGAGGGGCCCAAAACCGTAGAGTTTCAAAAGTTCACAAATTTTCAAAAGCAGTCTCCACCCGCAAAGAGAGACTGCATGGATCCACACTGCGCGGCCACATGGACCCACAATCGCATAGACGCAGATACTCACGATGGATTCATGCTGACAAAAAGTGTTTTTATGGGTGGGTGGAGGCAGCTTTTGAAAATCTGTGAACTTTTTTTTTTGAAACTCTGCGGTTTTGGACCCCTATTTGTTTGGCCGATTTCTCAAAACCTGGACGGATAACCCATCTTCAAACTTTTTATGGAGCAAGATGCAGTTTATATCTATCGAATGGTGACAAGAGTAAACATTTTCCGTGTATTAGGCATCTGCTATCACTGCACACAAAGTTCCAAAATAGCGACTGTTTGGAGCAACGGCAAAGTCACTATTCCATTCGGCAAAACCCAAATCTTTCAACATCATTCAGTAGATAAAAGGCACATCTTTTGTCATGCGAAATCAAAAGTTACATTGTCCATTTCGTTTACAAGAAAAGGCATGCCCAAAAAAAGTGGCACTTTTTCATGGGGAAGGGTCCATCCTTTTTCAAAATGGCGGAGTTGGAAAAATATAAAGCAGCGCTGCTCCATTCCTTTATCACAACAGTAGGTGCTCCATTCCTAGGGCAAAACTTGAGTGAGGAAACCAATTCCACTTTTTGAACAGACACCCTTCTTTTTCCACCGCCGTCGGCATTTAAATTATAGCCAATAAGGCACGACGCATTATCCAACTTGTAACAGACAACCCCCTTTCTCACAACTCATTCCCCCAACCCATCTTCCTTTGATTTCGCCATTTACTAACATGAAGATAAACCAATCAGTCAACATTCCTCAAACAGCTGTTGTGTGATGGCCGTATAAGTATACAGAAAGAAAAAAAAACCCACCTCGAGGACATTTCAAGTCCCGCCTGCATGATCTATTTCTGTTGAATGTAAAAAGCTAGCGATGCCCTCTCAACAAAACCCTTATGATAATCTCCCTGGATCA
>LT554591.1:289947-301879 GCA_900079185.1 Absidia glauca
GATTTTGTGATGTCTATTCTGCTCGTTTCCAGTAAATGTATATCCAGTGTGTGAGTAAAAGGGTGCAGGGTTCGAACCCTGCGCCAGTCAAGTTGTTACGGAGTTGAAAGTGTCAAGAGGAGACTTCTCTTTGGATGGTTCCTTTGAAATAAAAAGGAAACTGACAACCTGAGAACGAACATTTGAAATCCCGCCTGTATTTGGCCATAGAGTATATGGGTCTGGATATGGGCCGATCCTGAACCTAATGAAAGGCACATAATGGTAGGGTTTATCTGCGCATACCGACAAATTTTACTCTATCTGTCGTATCATGAGAAAATAGGAACGCATTATTGTTTCTATCATAGTGAAGAACAAAAGATAAAGCGGAATGGTTTTACATATTCAAACCCCGACTGAGTCTTCTTGCATGAATGAGATCTAAAGTCTCCCCCTAGACTATGCCCTTCTCTAAAAAGCACAGTGATCGTGTTAGGATTGGCCATCCTACTGTATATCACCCTCGTAGAAACTCATCATGACAAGCCAAACACCGATGGTCTCAGCACCATCACACACATCTTCACTAAAGTAAGACATAGACAAGGGCACAATGAGGATGAGACCATCATCTGAACCCTTGTCACTACTACTGCAAATCCCAAACCCATTGATACCATAAATCATATATGAAGTCGTATTCCATTTCTTTATTACAATGACACTATTCTAAAATAAACCTAACAACCAGTTTCATTGTACTTTTTGACGACTACACCACCCACACCACAGTTATGCACATGCTCGTATGACCTTTCTGAGCTTACCGGTATAGTTTTAAGACTTTCCATCAACAGGCTAATGACGGAAAAAAAAAACCAAGTTTTCGAAACTTTTCTTTTTTGTCTCAAGCGACCATTCAAGTTTTTATTTCAAGCCCGACACAAAATGCCATTCAAAAAAAGCAACTCTCGCATCTCGGCCCACATCCATCTCTTTGATGAGCTAATGGCGGGAGCATGATGGTGTACACTGTCAGCTCAATTCCAGAAAAGACAGATGAACCTTTCAATTACATGTTCAGTAGTAAGCGGGGTACCATTTTCGCCAGCTTAAATAAGCCGAGAAATGATCTTACACTTCCCCATGCCTTCAATGTCCAACATTGTGAGATCTAATGCTGGGCAGAATCAAGCCAATGAGTGAGTACAACACACATACCAAAACTCAAGTGCCAAAGCGCATTAGTTCAGTGATAAGCCTAGGACCCCCCGACCCTACCACTATAGGAGCGGAGTTTATGCACGCCCTGAGCCTGAGCTCGTCTACATATTTCAAACTCCACTTCCCTTTTTTGGGCCAGGTTAGAAAACACTCGTCATGCAATGATATGATACTGATCCTTTCTTTTTTCCTTTCTTTACAACAGGACCCCCCTCTTATTCCATTTGTACTTTGAACTACCAGGCTTTGGGTTGGTGTTGTTATGCCGCAACTAGATCAAGGAGCTCTTGCTTCTAAGGTTTGAAATGATGCCGAACAACAACACTGACCCTTCCCTTGGCTTATTCATACACACATACATCTCCGTCTTAATAAACGTTTTACATTGTATCCATGCACTTGAAAGTTTGAGTTTTATTGATTGGTACGCTAAAAGCTGGCTACATCTATGGCTAACTACAAGTCTGAGTGAGATTAAAGGCTGACAGGTCATGGCAAGACTAATCTAGTACGATAGCCAAAGCGATAAAGGAGATAAGAGCTGGTGGGAGTTACAAAGATATCAGTGGCAGAGTGGGCAAAAAGGTAGCGCTCTTCATCAAGGCTATGGTAATGGAATCTACTATGGAAAGTCAATGCATCGAGAAAAAACTTCAAGGGTTTCCCCATAGTTTTCGAAATCCCTGAATTCAACCCCCCTAAATCGCCATCCCAAGTCCAAGCCCATCACTTACTAGAGCCAGAGAGCCGATATCCTTTGTCATTCTGTTGGATCTATTGAGAAAGACAAGTAATGACGGAAGAGGTTACGATTAGCAGTGTATGAGAAAGGGGGACATGAAACTAAGAAGAAGAGGGTTACCCTGCGTTTATCGTTTAAGGTCGCTGTATACAGTTCGTGTCAGAGGCGGTAACATGGCAAAGTCGACGGGAAAGAAAAAGTGATGGAGAAGGAAAGAAGATGCAAAGAAAAGGCAGAGGGAGAAAAATCGGCCCCTTGTTGGTGAGGGGGCAAATTGGCGGGGGTTGAAAATGCTATAAGTCTCCAACTTTTTCCAAAGTGAGGCTACTGTAGCAGGAGAAGAATAAAAGTCATATCAAGAAGAAGCCAAGTATGCTTTATTGAGCGAATGAGTTTATAATTAAGCTATATTTCCAAGTGTAGGGGCAGGAGTGACTTGCCATAGAGTAACTATTGTAGTGTAATGACGTTGGGAATGGAGGAGGGGAGAGCAGACTAACGGTTTCAAAAGCATCAGTTGTGATGGACACAGGGATCAGGCCAAAGGATAGTGCACTTCAGCAGTGCAATAACTATGGAATCAACTATGGATGAGGTGAGTGCACGAAAAAAAAAAATTCAAGGGTTCCCCCTTGTTTTTCATATTTAAAAATTTTAAAACAGCCTTATCTTGTGATATAAAGCAGTGGGCGAATCGTCATCGTCGTCATCGTCTTCGTTATCGTCTTCGTTATCGTCGTCGTTATCGTCGTCGTTATCGTCGTAACCGAGATCTAAAGTCGAAAAGAAAATGTTGGTCACGGTAAGCTAAAAGATTAGCAAGGTGCTGAGATGAGGTGAGGGTAATCGGTCGTTCGTTCGTTCGTTCGTTCGTTCGTTCGTTCAATCGTTCGTTCGTTCGGAGGGGGAGGAGTAGAAGGAGGAGGGGGAGGGGCAATGTAAATGACGAGGGAAAAATGACGAGGGGAAGAAGAAGCAAAGAAAGGGTTTGGTGGGGAAAATGTCATACTTAAAGGCATTTTTATTTTTCAAACGCCGCCGTGCCTAGGTGGAGGCCTACGATTGAGAAATGGCTCACCATGCGGACAAGATTTCACCAATGGGATCATCCCAATGGTAGGAGTCAGGTGGTACATGACAGTTGAATCCGTACAGAAAAAAACTCACTAATCAAATGTGCCTGTACTTGGAAGTAGCATCAGAAACTTCGCCTCCCCGCTTGGTTACGCCCTGGGACCTTTCCCACTATAATTCACTTCAGGATGAGCCTAGCAGAGTGCTAATAATATGCACATGAGCATATACCATAGCAGCATCAGTCTGTCAAAGGGAAGCTCATTGCAGCAATGCGCAGTTCAGAAGCAATGGCATTTGCGAAATCTGAATGGACATTTGCCGTTTTTCAGCCTTTTGTGAAAACTCCGCCAGAAAAGGTTGCTTATTTCTCAGAACCGAGATGGACAACCCATCGTCAATTTCACAGGCAACACGATGCAATGCATATCTTCGCATGATACCCAGAAACAAGCTTATTGACGTTTTATGCGACCATGAACACCAGGAGAAACTCCCCAAAAGCGCCCCATTGGAGTGACATCAAAAATGGCAAGTCGTCCAAGGAAATCAGGCTTTCTTGGTATCAGTCGATAGATAAAAAGCACTTATAAGTTTATGTCAAATTTGAAGTTGGCTTGTCCATCCCGTTTACAAGGAAAATGGGCTCCAGAAAGAGTGAGACTTTTCCGAAGGTCTGTCTTCTTTTTTTTTTTTTTGTAACGAGTTGCTTTTTTCTCAATCTGAGATAGACAACCCGCCGTAAAATTTTACAGGCACCACGATACAGGGCGTATCTACCAACTGATGCCCAGAAACAAGCACTTTTGTGTCGTATACCGCCGTGAACGCTAAAAGAAGACTCCAAAAGCGACTGATTGGAGTGTTACCAAAAAAGACAATTGACTCACAGAAACCAAACTTTCTTGGTATCAGTCGATATATAAAACGCACCTCTAGGCCTACGTTAAATTTGATGGTTGATTGTCTATTCCGTTCGCAAAAAAAAAGAGATCCAAAAAAAGTGAGACTTTCTCCAAGGAATGTGATTTGTACCGCTACATTATCAGAGCTTATGCAAAAGAACAAAGTCATGGAGATGGGTTAAAGTAAATTCTTTATTGACTGAATGAGACTATGCTTAAACTACATGTCCTAGTGGGTGGCAGTGAAAACAGGGCTTGTCGTGGAGTGACTAATCTAGTGTAATGAGCTAAGGAAAAGGGAGGCGGAGAGCAGACCAGTGCTATCCAAAGTATCAGTAGTAGTAGGTGCTGCGAATATGTCAAAGGATTTTGCCCTTTGTCGGTGCAATGACTAGGGAATCTACTTTGGACAGAAGAAAAAAAAATTCAAGGGTTTCCCCATGTTTTTTACATTTGAAATTTTAAAAAGAGCCTTTTTGAGCGACATGAAGCAGTGGTGGAGTCGGCATTAGGTTCTTCGTCGTCTTTATCGCCGCCGTCATCGTTGTAGAAGATCTAGTGTCAAAAGTTAGTAATGGTAGGCAAAAGATGAACATAACGTGAGAAGGGCAGAGTTACCTTTCGTTCGTTCGTTTGCTCATTCGTTCGTTCGCTCGTTCGTTTTTCGTCGTGATAAAAAAGATAATGACAGTGGGGATGCAAAAAAGTAATGACGAGGGGAAGGAGCAAAAATATAGGACGGACACAATACAAATTCTTGTAGCCGAATCGGGGGTTGAAATCCAAAGTGTATGCAAATTACCCTGTGCCTGGCGGGGCGGCTTTATCTTCATTTCGAAATGAGTCCCAGCTATGCCCGGGACTCAAGTCAGGGACTCAGAGAGTCCCCCGCCATATCAGTCCTTATTGTCTGCAAAATTCAGTATACACAGATTGGTTCTGTCCCGGTAGTTCTGTCTGTTGCATTCCCCCATGAAAAATGACCTTTTTTGTTGGACATGGATTTTCTCGTAAAAGAGACAATGAACCTCAACTCAAACTTCACATGAAGAGTACAGTGCTTCTTATCCACCGAACAATGTCAAGGTGTAAAGGTTTTTGGTGGGATGAATGACCGACTTGGGGTCACTGGAATCAGTCGCTGTTTGGAGGCTTAGTGTAGTGTTCAGAGCAGCATACATCACAATTACACTTCAATTTTGGTATCCTTTGATAGGTATGCATTCCATCTTGCCCCATGTTGAATTTGAAGATTAGTTATCTATCTCAGTTTTGAAAACCAAGGCAACTCATCGCGAAAATATACAACAGGAAATCGTAAAGTTTCTAAAAAAGTCAAACGTGTTCAAACGCCGCCCATCCACTTTATTTCACACCCCGTCCCTTTTCAAACTCTCTTGTGCCTGAGGTCAAGACTTGACGCAGCGGTGGATTTCACAGTTTCCAAGACGACTGGAACGTATTCAAAATATCAAGTCATGGTTTCAAGTAGGGTTTATCGACTGAATGAGACCATGATCTTTTTGAAGTCCTGACCTTTCTGTTTTTTATAAAAGCGGGGTTTGAATTGAGTCGGGTTATTAAAATTGAACATTTTGCGATTTCATTCCTCCCCTCTTGTCCTTTCCTTCATCTTTTTCTTTACTATCTTCGATTCGACCCTCATGGAAGACGCAAGAGAAGTGGCGGTGGCGAAGCTGGCGGAAATACTCAAGCATCCTGATGACCTTAATACGAAGATTGGTCCACTGATACGCAAACTGACGAAAGAAAAAGCGTCGATTGATGCCCAACTCAACACTGGTGTGCAGACTCAGCTCGATTATGTCCAACAAGGCCTTGAAACCCTCAATGTATCGACACAAAGCAACATTCGTGTGAAAGGCAACATGCAACGTATCGACAAGCTCTGCGGTGATACCCGACATATGATTAAAGACTTTGACCGCATCAATCAGGTAAGTTGCACGTTTTGTTAATGGGATGGGCTAATGACAGATTCTTCCCTAGTTATCACAAATCCACAAGAACTTTGTTGCCACGCAGGAGAAGGTCAAGTCATTCCAGGCGCTCTACCAACGACTCAACGAGGTGGAGAATCTCTTCCGACCACTCCAGGCCGATATCTTTGAACCCCAGTCAGACTTACTCCAGGTGCACTACAATCTATTCAAGCTAGAAGAATTCAGGGACCAGACGATGCACCAGGCTCGCGAATCACCTCAAGATGTGCTGAATACACTTAGAACGTATTTCCGGCGTGTGGATGTGCTCTCAGACGACTTTGCTCAACATCTCTGGCATTTGGCTCGAAACATGCTAGTCCTGGTGGAAGAAGGGTGTGGCCCGACGATTGTCATCATGGTCAAGATCATCGAATGCGAAGAACGGGCTGACGAAAAGGCATTGGCGGCGCGGCAGGCCCAGGCGAACCATCATGATCTTCAACTACGCAACAACAACAACAATAATGAGGAACTTCCATCACAGCAACAACAGAAATGGCGGTTGGCAGAAGGGAACCCTCGTACGATCAAATCTTACCGGGTGGGATTCTTCGAACAGGTGCATGAATCGATTGTCGAGCGGTTTGATCAAGAATTGGCGCCTTATAGAGAAGTGGATGATTGGGTGGGTGCCTTGGATACGACAGACTTTATCTTCAACGACCTGGAACTGGTGTTTGATCAGATTGTACCCAAATTCCCGAAAAAGTACAAGATCTTCCCTCATTTTGTGCTGGAATACCATCGCCACACTTATGAAATGCTCAACCAAATGGTGAATCAAGAACTGGATGCGGGGTCGATCTTGCGTCTGTTGCGGTTTGTGCGGGACTATTATGCGACGATGAGCACTCGGCTGGGTGTTACCGAAGAACTCCTGGAACCTCAGCTTTTGGATGGGCAAGAACAATCCTTGGTGGACGAATACTTGAAACTGGTGCGCACCACCCTGGCCGACTGGACGTCTAACCTCATGTCCTCTGAATCCCGTGACTTTATCAAGCGTGAAAACCCCCCTGAAGAATCGACAGATGGCCAGTTTGGAATGGCCGGTGCGGTGGATATGTTCCAGATCATTAACCAACAGATCGATGTGGCGGCCGATGCGAACCAAGGTATGCTGCTCTACTTGGTGGTCTCTGAATGCAGTAAGGTGATCAAGGATTCGCAAACTTTCTGGAAGAGGCTCTTGACGACGGAACTGCGCAAACAACTGGATGAACCTGTCGATGTCCCTGAAGGGTTTGTGGAATACGTCATGGCGCTGGCAAACGATCAAGTCAAGTGTGCTGATTTTGCGGATGGCTTACTCGAACGCATCGTGCCTTTGGTGGAAAGCAGGTACAAGGTCCAGGCCGAAGAAAAATTGGCAACGGCGGTGAAAGGCTATATCCATGTGGCATCGGCGGCGCGGGAAGCCTTGTTGGATGTCACCTTTAACGATATTCGCCCGGTCTTCAACGATCTCTTTACAATCCGTTGGTACGAACAGCCCCTGATTCCGTCGGTGATTGAAACCCTCAAGGATTACTGCCAGGACTTTATGCATCTCAACCAACAACTCTTCCAGAAACTGCTGAACGATATCTTGGACCGCTTCCTGATCCTCTACCTTCAATCGATGCGCAACCGCAAAGCTACATTCAAGATGGAGGTGTGCCTGGACAAGATACAGAACGATGTGCGGATCTCCTTCAACTTTTTTGCCAAGTATATCCCCGTGGAGGAACTAGAGGATCGCTTCGATGTCATTGAAAAGGTCCATACCCTACTGGAAAGCAACCGGCGCATGATCTTTGTCGACTACTACTCCCTACGACAAGCGTACCCCGATATCCCCCTGGCCTTTGTGGAAGACATACTTGGCAAACGTGATGATCTGGACAAGTCGGCTCTCAAGGACATTATGGAAGGAATCAAGGCTAAAGCAAGAGAATACGAACCCCAGGTCGACACTCCGCCCACTATCTTTAGTCGTATCAAATGGTAGATCCCCTTCTCTCCCCATAATACTGTTATTCATACCCACCCCCTTCGTCTCTTTTAATCAATCAATCAATAAACTGTCATCTTGTCATATCTCTATAAAGAACTTGATGTGAACACATGCAATCAATCAACAGACAGCCAACAGAAAATAATTATGCGGAGCCCCCATTGTATGCATAATGATAGCTCAGGCACAGGTCGGTTTGAAACCCCGCCTGGCACATAAGAATCAAAAGTTTTCCTAAACCTATCTCTCCCTCTTTCTTCCCATCCTCTCACTTTTTTCTTTCCATCGTCTCTACTTTTAGATTAACATTGTTGTGACACAACTTTTGACGTACATCTCTGTGAATCAGCTTCGTTTAACATTGGATTGAAGGTAACTCTTTCCTTATGATCAGCTTTTTCTTACCATGACCAACATTTACCTATTGAATCATTGCTCGTTTTTTTTCCCAGTAGGTCGAATGAAATGACAACGGATATCGGCTCTCTGGAAACAGGACTGGATGGACATGCCCTCGCAATTTTTTTAGGTGCACTCATTTTTTTTATAGTAGATTCTCTAGCCATTGCACTTCCAAAGAGCACTATCCTTTCGCCTACTTCCTGTGCCCACTACCACTGAAACCTCTTGCACTGCTGCCCTGCTCTTCCTTTTTCATTCCTTAGGTCAATACACTAGAATAGTCATCCCATGACAAGTCCCTGAACATACCAATGTGGCCCCTCCCCGCACTTAGACATTTAGCTTAATCATCCTTCTCATTCAATCAATAAATCTTACATGAAACCATCTCCTTGACTCGATCACCACTCCCAGGGCCAAATTTGAGGCAAAGAGCCAAGATTCCACTGTTTGACGTTTCCACCGGCGTTTTGCATTACACTCTATAGCACACAACCCCTCTTTCAAACCTATCACACACAACCTATCATTCAGCATTTGCCGACGAGCTAGTTGTGTCGCCACGCAACAAACAGAGGCATGACCTGTGTGTTTATTCAGATCTTAAATAGACTACTACTAATGCTATAAATCAACTACATAGAGCCTAGTCTTGGGCTTGTACAGCAAATTGTTGCCCAGTACCCACCAAAGATTGTACCACGGCTTGGAAGGCTCGTTTTTGCTCTGGAGATGCTTGGACTTCCGACTTGCCACTGCCGCACCCTTCAGGGCCACCTACACATAAAGAATCAATTGTCAAGACCCTTGATACATGTATGGTTTCTTTCCCTTACCGTTTTGCCACTGAAAGTCATCAGACATGAAAGAGATGCCAGTATCAAGTCCATAGATATCTTCACTGCCAGGGGGTTGTTCAGTAGGCAATTGGGCGAGGGCTTCTTTCAAAGAGGCCGCCAACGATTGGACTTGGTCACTATCAAAGAAGCATGAGAATGGATACAAAAAAGCATTCCCCCCTCACCATGCACTTACGACTGCAAAGAGCCAGTTTGAGTAGTATAGTCGGATTTCGAAGCTGCTTTGAGATTGGCATGAAGAATGGAAGCGCCTGCATCATCGCCCCGGATTTCAACCACTTGTCTATGGATTGAATAGACCGTGTGAATAAAAAGGATCACTAGATGAGGAGGATACTTACTTTACGGTGGGGCCTACAAAACCGCCAGTGATACCTTCACGCAAGACAATTTGAAACATGGAGATGTTAGATATATGTAAAAAGGGATATAGAGAAGAAAGAGAAAAAAAAAAGTATGACGGAAGCAAAAGAGAAGAAGAGATAAGGTCAAGTGGATTGCTCGCCCAACTTTTCTAGCGGAGTTTCAAAGCCCTCGAGTCCCGAGAAAAATGCAGACCATGCAAAAACTCCGACACTTCTTGTGTGTTTGTCAAGATCATTTGACTATTATGTTTGTACAAACCTATGCCGCTAAAACGTCACTCATGATATAATAGGAGTCTTACTTTACACATCTTTTGTTTGCAGAAACCAAAAGGGGTGCATGTCCCTCCCTTTTTAAGGCCTCTCTTTAGATCGTGTATGCCTCTCGCTGAATAGTGTATGCCTTGATCTCATGTTCTGTACAAAGTTAGGATGGGGCCATTCAAGACGCACTAACATAATGCCTGTCAGTTACTCTCTGGTTAATTAGTTACTCTTTGGGTTTCAAATGACAGTGGGGAAGCCGATGCTGGTCGTTGAAGGTGTTTTGACCTCGGATTGAAAAATCCAGGTACCAACTTCGAAATTCAAACTCCGCCGCATACAATAAAAAAGAGAAGAATGAATCAATCGAATTCATGCATGAACATGACTAAAAATCTCTCTTTTTTTCCCTTCCCTATTCCATTCGTGGTAAAGACGGTTGTCGGATCAAGTAAGGGACTGTTATTAGAATGATCGGGCAGAAAAAGTGTGTGTGGGGAATCCTTATCTCACCTTGGGTCGTCTTTTTTCTCATTTGATAGGTGAAAGGGGTATCGGTGACAGAATAACCACGCCCAAAACAGTCGTGCGAGGGTAACCGTTTCCCACGAAGAAAAAAAGAAAGACATATTGCTCTATTTGGTTGCCATGCCACCAAGGATCAACTTTTATCTTTTGTCGTTTGGGTCGATGCCTTGTTAAAAAGTCATCACCATGGGTTGTAACACCGAGAACGAAGAGGGAGATCTGGTCAAAAGGTTGTGTTAAATAATGATCAGGTCTATTGTTATCTCTTCTCTTTTGTTGAGGGCGAATTAGAGTTCGACATCTTACTAATGGTTGCGATCAAATAGGCAACCATCGTGGGAGATGAATTTCCAAAGCCAGCAGGGGGGACGACCAAGCGAACAAAAGAGCCTGTTCATTGATCAAATGCCACAACATTCCCTTTTGTGGGATACAGGTATAATCCTACTTGATTGGTAGGTGTCACTCGGGAAGTATATCTTATCATGGGTCGGAGTTGAACTTGCGTGTGGGGTTAAGGCGCCGTTACATTTGATTGGACAAATCCTCATCGATAAACCTTATCCATTTTCCCCTTTATAAAGATCAGATTTCATTTTTCCCGTTTCTCTTTTCTCTCTCTCTTCTCTACACTTTTTACAAAAAGTTATCTCACTCACTCACTCACTCTTTTTGATCTATTCTTCCTCCGCCTCCTCTTCTTTTTACCTATTCTCCCAATACCTTACGAAAATTCCTTCACGACAAACGTTAATCAATCGATGGTTAGTATGGACCGTAACCTGAACAATGGTGTTGCCATTGAAGAAGAATCTGCTCAAGCACCTCAACAAAACGAAGGCGAACTCTTAGAATCCTTTGGGTATAAGCAAGAGATGAGCAAAAGCATCTCCACCATCTCCAACTTTGCCATTGCCTTTGGTTGTTGCTCCATCCTGTCAGGATTGACTCCGGTATGTCCAACACAAAAGTCCCCCTTCTCTTACCTACTCTAACTCTATTCTTTCATTGACAATAGATGTGGGGCGATGCTATGATGAGCGGTGGATCCGTAGCGGTGATCTGGGGCTGGGTGCTTGTGTCCATCTTCACTATGGGCGTGGGTCTCTCTCTCGCGGAAATCTGCTCGGCCTATCCCTTGACAGGCGGTCTCTATATCTGGACTTCTCAACTCGCTCCTAAAAAATGGGTTCCCTTGGCTTGCTTTGTCACTGGCTACTGCAACTGGCTAGGCCTGACCGTCGCCATCACTTCGACCGATCTCAGTCTCGCCCAATTCCTCGGATCCGTCATCAATATGCAGAATCCTGACTACACCATCTCCAAGTACTGGGAATTCGGCATCTTCCTCGTCATTGCTTTCATCCACGGTGTCATCAACTCTGTCAGTGTGCGTTACAATGGCTTCTTCAACCAGACCTCCCTGTATTGGCATCTTATCGGCACTTTGCTGCTTGTCATTGTGGCCTTGGTGTTGACTCCTAATAAGCCTAGTGCCGAATGGGTGGTAAGTACCTTTTTAATTGCTCATCGGCCGATCTCTCATCCCTCTCTCTCTCTCTCTCTCTCTCTCTCTCTCTCTCT
>LT554591.1:307854-323814 GCA_900079185.1 Absidia glauca
CGACGCAGCAATTCCATGATGGGCACCAACGACGACCACCGCCACTTTTCCCCCTCGTCCTTTTTTGCATCCTTGGCTGGTCCAGATATACCACCGCAACAATACCCACCTAGCAACGACGATGACGACGAGGAGGATTTGTTTGACTTTAGCAAGGTTATTGCCATGGGGAAGAACGTGCGCCATTATAGTGAAGATCTCATGGGGAATGGATTGCGGCTCTTTAACGATTTCTCAACAAGGATGAAGAATGCTAATCGAGGGGATGATATGCCACAGGATGGAGAACAGCCCCAACAAGAACAATCGTCTATGGATCAAGAATTCTT
This sequence comes from Absidia glauca, assembly GCA_900079185.1. Classification (NCBI taxonomy): domain Eukaryota; kingdom Fungi; phylum Mucoromycota; class Mucoromycetes; order Mucorales; family Cunninghamellaceae; genus Absidia; species Absidia glauca. The sequence continues at coordinate 308,184 of LT554591.1, forward strand.
ACTGGGTGATACCTTCTTTTGATCCCCCTCCCTCTTTTCTTTTTCTCTTCTTTTTCTTAGTCTGTATCTCTATATCATTATAATATTTATATACGTGGTAGATAGCTTTGTTTGCTTGTTTTTACTCTAGTCCATGAAACGTCTAATAAAGTATCTGTCTATTGTCTCTTGCATAAGGTTAGGAATTTTTGGCCAACTGGGCGATTTGCCGTCGGGTTTCAAACTCCGATTTTTTTGGGGGGGGGGCTATAAGAGTTCCCTTTTTTTCCCCACTAATTACTTCTTCTTTGCTTCTTGATCACTTTTTTCTCCCCATTGTCATTTTTCCCCTGTGTCATTTTCCCCCATTGTCATTAGTATAGCTCCACAGACGACTCGATCTTTAACGACGTACGAACGGTAAGACTCTCCTTTTTTCAAAAGCATCTTGGTCATCTTTTGCATACCATGACTAACAACTTGTCCTTTTGCATTGTTGCTTTTTCTTTTCGACAATAGATCGGCTACGACAATGACGACGATGACGACGGCAACGATGACGACAATGACGACTCCACCCCAGCTTTAGATTGCCCATAAAGGCTGTTTTAAAAATTTTCAAATGTCAAAAACATGGGGAAACCCTTGAATTTTTTTTTTTAGGTGCACTCCATAAGATAGATTCCCTAGCCACTGTACTGAAGTGCGCCAGGGCCCAAATCCGTGGCACACTACCACTGGTACTTTTAGCACCGCCAACCGACTCTTTCTCTCTTTCCGTAGCTCATTACCATAATTTAGTTATTTCATGGCCAGTCCTACATTTAGCTTACCCTAGTCTCATCCAGTCAATAAAAACCTATTTGAGAAACCATCATGACTTTGCTCTTTTGACATGTACCACGTCTTGGGGGGAGGGGGAGGGGGAGGGGCAATGACCACATTTGACTATTAGAACCGTTCCGATTTCCATGTTGAAATTCCACTTGGCGCACCGGGTGATTTCTACCGCTCATTCCAGAGTCTCTAAGGAGCTTATGCAAAAAAAGTCATGGAGATGGGGTCAAGTAGATTTTTTATTGACTGACTGAGACTATGCTCAGCCTACATGTCCTAGTGAATGGGCTTGTCATGGAGTGACTAATCTAGTGTAATGAGCTAAGGAAAAGGGAGCACACCAATGATAAAGGGAGCACACCAATGTTATCCAAAGTATCAGTAGTAGTAGGCGCTGGGTCAAGGGGTAGTGCACATTACAATGACTAGGGAATCTACTATGGAAAAGATGAGTGCACAAGAAAAAAAAAATTCAAGGGTTTCCCCATGTTTTTTACATTTGAGAATTTAAAAAAGGGCCTTTTTGGGCGACATGAAGCAGTGGTGGAGTCGTCATTAGCATCGTCGTCGTCTTTATCGTCGTCGTCATCGTTGTAGCCGATCTAGTGTCAAAAGAAAGAGGAACGATGCAAAAGGCAAAAAGTTAGTAATGGTAAGCAAAAGATGAGCATGACGTGAGAAGGGAAGAGTTACCGTTCGTTCGTTCGTTCGTTTGATGTCGTGGAGTAAAGAGAATGACAGAGGGAGGTGAAAAAAAGTGATGACGAGGGGAAGAAGGAGCAAAAATAAAGAACGGGCAGAAGAAAAGTTCTTGTAGCTTTGGAGGTAGGTCGGAGTCTGAAATCCGGTGGGAGCTGCACTGCAACGTTGACAACATCCAACCCCAAAAGACCATATAGAAAGTACAAAAGAGGCTTGATTTATTTCAATCATATATAAGTAATGAAGTTTGTATAATGTATGCTAAATGTAAGGGGATGATAATCTATTCGTCAGCGGCTTGGTAGTAGTTTTGACGCATGAATTCAAAAAAGGCAAAGTGATCAGGCTGGGCACCGTACTTGTAGACGAATTGCGAGGCCAAGTAAGCACCAAAGATAGCCTTGACATAGTTTTCAGGCACACGTTCCAGCAGAGCTTCCAAACCGACCTTTTCCAGCAAGAGCTTGGGGAAGGCACGCAGCAGGACGGATTCACGGAGGGCGACGTTGTTCCACAACCCCGCTTCTTGCAATTGTTCCTGGAGTTGAACGATGGCGACGGAGAGTTCGTCGGACAAGATGGAGATGGGTTGTTGCTTGTTGCCCTTGGTGTGTTCGCGCCAGAGAGCTTCGAATTCGATGCGGGCGTTGCGTTCGATGATTTCTTGGACTTCCTTGACATAGGCTTCGTAGAACGCCGGGACGTTGCCACCCTTGACGCACATGTGTTGTTCGAATTCGGCGTCGTTGAAGGCGAGAGCGGCGAGCACTTCGAGGGACGACGAGGTCACACCACCCTTGTTGGCCGACGCATCCTTGAAGATCACAATTCCCTTCTTTTCTAGGCGCAGGCGGGCTTCTTGGGTGAAGAATAAGTTGGCACCTTCGACAATGTATTGGAAGAGGGGCGCACCGCCTTCTTCAGGGAGGAGTTTGCTGACGTTGGAGAGATCCACGGATTCAGGGCGGCCACCACAGGGCACAAACACATTGGCGCTGGCAAGACTGTTGGTGTGGAAAGTGTTGCGGAATTGCAGGCCGTTTTCAACCACGGTGCCGTTGGGCAGGGTCACGCCGTTTTCGTCGACAAGCACACGGAAGCCTTCAGGAGACAGGCGGGAGATATCAAAGTTGCTGATCATCAGGCGTTGGTCGGCCAGGCGGGTGAGTTCGGTACGATCGATCCCGCGAGCATCATAGAGCACACCAGAGCCATCGACGACAGCCACCGTCTTGTCTTTGGAGATCTTGACTTCGTTGGACCCAAGGTCACCGTCGGGACCGCCAGTTTGCAGCTTTGTACAATCTTCTTCCTTCAAGCCAAAGGTGCGGTAGATGCCAAGGACGTATTGGTGCACCGAGCGAGTGGTCATGCCGTACTTGTCGTGAGGGATGCCACCGAGGGATTGACTCTTGCCAGTGGTAAATGCCTTCCAAAAGCCAGCGCCACGACGGCGAGCATGTTGAGAAGCCCAGTCCATGTAATCAGCGGTACCTTCGTCAGGGCCAAAGAACAAGATTTCAGGCTTGCCAGTGAGATCCACGAGCTTTTCCTTGATGCCAGGAGATTGGCCGACGATCAAAAGATCCATGATGGAGTCGACATACTTTTCAAAGGCCACGAGGGGTTTGTCTTGTTGGTCAATGTCGAGTAAGATGGTACCCTTGGAGCCACCTTCGGGGATATCCTTGTTCTTGCGTTGCTGAGTGGCGGCCAAGGCATAGTTTTCGTCAAAGAGGGTACGTTGGTTGATGGAGTAGGCTTCACGGTTGCGCGATCGCACCATACGGATACCACCACGAGCGACGTCCCGGAAGCGCAGATGGAAGCCACGGAATTCAGCACCCACCACCAAGAACATACCATACAGCTTGTTGGGATATTCGATTTCAGGCAAAAAGCTGGGATCCATACGGAAGGACAGGGCCACCTTGGTGGATTGGTAAAAGTTGGTCTTGAGGACATGCTTGTTGAAGGTGAGGAATGATTCAAACACGAGCTGTTCATGGGCGTTCAAGGTAGTGTTGGCGATCTTCTTGGTCAATTGGTCGTCGGTCAAGGTTTCTTGGGTGGTCAAGCGTTGGAAGGAGATGGTGGGTTGCAGAGATTGTTCACGCTGGTTGACGTAATGGACGCTGGCGAAGTGAGTGTACAGCAACTTGATGAGTTCAGGGTATCGCTTGATGATTTCCAAGATGTATTCCCGGGTGAAAGTGTCTTGACGGAGGCGTTTCTTCATCTTTGAGAGGACTTCTTCATGCAGAGGATTGGTGGTATCGAGGATACGGGTGAGAGAGAGGTACTCTTTGCCGAGACGGTTCAAAAAGTGTTGAGCAAAGATCCAGACGGTGTAGCCATAGACGGTTTCTTGGACAGACAGCTTGCCAGTTTGGAAGAATTCTTGGAAGGGCGTCATGGGCAAGCAGTAGAGGAGAGAGGTTTCCTTCATGACTTGATAGATCGATTGTTCAATAGGGATAGCCTTGGTGTTGGGGACAGGGTTCAAGTACAAGCCCATGATAGTGACACCATTAGAGAATTGTTCTATGATAGGGGAAAAGAACACAACCAATTAGTTAATCAAGCATCTTCATTGTATAGTGACCGACTTACCGACATATTTTCTAGTAGAATACAGATCATAGTAATGGTACAGATCAGACATGGCAGAGAAGAATCCTTTGGTGGAGCGTTGACGATAACCAATGATGATACGGCGTTCGCGGCTTCCTTGGACTTCGAACATCTTGATGACAGGTCCGGTTCGTTGAAGGACATCACACATGATACCAGAGTAGATCTTGAGAGTATGTTCGGTGGCCTTCTTGAGGAATGTTTGATCAGCTACTTGATGGATATCAGTTTCTTGAGCAGGAGTGGGTTCAGGAGTGGCGAATTGACATTTGGTCACAAAGTAGCTTCGGAGAGGAGGGGAATGGGTTTGATCCGAGGACACAGCAGCGCTGGAACGATAAGACTCAACACGATACGCCTTGGCAGGGGTAGATACATCCAAGTAGGTTTCATCGATTCTACAACACACAAAATACAAAATGTTGTCAGTAACTGACCACTATACCAGTTCCACTATTGTTTCCCCGCCTTCCTACCTTCGTTCGTTTTCAGGACCATGAACTTGAGACACACCAGGAAGAGAAGTGTGAATAAACACAGAGGAGTCTTCGGTTTCTTTTTGGAGATTGATGTCCAACATTTCATCCTTGTTGGTGAAAGCAGTGATCTTGGCGCCATACAAAGACATGATGTGGTTGGCAATGGTTTCAACAGTTTCTAGAGCAAAGTAGTAGTCATCAATGTTCAGATTACTATGTACGAAAAAAAGCAACGATCAGACAATGCGCTTTCAACCAAGCCTTCTCTTTTTACCTGTAGAACCATTGGACTTCATTCTTGACAAGTTCCTTGGGAAGGAATCCAAGTTGTTCCAGATAAGCACACACCTTGAGCATTTGTTCATTCTTCTCTTCATAGACGTTGGTCTTGTAACCATATTCACTGGTGATTGTATTGTCTTCCATGATGTGTATGTGTGTTGGGGTTTGAGAAAGTAGAAGGAAAAGAATCTGAACAAAGAAAATTCGAACCGTTAAATACTGTGATTCAAACACCGCAAATAGAACATGATGTGATTGGCTGGGGCCGTGAGAACGCGGAGTGTGAAAAAGGTTGCAGTCGAGGATCACCAGCTGAGTTTATGTGTCTCGAACCAAGCTTGGGGGGATTACCTACTAAACCTTAAAAGAGTAGTCAACATGGATAGATTGATACAAAACAAAAATGTTGCCATATAGAAAAGGAGGAGACTGCCCATGCAGCCCATCATAAGGCCTTTGAGAAGAAAAAAAAATGCCCCAACACTACCATGACCCCTCTCCTGCATGCGTCTAGGATCTATTCCGCGGATTCCTGTCATTGCCCCAGATTTACTTTTTTCATTCTCCATTTGAAAACCTGACATAACCATCTCAAACTCCTCCACTTTTGTAATCCCTGATTTCCCTGTGGGGTAAGCCCCAGCTTGATCCAAAACAAGGGGTCTTCGTCATAAGTATTCTATAGTACAACATTTATCAAACCAACACACCGTTTTATTACTACAACTACAAGTGATCGGGGGGCATCCAAGTAACTAGAGACTATGACTAAAGTGGGGTCACACTGGGTGGATCGTTGACCGAGGTGCTACTGCTTGTTCTGGATGATAGTGGTGGCGAGACAGCCGCGGTGGGTTGCCTATGTTGAGATATAAACGGGTGCATGAGGGCTTCCTGAGGGGTGAAGCGTTGATCAGGATCAAAACATAAAATAGATTTCAAGAAGTCTAAAAGAAGCGCCCGATTTGACATTTCTATTATAAAGTGGGGGACAGTTAGCCAAGTCAATCAAAAAAGTTGTATGGGTTCCTTACCGAGATCGATGGCCGCATCGGTCATCTCCTTTTTCGGCCGCGGATAATCCATAATGAGCGTATCTAGTTGAGTGGTGGCAAAGTATCGCTTGCTTTGCTTTTCGTCCTTGTGTTGTTCGGTGGAGTACTGTTCCCTTGATTTGAATGTATACAAATCATGTCCATTGTCGTCTTTTGTGTGGTTAAAGTAGCGTCGTGCGTTTCTGCCCTGTTCCATCATATATTCCGGGGGTAGCCTAAAGAAACGACAGAAAGAGTCAATGCCATTCCTTTTCTATAGTGTTTTACTTACCCCAATGTGTCAATGATCCTTGATAGTTGATTGTACTCTGAGGTGCCAGGGAACATGGGCAAGCCAAGGAAGAGTTCGACGGTGATACAGCCAAAGGACCACATATCAATAGCAGAGGAGTAATCCAGGCCAAGAAGGACCTCTGGTGACCGATAAAACCGTGATTGGATATAAGAGTACATTTGGTTGGTTTCTTGACAAGCAGAGCCAAAGTCAATGACCTTGATGACAGGTGATTCCATACTATAGTAAGCAAGAGAGAGTCAGTGATGGCAGACGATTGCATTCTTATCTAAACTGACGTTTTCAGCAGGATGTTTTCGGGCTTCAGATCACAGTGGATGATGTTTGCATTTCTTAAAACCACCAGGGCGTCCAAGATTTGTTTCGTAAACGACTGGATCAAGTTGGTCGACAAGCCTTTGAAGGAGTTCTGCTTGATGAGATCGTACAGGTTGACAGATAAAAGTTCGAAGACAAGACAAAGGTGATGCTTGTACATAAAGTGGTCGAGTAATCGTAAGATATGGTGTTGATCGTCGGGATCCCAGTCCTGGTTCAGCTAAAAGAGAGAAGCGAGGGGGTGAGTTATGTGGCTATATCGTCCGCTTACTTACTAGCTTCAAGATCTCGACTTCAATGGTGCTTTGTTTCAGATAGGCAGGTTTGTTCTTGATCACCTTGACCGCCACAAGCTCGCCAGTGAGAGCGTTTCGGCATTTCGCGACTTGTCCAAATGTGCCCGATCCCAAGAGTTCAAGTACTATGTATCTAATAGATAGAAAAAAAGAAGGGGTTAATGCGCTGTACATGACACTATTCCACATACTTTCCACCAAGACCTCCGTTCACATAAAGAATGTAATCGGAATTGCAATTATCGAATCCACTGTTTCTGTATGGAGTGCCGGGCTTGGTCAAGACACGCCGTGGGTTCAGTGTAGGATCATATCGAAAGGAAGAGTCGCAGGTCTTGTAAGTTTGCCATATATCAGTCGTTAGCTTTTGCAGCACCTATTCATACAAGAGTTGTTAGTAGGGTTGGTAGGTTGGGAACGACTCGCCTTACCGGTTGTGACGATGGAGGTGAATGCGTACCAAGTTTCGGTGGGGTCAAGGGCAAGGTCGATATCGTTTGTCGTTGTCGTGGATTTGGTATAGGTTTGGGTGAGCAAGACGACGACATGGTGGGCTCTCTTTGGTGCAATTGCCGTTGTTTCGGTTGGTCATGTCGAAACAGCGAGAGTAGTTGTCTAGTATAGTTGGAGAGGGGTGGTTTCGAATAGCCGCCAAGGTCTTCATCGGTGGAATCGTCACTGACAGTATTGCGTTGTTCCAAGTAGTCACCATCCTCAAAGTCCATGGGAAAAAAATTCAATTGTTAAAAAGAGCGGGAAAGAGAGACAGAGGAAGGAAAATGTGGGAAGGAAAAAAAAATGCATGATATGGGGCGGGATTTGAAATCTACCAAAAGCCTTGTCATAGTCAAAAAAAAAAAAAAAAGCCAAGGAAGGGAATGGCTATTTGGTTTATTAAAAGTAGTTGTAGCGAATAAACATGACGGCTAGAATGACTAGAGCTATGATTACAGGAGGACCATACTTGCGGTACAGGGCTTGAAGGTTCAGGTGGCGTGCCTTGTCCTTAAACATCTTGGCACTGTCCTTGAGTTCCCCAGAGATATGGCTCATTTCTACAAGAGTCGAATTTAGATCAGATGAGGTTCCATCCACCTTTGATTCCACTTACTATCCAGACTGTCGCCTCTCCATAGGAGGTCCTCCATGTTCTTGGTCATAATCCGTGTCACGTCCTGTAGATCTTCATTGAGTTTGGTCAAGTTGCTTTGTGTTCGTGTGTCTTGGTAGATCTTTTTGGTTTTCTGCATAAATGTATCTATAACAAGAACCAGTTAGTCTTTGTTCATGACCTTTGGGGGATTGCTGCTTACCAAACTTAACAAAGGCATAGGGTCGAAGCCCAGGTCGGTCCACTTCGTTCCCATAGCTCATGTTGAACTCTTTTGCCAGTTCTTCCAAATAGCTAAAGGCGAGCTTCCTTGGGTATGACTTGTCGCAGATGCAGAGGTAACATACACTACCTTCAATCACATAGCTTTCAAAAGAAACAGTCAATGACAATCCAAGATGTGCATGTAACTTACTGAAAGATATAGTTGCCAGATTCAATAGAGCATCTCGGTTCAGAGTTGGTGTTAAGCCGTTTGAAGATGGTTTTCGCCTGTCCTTTGTATTCGGCCAGTTCCATTTCAACCTACAAGAGCAACAACAACAGCAACAATAACAACAAAAAAGTGAACACGTAGCATTAGATGAGTCCCATCTACTTTGTTTCAGTACACTAGTGAGTTACTTACTTGTTCGTCATCCATACTGGCAGCTAGAGGTAAGCCATCTGATACCCTGGCAATGATAGTTGTTTTCACCATCTTTCTGTGTGTGTGTTTGGAAAGAAGAAAGAAAGAGGAATTGAACAGTGGTGACAAAAACCCCACTCTTATGATGATGAGAACCCTCTGAAATCATTTTAAACTCCGCGCGGGCATATAAATTTTTTCTCGATCTTTTTTTTTTCTCAACCCCTTTTCCATCCATTCATCCATTCGATGAGGTTGCAGGTCCTGATTCTTCTCTTCTTCCTTCTCACATTGATGGGAATCCTTGGGTTTGCTCCTATTCATCTCCATGAACGTATTAACGACAAGACTCTTCATTTTGGTACCTTTTGCATTCTCAGCATCTGTCTCTACTACCTATGGAATCTCTCCTTCCGACGGAATCTTGTATTGGCGGGTGGCATTCTCTTCATTCTGACCATTGGAAGTGAATTCTTGCAAGGTCTTTTACCAGTAATGGGGAAAAGAAAGAAAAAGTGGTTAGGCAACTGTATTGATCTCTCTCTTTCTTTGGTAGTATCGGACGTTTGATTGGTATGATATCTTGGCCAATGTGTTGGGCAGCCTGACAGGATTGATGATAGCCCTGGGGTTGGATTATGCATGGAAATCAAGAAAGGATCAGATACGGCGACAGGGCGGGACCTGGGTGGCGATGGAGCAACAAGCTTTGATGGAGGAAGGGCTCGAACGAGGAAGCTTTGATGATGATACCTCCTCTTCTCTCAACTAAAGTCCTATAGATTAGATTCACCCCCATTTTACATATACCCAAACACTTTTGTTGATTAATCAATCATCCTGTTTTATTGACGTATCCAAACTAATAAAGACTATGTATCTATTTTAAACCAGCTAAAAGAGAATGTGTGTACTAACCAATCGATGGAGCTCCTATAGAGACAAGATGATCAGTCATGACATCTAGAATCAATAAGTGATACTTACCACCTCATCGTCTTGTGCGCTGGTCGTCGTTGTCTTTTCAGGTACCAGGGATGTTACGTTCCCACTTTCCAAAGGAACGAGGGTCAGGCCACTGGAAGCAGAAGGACTGGACGGCAGGTCTTCTTCCCAATTGGTATTTTCCCGCTGTTTTAAAAAGTCCACGCCATAGGTCACCAGTAACAGTGCATCTCTATCCAGAATCGTATCGTCGTCGTCGTCACCAGTGATTGTCGATAGGCTGCTGTTGGTAGTAAAGAAACTGGTATTGCTTCCCAGATCAGTCGGTATGTGAAGAGAGGAGAAGCAGCAGTCAAAGTAGCACGAGGTAGACTTGTTCATTGAGACCAAGCTTGGTGGTCGGGTGGGTGTGTCAGGTTGATCCGCCGTCGTTGTCGTATAGAGAGTAGTTGGCTGGTTCGTCCAGGAAGTAGCACCACCACATTCATTGTCGTCGTCGTCGGAGGGCCATTCGTATACCAGATACTTGCTGTCTTGGTGCTCCGCTACGTCTGATTTCATATCCACCTCTTGATTTGTATCCAGTACAGGGGTTGAGAAGGAAGATCGGTCGGAGGGTGCATCACAAACGGCCTGTGCTACGGTATGCTCCTTCAAAGTAGGTGATTCGTCCAAAGAGAGAGAGGGCGGAGGTAGTGGTGTCGTCATATCGTTCGAGGGCGATCCATCTGTCATGTCAGAATCAGCATTGATGTCAGATTCCATTATCCTAGAAGACAGTGAGGCACACGACCCGGTAGACATAGACTCGGAAAGCATGGTAAAAGCAGACGCTCGTTGACAGCCGCCATGGGGTTTGGGAATCAAGGGGCATGATGAAGAAGCATCGTCGTAGATCGCCTCGTCGGTGCAGGAAGACAGTGGTAAAGCTTCATCAAAAGACGGTGCAGCTGGTGCTGGCTTTGGTGGATGCGCTTTCTTTGACCCCCACCCCATCCATCGTTTCAGGTACTGTTTGACAGTGGAGGTTGACTTGGTTGTGCTAGGCGTTCCCTTTTTGCTGGATCGAAAGGCCATGTTGTATGTCGGAAGGTCCACAAGGCAAACGGTGACAGAAGAAAAGAGAGACGCTTGATGGAATCGTCGGCTATTTGTTGTAAAGAGAAGAATATCGGGTGTTGCCCCTTGTTCTAGCAATAAAGGGGGTCAGAATTTCTATATACACTACGGAATTTCCAGCCTTTTCAGATCATTTACCTACCTTGTTGTGAGGATTGTTATGAGTGAAGATGAGGAGGCTGTCAAATGAGGAATTCCAATCAAATACTCCACGGAGTCGGTCCCTTGGGCATTGATCGATCCCGTCTCCGCCAAATTTATTCAAACACCGATCGTGCCCGCTATGCTTCAAAATAATGTTCAGTGATGATCTACATGACCCTATCTGTTCCCAATCCTGTGCTTACCGTCATCAATACTACAACATATGTAGCTCAAAGCCCTATTCTTGATCATAGAGCTATCGGCCAGGGTGTATACCAGCTATCGACGCCTAGTAGTTCCAAGTCGTACTGCAGACCTTATCGCCATGCGCCCAAGCTTTAGATATGTATGGTTGACTTGAGTAATAGAGGGGGAGTGGTTGAATCTTGCCTTGTCGTTCAGTTACTAATAGCTTGCTGTCGTTAGATTTATGAAGACCGAGAGAAAACGTTAGGACAGACAAGACAATCACTGTTCATCTTACCTGAGTCATATTGTCACTTCCTTCACAAAGTCGGCACAATAAATCCAGTCATTCAGTTCAGCAAAGGTGGACAGGCAGCTTGACCGCATACCAGGGATTGTGTCATTGTTGATTGGCAAAAGTTAACGTTGCTGTTCACAGATCCGGCTGTTGACTTGTAGAGTGTCTGAAGCTGAAGCTGTTGATGTGATAGCACAAAATCGTGTGTGGAGTAGCTTGGTGGTATGGTTGATTGCTGTGATAGTGGAAGCTTGTGAGAGAAAGAGAAGTGAAAATAGCCCGCCACTTGAATTTTGCGCTTTGATCATTGGCGGCTTTTGAAAAAAAAGTTGGTGGATTTTTGGGAACCAGTCGGTTTCCAACTCCAATCTTTTGCAAAAAGTTGCCCTCTTTCTCACCACCTAGATATATAACCTACCGTCAAATTCTACATGGAGCAAGATATGCTTTATATATATCGAATGATGTAAACAATATACTTTTTCGATAATGTATGCACCCATGAACACTACACAAAGCCCCAAAAAAGCGATTATTTGGAGTGCCCTCAAATACGGCTTCTGATCAACGAAAACTAAACATGTTGAGCATCATCAGATATAGAAGAAGCACATCTTTCATAATGCAAAATTTGGAGTAGAGCTGACCATGTCGCTTACAAGAAAACTCATGTCCAAGAAAAATGGCTCTGATTCATGAGTGATGGTCCATGCTTTTTCCAAATGGCGGAGTTCGAAAAATACAAACCATCACCCTGGGAAAACCCTCGCTAGCTACACTCACTCTTCCATCCCCCTTCTCAATTCCTTTGGCCACTACTTATAAACCATTGGCACCTCTGGACAGCTCCCCCATCTCTATTTCTGCGACATTACACTAGATTAGTCAGTCATTCCATATCATAGCAAGCCCTGAATACAACAGTACATCTTTCCCAACCTAGAAATAGCTTATATATAGTCCCATTCTGTTAATAGAAGTTACTGCAAACCATCCACACATCTTTTATCCTTTCCATTATAACAGGCTTCATTCTTAGGGTGAGAACCAACTACTTTTTTTTGGCAGGCACCCCTCTTTGTCCGCCGGCATTTGAATTGCAGATCACGCATTATCCATTTTGTAACAGACAACCATCATCCAGCCTCCATCACACAACTCTTCCTTCCAGCCCCTCCCGGATCCAGTTTGTCTAGATTTCGCCATGTGTGATGGAGCCAATCAAGTCGACTTTTCTTAATCCGTTGTATGCAAAAGAAAAAAAAACCACCTCGAGGACATTTCAAGTCCCGCCTGCATGATCTATTTCTGTTGAATGTAAAAAGCTAGCGATGCTCTCTTAACAAAATCCTTATGCTCATCTCCCTGGATCATGATACTTTTGAACTATATAGACTTCGTTCGCCTTCCATAGATGAGGTGTAGTGTGCTGGGGGATGGACAAGTCTTGTCAGGATCCATAGTAATCGATCATGGCATTTCTTTCTTCTCACATGCTCTCGGAAAAGCAAATGTAAACAATGACACTTGTATTCCATTTTAGGACGTTTGGGTTTACTTTTACTTCAAATGCTGAATGAGGAGTCTACTTTAGCGTAAGAGATGTCTTTTGTAAAGCCATTTGTTGGAGACATGTAGCACCTTAAAATGTCCGTCATGGCCATTCCATCAAGACGAGAATCAAAAGTATCAAATCGGTTCATTGAGTCGTGCGGAAAGGCTATTTGAAAGTGTCGAAAGAGAGGAGGGGGTGCCCCGTGCTTTTTTGTCAAACTCTATTTCAAACGCCGCTCTATGCATAAAAGAAAACCCACTTTCTGTTTTTCCTTTTTCCTTTCTCTTTTTCTTTAGTGGGTCAGGTAAATCTGATCGTTTTCCTTTTGAATCTTTCGTAAGCAGTCATGAACTAACATTTCTCTCTTATAGGTCGTCAACGGTATGGTGTTGGTGGGTACAAGAACGTGGGTGCGTCATGCTGGTTCTGTCGGTGTGGTGTTGAAGGGTTTGGAAGAACCATTGGGCACTGTGCTTCTGGCGATGGTGGGGGTCTGTGGCTTGAGATCAGTGGGAATTCATTACATGATGACAACCCTAACGCTTGATCTGCTACGGTGGAAGTGATTCTTACAATGTCTGACCATTAATTCGTCCACTGATCTGTTAGAACTAGTCTATTGCTTTAATAAAAACCTTGTTTACTTATACCTACTTTATCTTTTTCGTCTTCCTGTCTTCATAAACATTCTTACTGTGACGAGGCTTTTGAACGTTTTCAAACTTCGCCGGTTGAAAAAGGGCGGTCCATCACCCATGAGAAGTATCTCTTTTTACTACGTAGATGATCTCTGTCAAACAAAATAAACAAGCCACCCTTGAACTTTACATGAAGAGAGGCATGCTTCGTATCTATCGAATGATGCAAAGATGTTTGGTTTTTGGATGAATCGTTGGCTTTTATGCCGCTCCAAACAGTCGCTGATTTGAGGCTTTGTGGAGAGTTACTGTAACAGATGCATACATCATCGTAATTGTGCGACTCTATTATCATTCTATATGTATGCATTGTGTATCACCTGACGTCAAATTTGATGTAGGGTTGTCCATTTCGGTTTAGAGTAATAGAGGAACTTTTGAAAAGAGGTGTCGGTGATTCAACCCCCGACATTTGCGATCACTGTGAACATCCAACGATTCAGCAAGCCCTTCGGTTTTTTTTTTTACCAAAGGGACGCTAGAGACACAGAGTGCAAGTGTAAGTAGGTCTTAAATGCTAGCAGGTAACGTCAAAAGTAGCTTTATGCAGTCTTTAACTAGATACAGAGCAAAATTCCTCAGTGTACACAAAATTCAAGCCGGGCCTGCCGCACGATCACATTTATGCTTTCTATGTGGCTCAGTGGAAAGGACCGTACTTATCCACCTTGTCTAGGGCCAACAGTAGAGGCACGTTTGGGCATCAAAAGACTTGATCTAGAGACTCGGTGCTCATGATGGATTTCCACCCCTGCTATCCCATTTGGCAACATTCAATCTTCACTGATCCAGTCTATTTGTCATTCAAAAGGTAAGTCACATCATAGCATGAGAATGTAGTAGCATGTTTGCTCTGATATGTTAGGGATATACTGCAAATTGAAGCTCAGGAACACGATCCTGCCCTCACACTCCTCCAACAATGTGTGCCTTGCACTCTAGATTTCAAACCCCGATTGGCTACAAGTTTACTTTTTTTGCCCGTCCTATTATTTGCTCCTTCTTTCCCTCGTCATTACTTTTTTGCCTCCATTGTCATTCTCTTTTTTCCACGACGACAAACGAACGAACGAACGAGCAAACGAACGAACGAACGGTAACTCTCCTCTTCTGACGTCATTTTCATCTTTTGCTTACCATTACTAACTTTTTGCCTTTTGCATCGTTCCTCTTTCTTTTGACACTAGATCGGCTACGACGATGACGACGGCAATAGGGACGACGACGATGCTAATGACGACTCCACCACTGCTTCATGTCGCCCAAAAAGGCTCTTTTTAAAATTTTCAAATGTAAAAAACATGGGGAAACCCTCGCAATTTTTTTTTAAGTGCACTCCCCTTCCATTGTAGAATCTCGTAGTCCAAGTTACTAATAAAAGTGTACCAATTTTTTGCCCATACTCTTCCGCTACTACCACTGATACTTTTACACAGCTTGGCCGTCTTTGTCCACCTCCATTTGCTTATTTTTCACAGCAGTTTAGTCATTCCCACTACAATGGCTTGTTGCCATTAGACATTAGCTTAACTACGACCCCAAACATAGCCTGTACCATAGCCCTTTATTCCTATCCCATCAATAAAGCATACTTGAATCATCCTACGAAAGACGTTTATCAAATCCATAACCATGACAATACCATGTACATTATAAAGACCAAACTACAGAGGAGTAGCTCATCACATTGACAACTCCTAAAGCACCACTGGTTTACTAGTTGTAATGAATCTAATGACATGTACATGATCGTAAGGTCTATCTTCGCACACATACAAAGTTTTATTGGTACAGCAGGATTAGTGGGCTATGGTACAGACTATGTTTGAGGCCGGAGTTAAGCTAATGTGTAAATGGCGACGGGTTGTAATGAGAATGACTAAGCTACTGTAAAAATCAAGCAAATGGAGACGGACAGAGACGGCCAAGCTATATAAAGGTATCAAAGATAGTAGCGGAAAGGTATGGGCAAAAAATTGGTACACTTTTATTAGTAACTTGGACTACGAGATTCTACAATGGAAGGGGAGTGCACTTAAAAAAAAATTGCGAGGGTTTCCCCATGTTTTT
>LT554591.1:352416-368960 GCA_900079185.1 Absidia glauca
GATATAAGCTAGGTAAAAGAAGAGAGAAAAAGAGCGCTTAGAGCTTGGAGGCAGGCTTGCGAGCAACGGTGGCGGTGATAAGACCTAAACATATAAAAGATCGATCAGTCAGGTCCCCCCTTTTTTTTTACTCTCTATGCCAGATCACTTACCGGAAGGATCGGCTTGAGGGTGGTAGACTTCAGTGTTGGCACCGCTGTTTTCGAGACCGAGCTTGGAGAGATCCATGCCGACGTAATGCTTGTTGGGCAAGGCATAAGAGATTTCAGCGACTTCCGGGTGCTTGGCCAAGATTTGAGTTTGCATCAAGTACATGGTAGCTTGGACAGAGGCGGATTCATCCTTGGCAAAGGTATCGGTGGTGATGGTCTTGACGCTGTCGTGAATGGCAGGGAAGTTCACATAACGCAAGACGTTGGCATCGTGGGCAACGAAGGTCCATTCAGATTCGACCGAGGTGGAGAAGATACGGTCCCAGGTATCGGCCAAGGTGGTGTATTGGTCACGGTAGAAGCCATGGAAAGCGGAGCCAGTGGTCTTGAGCACAAGGAGGTTCTTGAGGCCGGACTTGACGGTGATCTTGTTACCAGCACGTTCTTGGACCACAGAGCAAGTTTGCACTTCAGAGCCATCACGGACAAAGGAGTGGGGGTGGGGTTTGCCGTCCACGTTCAAACGAGACCACTTGTGCTTGATGATATCAACGTAGGCGTGGGAGATGTGGGCGTATTGCTTCAAGACGTGTTCGGTGATTTCTTGAGCAAAGAGTTCAATGTTGTCGACGTTTTGGGAACGCTTGGCGATCATGTTGACAGTGTTCTTGCAGGTATCTAAAGACGCACGTCGATCAGTATCACACTAAAACTCTATATCGCAATACCACTTACCAGTAGTGACAACAACAGAGTTGTCAGCACGAGTGTAAGAGGTTTCAATATCACCATCCAACAACAAACGAACCTATATAAAGGGAGAGAAGGTTAGTCTATGCCTTGTTTCTTCATTGCTCAATGCCAATGCTCACGAGACGACAATGTACTTACAGTAAGTTCAGTGCAACGTTGGGTTTGGCCTTCACGGTAGACACGCAAGAGACGGACGAGATCCTTACCATAGCGAGTGGCCTTCAAGTAGACGTTTTGGTTGTTGGCAGACATGACTGTTGTTATTGGTTTGAAGAGGAGGTGTGTTTGAATTGATAAGAAAGAAGAAGATTGAAAAAAGTGGGCCGTCCTTTTATAGGACCTGATTCGGCGGAGTTTGAAACACATGTCCTTGGTCATCCCCTATTCTGAAATTATACCGATTATAGCTTTATACTTCATAGACCAATGCCCAAAAAAAGAAAGATAGCACTTGCTTCCCCGCACATTTTATCTCCAGGAACCAGTTCTGATTGATTCTTTCGTGGGAACGAGTATTTTTCGTTGATGGGTGCCTTGGTTAATTGATTATGCATGACAGAAAAAAGTGGCGTGATGATCTATCTGCCCATTGTTCTTTACGCAAGTTAGACGCACACAACATAAGCTTTATCGGTTGGCTGTCATGACTATACTATGCTATACTATGTATACACTCACGGGGATTAACGTTTGAGTAGTTCGATGGTACGCAGTAAAAGTCCTCAACCAGTGCCATCAAAAGTCTCCATGATCTCCCCCTTTTTTGGGTCCCCGCCGGTGCCTGATGGCTATAGAAAAAGTACAACTATAAAGGGCTTGTCACTCACGTCGTGGTTGGTTCCATTCAATATCACTTACATTCATGGCAGGCGAACCCTACCGTACAAGTCGCTTCATTCCCTGTTGCAGTCATATGCATAGTGCTCACTCTTGACCCACAGTGATATGATATCCATGTAAACGGATAAAAGTAGCTATTGAGTAGTACGTGCGAAAAAATATACCCTTCCCCACGTTTTTGACTTTTTTTTCCTTCCTTCGTCCATTGTTCCCGTACCAGAATTTTAACGTCGTTCGATGATTTCCTTGGAAACCTTCTTCCATCAAGTGGTGTTGACAGTCTTGGGGAATTATAAGTGGCACTCAGCCCAGAGGAGTTCCTATTGTAACACATCCAGAAAGTTAAAAGCATACCCCTTTGGTTTTGTTACTGGGATGATCTTGCCAGCTAACGTAGAATGATTCAGGTACATACCCATCAGATCACTTGTGGTAGGACAGGCTGTAATCACTTTTAGGTCACAAAGCCCTAATGCATGAATCGGCGCTCTAGTTCACAAAGTGCCTTTGTATAGCCTGTTCATGGTTCCTTGCCAAAGGTTCAACTAGCTCTTTTCACCACGCACATTCTACACAAGCACCATCTTTCAGTCCAAAAAATAAAAAGGCTGCCGATATTTTCAAACCCCGCCTGTTGGAAAAAGGATGGACCACCCCCCATGGAAAATGTCTCTTTTTGCTGGACATGGATTTGCTCGTGAAGAAGCTAACAAACCTCTCCTCAAATTTTACATGAAGAAATTGGTGCTTTGTATCGAGCGAATGATACAAAGGAGGTTGGGTTTTGTGGGTGAATTACCGGTTTTGAGGGCCACTGGAATCAGTGGCTGTTTTGAAGCTTAGTATAGTGGTCAAAGAAGCATGCAACACAAGAATACTTTGGTTTTGGTATCTTTTGATAGATTTAGACTGTATCTTGCTCCATGTGGAATTTGAAGATGGGTGATCAATCTCGGTTCTGAAAACTAGGGCAACTCGGCACAAAAGTCCACAACTCGAAATCGTCAAGTTGCTAAAAAAGTCAAATGTTTTCAAAGGCCGCCCGCCCACTTTATTTCACGCCGCCAGCTTTTCTCGTAATCATGTGTAAGAGCTTGATACAACGGTGTTTGTCAGAAACACATTTAAAAGAGTCAAGTCATGGAGATGGCTTCAAGTAAGTTTTATTGGCTTAATGAGACTAAGGTTAAGCTAAATGTAGGACTTGCCATGGATTAACTAATCTAGAGGAATAAGCTACGGTATGAAGAAAGAGAGAGCTGGTCAGCGGTGCTAAAAGTATCACTAGTAGTGTGCACACGGGTAGGACCAAGGCATGTGGCACTTTACATGTACATTGGTAAAGGAATCTATCATGGAATGGAGAGTGCACCCAAAAAAAAAATTCAAGGGTTTCCCCCTGTTTTTACAATAGAAAATTTTTAAAACAGCCTTTATGGGCAATCTAAAGCAGTGGTCGAGTCGTCATTAGCGTCGTCGTCATCGTTATCGTCGTCGTTATCGTCGTAGCGGATCTAAAGTCAAAAGAAAGATGTATAATGTTAAAGGTCATTGTTAGTCATGGTGAGCAAGAGATGAGCAGGGAAGGGATGCCTTACCGTTTGTTTGTCGTCGTCCGTTTGTCGTCTTTCGTAGTGCGATGCTAATGTTGATGGAAAATAAAAAGTGCTGAAGAAGCAGAGAAGAGACAAAGAATAGGATTGACGGAAAAGTAACTCTTGTAGCCAGGGCGGAGTGTGAAACAACCCGTGCGCCCAGATCCTGACGGCCTGGAGACAGCGGAGTTTGGCATCGGTGTTTTAAAATCACAGCCACCACAGCACAAAAGGGGCCCACCCTCCCCTTCTTTCTTTTCATTCTTCTCATCAACAATACCACATTGCCAATGGGTATCACTTGGTAAGTAACATGCAATGCCCATCCACGACTCTCACAGTTGCCTTCTTTAGTCTTGTACGATGGAAAAACGCTACGGGTATGCGAGACTTCACCTATATCGCCGAACACGTCACTAAAACCCTGCATGGTCGAAATGGAGGGCCATGGTCGTTAACGATGAAGATGTATCGGGAGGCGGGGGCTGTGCAACGACAAGGAAAGGACGGCAAGGTGATGTATCAGGTGGCTTTGGGACAGCAACCAGGACAACTCTACTGCATGATAGATGGAGGGGTGGTGATCGAAGCCGAAAAGGAAATGGAATCTATCCTCTCCCGATTAAAGAACATTTGGCAACTACGACAAAGTATCACCATAGAGGTAGGAAGGCAAACAAAAGACAGTGGGGGAAGGGACTTATCTTTTGAAAATGGCAGGGGACAAGCTTTGACATTGATGACTTTACTTTGCGAGTGGCCAATATCTTGGTGGGATCGACTTACAAAGGGCTTTTGCTAGAGGTAACTGACAATGGAAGCTGCAGCAGACACTTGACAAGGGTTTGTATTGTTCTTCTAGATTGATTATCATCCATGTTTTGTACCACACAATGCCAATGACCTGTTTCGAGAATTCGTCGAATCCATCCTACCTCCATCCGCTCAACTCTCCTGCGACTATGATTACAGTTACGAAAAGGTGGGGCTCAGCAATCAAGAATTCACTTCGGCACACACTGGATACCAATATATGATGCTCTTCAAGAAAGATGGACTACTATAGTTACCGTAGATTTAGTGTTGTAGGGTCATTGTATGAATAAAGAATGGATGGGGGTTTTGCCATGCGACGCATTTATAACTCCGACACACACCGCATATGGAAAGTACAAGAATTACGTTGTTGCATAAAGACTTTTTGGACTGATCTTCAATCACGCCGAAATTATCTACATAGAAGTCAAGTGTGAAACCAAGTTTATTATAGAATGCTAGAAAACAGGAATAGTTGGTAGATAGTAATAGGCTAAGGGAATAGAGTGACTACATCACTATAGCAAACCCATGTAAGGGGGAAGGGACTATAGAGTAAGAGAGTAAGTATAATAAATAGAGTAGGGTTGTGGCAGATTAAGCATAATAACCAGCCAACGCCAGTAAAACGGGCATAGTCAAAGCAAAGCCGGTGATTAGGTTATTGGAGGCAGAGCTGGGGATAGGGGTGGTACTGGCAGCAGCAGAGGTCTTGCCAGATGCCGAGACACCAGAAGGAGAAGAGGCGGGGGCGGAGATGGCAGAGGAAGAGGCAACAGGGATAGATGAAGCTGATGGGGTAGGTAACGAGGAGGCAACGGACGACGAGGCATGGGCAACGGAGGCTGTAGCGGAGACAGAATCAACAGTGCCAGTGCCACCAGTCACCGTAACAGGTCCACTATAAGCGTATCGGCTTTTTGGTAAAGATATAGAGGAGGTGAGTATCCTGTTTTGATTCGATGCTACTCCTTACTTACGGAGAACCACTGTCGTCCTTGTATTCGAATTGAAAAGCATAGGTACCAGCGGGTGAGAGAGATCGTGGGACCTGGATCAGGGGGGGAAAAGTGAGAGAGTAGTCCTTGGCACAAAGGTGTATGTGTGTGGGTATGGTTCATCCTGATTTTACCTTAAAAGTGTGAGTTCCATCTTCTCCTTCAACGTCAAAAGAGATATCAGTAGGAGACATGGTACCAGAGTTGGCTCCTTGAATCACAAGGACTTTGACGGTCTGATCAAGCCCGTTCTTCCATTCTATAAGGACCAAAAAAAAGTAGCAGGGTGAGTTCACTAGGCACAAACATGAAAAAAGCAAAATGGTTTACCGAGATCAATACTATACATGAAGGGAAAAGTCAGATCTGTTCCTCTTTGATTACACTTGCAAATGTCTTACGAATCTCCAGCTTTGAGGACGGTGCCTGGTAGAGGACTGGTAATGTAGAATGGACTTGTGCTTGATTGAGCAGCAACCAAAGCAAGAAGACCAAAGAAAAGAGCAAGGCAGTAAGACTTCATGGTGTTGTATGCACGTCGAACAAAGGGGGTCAAAGAGTATGGAAAGAGGAAGAGAAAGAGAAAGGAAGAAAGACATGTTCGAGAAAATTTAAATCCCTCTCCTTAGCCAATTTGCAAACTCCGCTACCTTTGACAGTTCCTGCAGACGCACAAAAAAAAGGGGGGGTCAGCAAAGGCTCTTGCAAGCCATTGATATAGCGACGACCTTCTGATTTCATTACTTGAACTCTGGTCTCCTCGAAAACATACACTCCTTTTGGTTCCCTCCTATTTGACGAAAGCTCTCTTTTTTATCCAACCAAAATGACCTTGCTGTTGTTTTTGGAATGCATGATTCACTGGGTGCGCCTTTTTTACTTCTATGCCGCTCTTTTTTGGTTCCATTTGTGATTTTGCTAATAGTGGATCCCAAAAGGGTCTTTGCACTCGCTCGCGCTCTCTCATTCTCTTTCTCTCCTCTCAATTACTCTTTTCGTCTCCCTTTTTCTTTCCACCTCCTTTTATAAGGTACAGGAAACACCCTTTTGATAAAAAAGCTTTTGTCTGTGCTACCCTAAGAGTGCTAGGGCGGTTTGTAGACAGTAATGCATGTAAAGGAATCATATGGGAAAACGTGGGTTTGCATTGTGAAAAAAGTCGGACTTTGAAAATTGACGTTTGTGTAGCCAGAAAAAAATGAAGTGGAGGGGGAAGATCCTCCATTGATTTCCTTCTCTTTCGCAAAGGTCATATTGTAAGTGGGAACTAGTGAACCAGCATGACGCTTCTTCAACAAAGGAATGGAATGTATAGATGGAATAATAGATACAATGAATATGGATGGATGGATGGATGGATGGATGGATGGACGGATGGATGAATCAAAAGGTCAGCACAGGGGAATATGGATAATGTAACGATTTTAGCAATGTACTTGAATTGTTGAAGCGCAGGTGGTACGACCGTTGACCGAACGTTCCTTCTAGATGACAACGACAGCAGCAGCGGCATCATTAGTAACGACATCAACCACTCTAGCGACAATTGCCTTGGCAACGGCAACGACACTAGGCACAAACTTGTACCATCAGCTGTAGCCGTTCTATTCCATCTATACCTCCATTCCTTAGAGACAGACAGTGCAGAATGCGTGAACTAACCGTCGATTCTTCTTGCTCTAGTTTACCAAACATGTCTCGAAACTCCACCCTTGTACCCGGTGTATCCCGCTATAGCCGATCTGCCATCTACGCCAAGAAGGCTTTATACAAGCGCAACAAGTACACCACTGCTGCTCCTGCCAAGGAAGCCGCTGCTGACAAGACCGTCGAAGTGAAGGGTGCCAAGAACGGTGGCAAGCGTACCGTCCCCGCCAACAAGGCCAGCAAGTTTTACCCTGCCGAAGATATTTCTCAACCCAAAAAGTCTCGCAAGGTTGCCAAGGCTGCCGGTCTCCGATCCTCCATCGCCCCTGGCTCTGTTGTCATCCTCTTGGCCGGCCGTCACCGTGGAAAGCGTGTGGTCGTCTTGAAGCAACTCGACAGCGGTCTCCTCCTCGTCACTGGTCCTTTCCGTGTCAACGGTGTGCCTCTCCGTCGTGTCGATCAAGCCTACGTGATCGCCACCTCCACCAAGATCGAAATCGGTGCTGTCGATGCCAAGTTCAACGATGCTTACTTCAAAAAGTCCGCTGCTGCCAAATCTCAAGACTTCCTCGCCTCCCAACAAGAAGGTGCCAAGGCTGTCCCCGCTTCCAAGGCTGCTGATCAAAAGGCCGTTGATAAGGCTATTCTCGACGCCGTTGTCAAGACCCCCTTCCTCCGTCAATACCTGTCTGCCAAGTTCAGCTTGTCCAAGGGTCAATTCCCTCATAACATGAAGTTTTAAACTAGATAGTATCCCCCTTCATAGTTACTCTTTTGATCTAGTCTCTTGTCAATAAAAATGTGCTCTCTTTGTAATCTTGATGTAAAAAGAGTGTTACTGGGAAACGGTGTGTGTCATTGTGCGACGGGTTTGCGCGCATTCGACATTGGGATTTCAAACCCCGCCGCAGCTACAAGAGTCTGCTTTTCCGTCAATCCTATTCTATGCTTCTTCTTTCCTTCTTTTTCCCTTTTTATTTTTTCCCATCGACATTAGCACTACGAACGACCATGACGAGTGACGACGAAACGAACGGTAAGACTCCCCTTCTCACCATCCTGTTCATCTCTTGCTTGCCATGACTAACAATGGCCCTTTACAATATTCGTTATTCTTTCGACACTAGATTCACTACGATGATGACGACGACGATAACGATAACGATGACGCTAATGACGACTCGACCACTACTTTAGATTGCCTATAAAGGCTGTTTTTAAATTTTTCTAATGTAAAAACATGGGGAAACCCTTGAATTTTTTTTTTTTGGTGGACTCTTCTTTCCATGATAGATTCCCTAGCCATTGCACTTCTGAAGTGGTCCATTCCTTGACACACTCCGTGCACACACCACTACTGATACTTTTAGCACCGTCGACCAGCTTTTCCTCTCTTCATTCTGCGGCTCATTACACTAGATTAGTTATTACATCCCAAGTGCCTACATTTAGCTTGACCCTAATCTCATCCAGTCAATAAAATCTACTTGAAACCATCTCCATGACTTTACTCGTTTGAATATGCTCCAGCGTTCGTGAAAACTCTGACATGCACCGGTGCGCCAAGTCCTGACCGCACACAGTGAGTTTTGACAAGGGCGGGGGGTGAAATTAAGTGGGCGGCAAACTTTTTTCGATTTTTTCGATTTCCCAGTTGTAAATGTTTGTGACAAGTTGCCTTGGTTTTCAAAATCGAGGTGGATAACCCATCTTCAAATTCCACATGAAAGAAGATGAAGTGACTATCTATCAAATGATACCAAAATAAAAGTATAACCAGTTGCATACTTTCTATGAGCACTGCACGAAGCACCAAAATAGCGACTGATTCCAGTGGCCACAAAGTCAGTGACTCGTCCATCAAAACGCAACCTTCTTGGCATCAGTTAAAAGATACAAAGCACATCTTTCTTCATGTGAAATTTGAGGTGAGGTTTGCTATCGCTTTCACGGGGAAATCTGTGTCCAACAAAAAGTGACATTTTTCATGGGGGATGGTCCATCCTTTTTGTGAAAAAACCGCTGCCTGAAAAATTTGGCAGCTTTTTGGTTTTTTGAACCGGAGGATGCCTCATGATGTTTGTGTAGATAGAGTTCTAAGGCAAAGTAGCCAACTAGTTCATGGAGATGGTTTCAAGTAAGTTTTATTGAGCGAATGCGACTATGTTCAACTATACGGCTACGAAGGTTATGTATAGGACCTGGAATGACTAATCTAATGACCAAGAGAATGAAGGAGGGGAGAGCTGACCGGTAGCGTGTCGGTGGTAGTAGGCAAAAGAAAGTAGGCAGAAGGGTAGTGATGGATAGCAGTGCAATGGCTACAGATCTACAATATAAAAGTGAGTGCACCTAAAAAACCATGCGAGGTTTCCCCATGTTTTTCGGAATCCCTTGCGATCAATCCTTAATCTAACTGCATGTCCATCCAGTCCTGTTGCCAGAACGCCTATATCCGTTGCCATCCCATCCGGTCTACCCAGAAAAAAGGGAGCAATGATGCAAAAGGCAAATGTTAGTCATGGTAGGACAAAGATGTACAAGCTGGTGAGAAGGAGAGGGTTACCCTGCATTCGTGTTGTCATCGTCGTCGTCATGGTGTCAATGTAGGTGGAAAGGAAAAAAGTGATGAAGAAGCGAAGAAAACGCAAAGAATGGGATTGGCAGGAAAGATGATTCTTGAGTCGTCAATAGCGGGGTTTGAAATTCATGGGGGGGGAGGTCGCCAAGTCCAGCCTTGTGGAAAAATCAAAAGGTCGGAGTTTCCAAAAACCCTTTAACCCGAGTGAACTCGCTCTATTCTCTCTTTTTCTCTCTTTCCCTTTTTACTTTATCTTTCATTCTTCTATTTTTCCTTCTACTTCAAACATTTACTATGAAAGTATTCGCATTATCCGCCATTGCTGCTGCTTTCTGTGCCGTCTCCAGTGCTGCTGTTACTAGGTAATGTACAATGAAAAAAGGATGACAAGATGGCGGCGTTCGGGGGTTTTTATCTTCTGGCGACATGAACTTGTCTTGGTGGTGTTCGTAGTGGATAAATGAAAAAGGGCGGGGGAAGAGTATGTTTGTTAGTATTGGGAGTGGGGGTGGTCAGAGAGAGGTGTTTAGTCCACTCGGAGGATTTGGGGACATTTGCTTGGCAACAAACAAAGCATGTTGTGTTGTCAGTTTGAACAAGACTAATGCCTTTTTTCTTGTATAGAGTGCCTATTAAGAAAGTCAAGGAAACTCCTGCTGAAACCGTTGACCGCTACTCTCACACTGGGCAATACTTGACCCAAAAGTACTTTGGCGCTGCTGGACGTACTCAAGATGCCAGTGCTAAAACCTTCCAAGTGGGACCTGATGGTGGTGTTGAACATGGTGTGCCCATTTCCAACTACATGAATGCTCAGGTAAGAGGGACAAGTAGATGGCAATACAACAACAGCTTACTAACGAACAAACATGTGTTATACGTAATGGTGGGTATAGTACTATGGTGAAATTGAAATTGGTACTCCTCCTCAACCTTTCACAGTGGTGTTTGATACTGGTTCTTCCAACTTGTGGGTGCCTTCTACGCATTGTACTTCCATTGCTTGCTACTTGCATCGTCGTTATGATTCTGAAAAGTCAAGCTCCTTCAAGGAAAACGGTACTGAATTCGCCATCCAATACGGTACTGGTTCTTTGGAAGGCTTCATCAGTCAAGTAAGTGACAACATTCTCCCCCATCCTGCCGTTCTAACGCTCTGGTTTACTTTATTCATTTAGGATACTTTACAAATCGGCGGTATCAAGGTCGAAAACCAAGGCTTTGCCGAATCAGTCAAGGAACCTGGCTTCACCTTTGCTTTGGCCCGCTTTGACGGTATTCTCGGTATGGGCTACGACACGATCTCTGTGAAACACACTGTGCCTCCCTTTTATCAAATCGTCAACAACGATCTGGTGGACGATCCTGTCTTCTCCTTCTGGTTGAACTCGGCAAGCGAAGACGACAAGGAAGGCGGTGAACTGGTGTTGGGCGGTACTGATCCCGACCATTACAAGGGTAACATCACCTGGTTGCCTGTCAAGCGCAAGGGCTACTGGGAAGTGAAGATGGACGACATCAAGTTTGACGGTGACAACGCTGAATTGGAACCTGTTGGTGCCGCGATCGATACCGGATCTTCCTTGTTGGTGGCTCCTACAACCATTGCCGAACTGATCAACCGACAACTTGGTGCGGAAAAGAACTGGGCTGGTCAATACACTTTGGACTGTGCCAAGGTGCCTGATTTGCCTGAATTCTGCTTTGTCTTTGATGGCAAGGACTTCTGCTTGGAAGGAAAGGACTACATTCTTCAAGTCCAAGACCAGTGTATCTCTGGTTTCATGGGGTATGTACTATCTGATCAGGCCAATCAAGTGTGATGCGTACATGTACTTACTGTCTTTTTTTCTTTATTAGCATGGACATTCCTGCTCCTGCTGGACCTATGTGGATCGGTAAGCATAAAGACCATTGAATAGGATTCGCTGTACTAACAGTTTCTGCTTACTATCTTTTAGTTGGTGATGTCTTCCTCCGCAAGTACTACAGTGTCTACGATTTGGGCAACAACCGTGTTGGTTTGGCTGAATCCAAGTAAATCGCATACTCTCTCCTTCCACTAGTGTGAACTGTAGCTCCCTAATCGACTTTATCTCCTCCCTCTTTGTTTTGTTTTGTCTTGTATACACATTTTTTCCTTAGTCTAGTCAATTTTGAACCCGAAATAAAGTAAAACGTTACGACAGATTCTTCATTTGAAGGTGTTATCAAGTTGGTGGGAGCTTTAATGAGAATGGCAGACCAATAGGGAGAGTCGCCGACAAGCGTTACAGCATTCTTTGTGATAAGACTTTGTGATTCAGGATAATGCCTTTATAGAGTCTCTTTCCGACATCTAGTATTGTATTTTACTATCATATCACAAGCATGACCCCTTATGACCATTAGCCAGATCTTTTGGATTTTATGACAGCTGTCTTTTTAGGGGAATGCTACAGACAGAACCATCCGCACAGAACCAACCTGCGTATCCTGAATTTTGCTGACAATAAGGACTTGCATGGCGGGAAACTCTTTGAGTCCCTGACTTCAGTCCCGGTCATAGATGGGACTCAACTTGAAATGAAGATAAAACCGCCCTTGCCCACACACTCCTCCAACAACGTGTGCCTATGCACTCTAGATTTCAAACCCCGATTTGACTACAAGAACTTTTTTATGCCCGCCCTTCATTTTTGCTCCTTCTTCCCTTCGTCATTACTTTTTTGCCTCCACTGTCATTCTCTTTTACTCCACGACGACAAACGAACGAACGAACGAACGAACGAGCAAACGAACGAACGAACGGTAACTCTTCCACTCTCACGTCATGTTCGTCTTTTGCTTACCATTACTAACTTTTTGCCTTTTGCATCGTTCCTCTTTCTTTTGACACTAGATCGGCTACGGCGATGACGACGGCAATAGGGACGATGACGATGCTAATGACGACTCCACCACTGCTTCATGTTGCCCAAAAAGGCTCTTTTTAAAATTTTCAAATGTAAAAAACATGGGAAACCCTCGCAATTTTTTTTTAGGTGCACTCCCATTCCATTGTAGAATCTCGTAGTCCAAGTTACTAATAAAAGTATACCAATTCTTTGCCTATACCCTTCCGCTACTATCACTGATACTTTTACACAGCTTGGGCGTCTTTGTCGGCCTCCATTTGCTTGATTTTTACAGTAGCTTAGTCATTCTCATTACAAGCCGTCGCCATTTACACATTAGCTCAACTCCGGCCTCAAACGTAGTCTGTCTCATAGCCCATTAATCCTATTGTACCAATAAAACTTTGTATGTATGCGAAGATAGACCTTACGATCATGTACATGTCATTAGATTCAGTACAACTAGTAAACCAATGGTGTTTTAGGAGCTGTCAATGATGAGCTACTCATCTGTAGTTTAATCTTTATAATGTACATGGTATTGTCATGGTTGTGGATTTAAGGGACGTCTTTCGTAGAACGATTCAAGTAGACTTTATTGATCGGATAGGATTAAAGGGTTATGGTACAGGCTATGTTTGGGGTCGTAGTTAAGCTAATGTCTAATGGCAACAAGCTATTGTAATGGGAATGACTAAACTTCTGTAAAAAGTAAGCAAAAGGAGGTGGACAAAAACAGCCAAGCTGTGTAAAAGTATCAGTGATAGTAGCGGAAGGGTATGGGCAAAGATTAGGTATACTTTTATTAGTAACTTGGACTACGAGATTCTACAATGGAATGGGAGTGCACCTAAAAAAAAATTGCGAGGGTTTCCCATGTTTTTTACATTTGAAAATTTTAAAAAGAGCCTTTTTGGGCAACATGAAGCAGTGGTGGAGTCGTCATTAGAATCGTCGTCGTCCCTATTGCCGTCGTCATCGTCGTAGCCGATCTAGTGTCAAAAGAAAGAGGAACGATGCAAAAGGCAAAAAGTTAGTAATGGTATGCAAAAGATGATCATGACGTGAGAGTGGAAGAGTTACCGTTCGTTTGTTCGTTTGCTCGTTCGTTCGTTCGTTTGACGTCGTGGAGTAAAGAGAATGACAATGGAGGCAAAAAAGTAATGACGAGGGGAAGAAGGAGCAAAATAATAGGACAGCAAAAAAATAATGATCTTATAGTCAATCGGGGTTTGAAATCTAGAGTGCATAGGCACACATTGTTGGAGGAGTGTGTGGGCAGGATCGTGGTCCTGAGCTTCAATTTGCAGCATATCCCTAACATATCAGAGGCGAGCATGCTACTACATTCTCATGCTATGATGTAGACTTACCTTTTGAATGACAAATAGGCTGGATCAGAGAAGATTGAATGTTGCCAAATGGGATTGCAGGGGTGGAGTTCCATCATGAGCACTGAGTCTTGTATAAAAGTCTTCCTGAACATCATGATCACCTGTACAAATGCATTTTCAGCGACAGCAGGTTGAGTAGGATCGCCAGGACTGAGTTCTTTCGCCGCCAGTCGGTCATGTCATTCGCCGATCGCCGGGAACAACTTCTTGCAGAGACTGGTAGGTGGGTTAAGGGCGGTACGTGCAATATAAAAGAATCGACCATATGTGGGGAAGTCTGCTATTGATCGCACCAATTCTCTTGGAAGGTTGGTGTTGTTCCATCCGCCTTGGCGTCGTATTTGATCTACGTTCGCACACACGTTACCCGCCATACGAGCTGATGAGCCGCAATTGATATGTGTCTTTTTGTTGGACTTGATACCAGGAGAAGAGAGGGTCTTGCTGATCGATTCCTGATGAGAAGAGTAAGGCCATACCTGTGCCTGGCGGGACGGTTTTATCTTCACTTCGAATTGGGTCCCAGCTATGCCCGGGACTCAAGTCAGGGACTCAAAGAGTCTCCCGCCATATCAGTCCTTATTGCCCGCAAATTCAGCATACACAGATTGGTTCTGTCCTGGTGGTTCTGTCTGTAGCATTCCCCGTTTCAAGCTTCAAAGAGAAAATGTCGGAGTTGGAATTTACTCTATTACTGCTCTATTACAGGGTCCAGGTACTAGAAGTGACCCCTGAATTCATGCAGGCAGGGTTTGGAATAACTTTTGAAAGAAACAGTGGATGTGGTTATAACACTTGTGTGGGCGTGCAAAGCTCTTGGTGTGTATTAATAGCATAGGATAAAAGACAGGAGGGTTAGTGAAAGATATCGATGTAGAATCAATGCTGAATGAATTTATTGGTTCCAGAGACAATCATTTGGTCTAATACAACTATGTGAGGCTACAAGTAAATGAGGGGGGGGGAGGTGCTACTGCGTAACACTATTATTGGAGTGACCTGCACCGAAACCGTCTATCTATAATTCAGATCTACAGAACAATGAAGCAAAGACAATGAATCAGTCAGTGGCCTACACAACGAATGAGTGTTCAGTATTTACCGTTTTCGTAAGAAGAAGGAGTCAGCAAAGCGCCAGATCGTTGCAACAGGGCCAGGCGATCATTGCACAGATCATCTTGATGAATAGTCAAGCCATGGAATTCCGGGTATTCAAAGCATCGATAGCCAGCTCTTAATGCCAAAAAGGAGATCGCCGTTTGATCCTGTCGATGATTCCGCCTAGAGGAGCCTTTGGGAGCAATACAGTTCTTGTTCAAAGCACAGTCATACCATGGCTGTATCAATGTGTCCACCACCTTGGGATTGTCCGCATCAAAGCCGAGTGCCGCACCATTACAGTTCTCCATCATTGCATATTCCTGCCGACTAGAATGGAAGTACCTGAAGAGACCAATATGATTAAACTTGGCGCCCATAAACCCCGTGCTGCGAGGCGACCAAAAGCCATGGCGTTTGATGTAGTCAGGCATGGTTTCTACAAATTCAGTGTTGGGCACATCACCAGTATCGAGCCAAACAATGATTCCGCCGTACTTTTCTTGGACTTCTTTCACAGCTCCAGGTTTCCAAGCATATTCCCCCCGATTGACCCGCACATCCCAAAAGGCCGGATACTTGGTATAGTTAAAGTCGATCAGTTCGTCAAAAAAGCCGCCGTGGTTGTATAGGTTGTCAAGCACTTGGTTTTGACGAGCTGTGAGACCGAGGTTGTAGACAATCAGGCGAGGGTACACAGACGGGTCCACATGGCTTTTAATTTCCCGCATGATGTAGAGCATAGCTTCCAGGGCACAGAAATGATTCGAGCTGGCCGCTGTGACAAAGGTGTAGGGTGGCCGTTGCTTGACTTTGCTGCTACTGTTGTTACTGCTGCTGCTGCTGCTGGTGGTGGTGTCGATGTCACTGGGCAAGGAGTCGGTGGTGTTGGTGTCGTGAGTACATGCTAGCGTTAGGTCTTCTTTAATGGAACAAAGAGTATCTATATACAAAAGATATGAGCATACAGAACCAAACCTCTTCTTTCATACCAATGACTTACCTGGAGGGGTTGGTATAGGTGAGGTTAATGAGGGTTCGAAGGCTTTGCGACAGAGGAAGAAGAGACCTAGCAAACCAAAGAAAAAGAGTGACTGTAACAGCAACGGCTTTCTAAGCGTCATGTGTAGTAGATGATGTAGTTGAGTGTATATATGATAAAGGAATGGAAGGATGATCTATAACGTTCTTCAGTGCATTAAAAAAAAAAGAGAGAGGGTGTATAAAGATGGAGAGAAAGAGTAACAAAATGAAAAAAAGTCTATAAATACGATTTCTATCGGAGTTTGTAATTAGTTGCAAACACTCCCAATGACTTGCTCCTCCCTTTGTTTCGCTTATCAGCCATTGCAGGTACATTCGATCACCATTTGAGTTCCTAACCACACATCCAAGTATTAATCTATCCACATGAGCTGTAAAAGGACCAGTTGTTCGAAGGGAGTGATAGATTGCTGCCATTCACGTGCATGACTTCCCAACTGAGTGAAATCTTGTTTTGAACCTCCGCCGACGTAAAAAAGTTTCCAGGCCTCCTATTCTGTTCCATTTCATGACAGAACAGATGCAAGTAATTGCTTTTTATCAGAGACACACCCCTGACTGTATGCTCTCACACCATGGACATCTTCACGATAGACTGGGTCCAAGGAACAAGTATACCACATGATACAAATTGACAGGTGCTTCTTTCATGCGCATTTTTCAATGCCCACGCACACATACACTTGCAATTAGTGATTCATTGAGTAACAAAAAGTCTATCAGCTATGCACAAAGAGCAAAAAAAAAAAA
>LT554591.1:369165-389562 GCA_900079185.1 Absidia glauca
GCATAGTTGGGTTACGATCGTCCTCTAATCGGATAACGAGGATCGATAAAAGTGACACCCATTGTCACACTATGATATCTGACCGCTTCTCACCAAACGAGATCCAAGTGAAACAATTATTAGGCAAGAGACATCTTGTGATGTCGCCATGCCGTCATTGGGGTGGGCTTATCGCTTCATAGAACACTAGATCATTTTTGATGTATCAAAAGCAAGCTTTTTCAGTGGGCAAGGTGATGGCGCTCAGGGCAAAATAAAAAAAAAGCCCGATCTAGTTTGAAACTCCGAAAGGTTTTGCCTTTATCTTCTTTTTTTTTTCTCTCTTTGCGTCGTCCCATTCTTCTTTCCTCCACTTTTTTTCTTCTTCTACTCTCTCTTTTATATAGACACAGTATGCCACTGGAAAGAACCAAACATGTTGCTGACAGACTGGATTACTATTACAAGGTGATCAACACGACGATTCTTTCGAAACAAAATGCTGCTAGTGGTTTGATCCCTGCTTCTGTCGCTATCACGGTAAGGTTTCCCCCTTCAACACTCGCCTGTCACTTACATTTAAACATTGACAGAGTCATGGGGACTATACTGATGCATGGGTTCGGTAAAGAAATGAAAAGTAGAAAACAGTAAAAGACTTGGCGGTACTGACCTTGGGTCGTGTTTCTTATCTCTCTCTTGTAGTGACAATGTATACTCTATCTATGCTGTGTATGGTCTTGCCCTTGCATACAGACGGTTGGACGATGACACTGGTCGCACTTGTAAACAATTTGGTCTTATCACAAAGGAATGACTCGACTTATGCCTTTACATTTTCTTAGTCGAGCTGGAACATGCGGTGGTCAAATTGATGCGGGGCTTGCTATTCTCAATGATGCGTCAAGCTGCCAAGGTGGAACAATTTAAAAAGTCTCAGCATATCCTGGATGCTCTACATGCCAAATACAAGACAGAAACGGGGGCTACGGTGGTGGGCGATGGTGACTGGGGGCATCTACAGGTAAAGAAAGAGTCATGGCGTGCTTTGCTCTCCTAACATCTCTTCTCTTGTCTATAGATTGATGCGACTAGTCTGTTTTTGGTGGCGTTGGCGGATATGACGTCGAGTGGATTGAATGTTGTCTACACTCAGGATGAGGTGGACTTTGTACAGAACTTGGTATTTTACATAGAACGTAAGTCTGACACTTTTCTTGGATGTATTGACTCATCGTCTTATCTCTAGGTGCTTATCGTACCCCTGACTTTGGGATCTGGGAACGTGGTGACAAGACAAACAATGGACAACCTGAATTGAACTCTTCATCTATTGGAATGGCTGTGGCTGCTCTCAAAGCTATTAATGGCGTGAATCTTTTTGGTACTCGAGGTGGACCCGCATCCGTAAGTCTATACTACAAAGCACGCTATCTTGATCCCTAACCTACAATTCTTGCTCTGCCGATCAGGTCATCTACGCTTTGCCTGACGAAATCACTCGAAATGCCACCACACTCAAAAGCTTTTTACCACGTGAATCTAACTCCAAAGAAATCGATGGCTCGGTGTTATCTGTGATTGGATTTCCCGCCTTTGCTGTGGACGACCCTGCTCTCATTGAACGGACTCGAAAGGAAGCCAAGGAAAAACTGGAAGGACGCTATGGATGGAAACGTTTCTTACGAGATGGACATCAAACGGTGGTGGAAGATACTACTCGGCTCCATTACAACCACAGTGAACTCAAGATCTTTGAAAACATCGAATCGGAATGGCCTCTCTTCTTTACCTATCTTGTCTTGGAAGGTCTTTTTACTGGCGATCACGATCAAGTACAAGAATACCGCAACAAACTCAAGCACGCTGTGATTGACTCGAGCGACTGGGACCCTGAAAACCCCAAGGCACCGGTGTACAAGGACGATGACGATGGACCCATCCTACAGACCGACCATGACGATACGCTGCATATTCCATTGGTACCTGAACTCTACTTTGTGCCTTCTGAACATACCGAAGCTGAACGGGCGCATCCCCACTCTCAAGACCGTATTCCCAATGACAACACTCCTTTGGTATGGGCTCTTTCTCTGTATATACTCGGCAATCTCATCTATGAAGATCTCTTATCTCCTTCCGAAATGGACCCTCTTGGACGCCGATTCAACGTACAAGGACAAAAGCGTGACACCATGACCCAGATTGTCCTGCTGGCCGAAGACGAAGAACTGCAAAACGCTTTGGCTACATATGGCTTGGAAACTCAGACTATCGACCAAATCTCGCAAAGATTCACTATTCTTTCCCCTGATGCTTTGGCCGACGTTTATCATTCTTTGGGTCACAATGCAAAACTCGGGCTTACAGGTCGTCCAAAGAGGTAAGCTAATCAAAAGTAAAAGTAAAGCCTTGTGAGACTAATCCCACTCTTTTTCATGCTAGACCCGTCGGTGTTTTGGGCACTTCAAGACTCTATCGTATGGAAGGTCACATCTATGCTTTTACTCCCCACTTTATGGACAACGAAGCCTTCTACCTAAATGCGGACCCTGATTTCTTGGTATCCAGCTTTGAAAGTGAACTTGCTTTTGCCCGCGACAACTGGAGCTTCCCTGGCCGCCCTACACTCACTGTGGTCCTGACGAAGGAGATGATCATGGGCACCCTCAGCAAAGACCAACTCGCCTTCCCAACCGATGCCTCACGCAAGAACCTTCTCAACTTTTTTATGAACCTCCGTTCTGGTGTCTGTAACAATGGCGTCCATGTTCGTCTCTGTCGACTCGCCGAAACCCTCAACACAAGCAACATCGCCTCCCTGGACTTTTTACTGGACAAGGCTATGGACAGTTGGCAAAGCATCTTGACCGACAACAAAAAGGGGAAAAAGAGCTCGGACCGACGCTTGGGATTCAACGAAAACCAAACCCAGGCAAGCACACCAGGAGGACCAGGAACGCCCAAACGACGCAGCAACTCCTTCCATGGCAAGGCCCTTGGTACACCTTTGGACAAGTTACATGATGAAGGCTACTTCCAAGACATTGCTGCCGTACTGGAAAACATGGACAAGAAGACCAAGGAACCAGTGTTTAGACTCAAGGATCATGAGGGTAAAAGTCCCAAGCTTGCTTCTGAACAGCCCGTCTCATCTGCTGCTGCCGCCTCCACTCCCCCAAGGGTCGAAATCAACACCGAGGCGCCCTGTGACGAACCCGATAGCTACACTGAAGATCATGCCCTCTCACTCACCCTTGGCGACCGCTCTCACTTTAACGAAGCCGTCCACAGTCTGAAAGGCTCTGTCAACCTCTACGATCAAATCGATCTTCTTCACTATTTGGTGTCCTGTGAAGGCATTGATTACTACCTTGGCGATGATCTGCAGGCAACACTCAAGTCTCTCCTGGAAGAAGTCTATCTCAAGGCCGTCCACCTCCAATACTGGGCCATTGCACGCCAAGCTTCGGGGTTGTTGCGCAAGGTGGTGCCTTCCCTGACCATCAACATCACAGACTTGGTGATTCGACAGAAACAAATCTCCATTGGTTCTGGCCAGCATGAATACCTGATCTCTAGGCCTGTGGGACCCGATACGGTGGGTGAAATGATCGGCAAGCATTGTACGGACGATGTGCGTGAAGGCCCTGTGGTCCAAGAAATCCTTATCTACCTGGGCGGCTTTATCCGGACAACACCTTCCATGTTTGATGGCATCCTCCGCCTGCGCACTCACTACATCATCATTGCTCTCCGTGAAGAAATCCGCCGCATCAACGACTGTAATGAAGAAGAAGCCATTGAACATCTTATGCAACTGTCGCCCTTTGAACTGCAATCTTTGTTGGGCACGATCTTATCTGGGCCTAGCTTGTGCAAGGACGCCGATGTGTTGGTCCGCGATCGGGCCGATGGCTTACTCATGCTGAACCGTGCTTTGGAATCCCGACGCTCTAGTATTGTCGACCAAGAGTATCACTCCCTGGAAGACGCTGGTATCCCCATCAATCAACAAGAAGACGCTTCCTATGTGGTGATTCGAGCCCAGTCGGCGGGTTATAGCGACGGGAACTTTGCCAAGGTCGATTTGAATGGAAATACAATGGTGGCCAACTCGCGAGGCTTACATGTCTGGGCCCTGGACTGCAACGGCAAACTGATTCTCGAGCAAGCCTCTTTTGATACTCATATCTCCACTACTGAAAGCAGCAACTTTGTCAAGTTTGTGAATTGGCTCAAGGATGGCATGGTGGTGGTGATTGTGGCCCGCGATGAATTCACCGAACATCTCACCTCAGAAGCCGTCGACCTTTTGGAATCCCTTGGCAGCAAATCCATCCGAAATGTCAAGTACAGAGACTCCTATGTGTTGATGACCGAAAAAGGTAACCCCCGAGTGACAGGAACAGAAAAAGAAACTCATCCCTTTTTGTTGATGTGAACAGGCGACCCCGATTCGACAACGGAGGAGCATAAGCACGCCCAGGACGGTCCCACCGAGATGATGGAGCGCCATTTCTCATCTCGACATGATCATCCCCACGACGACTCTTCCAGCACCAGCCATGTCACCCCGCAAACCCTGCCCCGGCTCTTCCCCACCTCCAACGGCCGCTGGCTGCGACGCCGCATGAACGACGGCGCCCTGAACCGTGTGCCTGACGACTTTTTCCCGCACACCTGGATGGTCCTCGACAAATGCCACGGCCTCACCATCGGCAGCCACTGCTTACCCCGGGACCCTACGGTGTTTGACAAGACCCCTGGCGAATTCAACTTTGCCCTTGCTGTGGAAAGCTTCCTTGGCTTCTTCACCGACCCCGCGCAGCGTCAAATAGCCGTGGAAATCCTGTCGCTCACCTATGAAATCGTCGTATCGAAAAAGACCGAAATGATGCAAGGCAATGTCGATCTCCCGGCCATCATGGATCATGCCCAGGCGCTCTTTTGGTCGACGTGGGTGGAAAAGAACAAGGACAAGCTGGGTGACGCATCCTTCTGTGTCGAGTATGGGACGAACAAGGACTTGGCTCGCCGCTTGTTTTATGATCTGCCGCCCGAAAGCACTTTTACCTATCTGTCCAAAAGCTTGGATGCCTTGTTACCCCTCTAGTCATTCCTTTACACATAGAATAGTCTTGTCTGAAATAAAAAAGGTTATAGGATACAGTTGATATGTTATGATAAGAGTCATGATGGGGGTTTTTTTTATTGTGTCAAACATATATACAGGGTCATCAAAAAAAGGGGGTGGGTGTCATATACAAAGGGGGAATTACTACTACACTATACTAACATGATTTTTTACTCGAGTACCAGATCAGCGACTACAGCAAGCACCTTTCCAGGGAAGTCACGTTGTACCATTTGATCCAACACCGATTTAGCCTTGGCGACGAGCTTGTTATCCATATAGCAGCGGACCATTTCTTCATAGGTGCTAGGTTCACGGACGACACGGCGATCCTCCAGGGTCTTGTCATCGGTCATTTTTTCAAACACAGCCTCGGCCTTTTCCACCAAGCCCTTTTGCCCATAGCCACGGATAAACAGGTTTTCGATATAGGGCGAGGTGCTTTTCACCAGGGTGGCCAACATTTGCTGATACATGAGTTCGGCGCGGTCGAGACAGTCGTTGCTGATTAGGGTATCCAACATGGCTTGGTAGACGGCTTCATCGGGTGTGACCTGGGACTTGATCATTTCGCCAAACACCCGGTCGGCGCTTTGGACGTCTCGTTGCAGGGTTCCATAGGCATAAATCAGGGTGGCATAGTGGGTGGCTTGAGGACGGATCCGGTCGCGGCGCTCCATTTCGGCCAACATGCGGTGGGCGGTGGGCATATCGTAGGGGGTCATGCTGGCATAGGCTTCCATCAGTAGCTTGTAAGTATGGGGCGAGGGCTTGATCTGGCGCCGGCGCAGCTCACTAAAGTACTCCATCACACGTTCCCGGTTCGGCTGTTGGCGCACGTAGAATTGCATCATGTTGTTGAAGGGACCCACCCGCGGTTGGTACGAGGCAGACGACAGCATTTCACCAAACAGGCGGCGGGCATGGGGCTCGGACCCGGCACGCACGCACGCAGAGACAATCGCACCATAGGTAATCGAGTTGGGCGTCACCTTGAATTCACGCATTTCATCAAACAGGTACAGAGCAGATTCCAGCTTGCGGGCCTTGGCCAGTTTGGAGATCACCACATTGTAGAAGAAGGTCGTGGGCTTGGCATTGTGGCGCTTGGCTTCGTCGTAGATCGTCAGGGCATCCGAGGCTTCGTCCGTCGCACACTTGGCACTCCCCAAAAGAAGGCTAGCATATCCATTGCCATCAGGGAAGAGACCCATTTTCTTGATTTGGTCATAGTAGATCTTTGCGTGGGCCATATCACCTTGTTGAGCGTAGCCAATGAGGATACTGTTCGTGATCAAGTACACCGCTTCTTGCGTCTTCTTGCTGTCTTGGCCATCTTTGGTGTAGGAGTCCAAACAGAGCTGATACATCTTGAGCGCCATGTCCATGTGTCCTTGCTTTCCAACCAGAGCAATGGCATCCCGGAGTGAGTCAGGAGAAGGGCACTTGTCACCACCACAGATTTGTTCGAGAAGCGTCATTGCGTTGCTAAGGTGGCCGTGCATCACCGATTTCATAATGTCTTGAGAAGCAGTAACGTCATACAAGGCAGCAGCAATGAATTCTTCTTTGGCATCATCACCTTGTTCTTGGACCATCAGGGCAGCAGCATCCGACGTTGGTTCCAAAGTGACAGAAACAGGGTCCACCGCCGCACGCCAGGTTGCTTCCGCCTTGACATCGCCTTTCATTTGCCAGAAAGCCGTGACCCGAGAGACCAAGTTGGAAGGAGGCACCAGGTGATCAGATTGCATCCCCTTCAATAAGGACAAGAAGACAGGCATGATGGGTTGCTCGACGTCGTCGTGATTGGATTGATGAGCCATGACGAGCCCCGCATCGAATAACATGGAGTAGTCCGCCATAGAAAAGCCGGTGGTAGAGGCCTCTTTGTACGATTTCACCAACGCCTTGCCCAGGGCACCAGGCATCTTGCCGCCGAACCAAAGTGAGGCCGTGACATGGGCGACCTGAAGCATATGACGCACCTCCTTGACCATAGAGACCAACTGCAGCGAAGTATCCACCAAGAGCCGCTGTCCCTTTGCCAAAGTACGAGGAGAAAGCACACCGAGAATGACATGTAGAGAAGAGGTCGCTTGATCAGCATCACCGGCTTGGATAAAGTACGAGACAATACGGCACGCCAAGACAGGATCGGGTTCCAATCGAGCGACACGCATATCTTCCACCACCTGCAGGGCCATTTCCCCCTTTTGCTTGGCCAGGCACAACAGAGCAAAGTTCGCAAGATTGCCATATGATTTCGCAATATCCATCTTGACCAAGTTGGCATACACCGCTTGAGCGCCTTGGAGATCCTGAGCCTGGCAGTAGGCGGCTAAGATGGGGCCATAGGAGCTTGCATCGGGCTGAGGGAGAGCATCGTCGGCCAGCAGCTGTTGCACTACGGCATGGGCACGTTCCATATCACCACAGGTACAATGATGGCGAATGACCGAGTTGTAAGGGATGATCGTCAGCTTGATTCCATCTTGCAACATATCAGTTTCAATCACACGCAGGGCACCGTCCAACAGGCCGCATTTGAGGTGAGAGTCGACCAAGGCGTTGTAGACGTACGAGGCATCATGAGGACCCATTTCGTGCTTGTGTTCTTGGTACATGGCAAAGTAACGACGGGCAGCTTGGATATCACCGGCACGGCCAAACAGGTTGATCAATGCAGCATAGGTGGCGGCATTTGCAGAGGCTGCTTGGGTCTGTTCCAATTGGCCAAACACCTGGAGAGCATGCGCAGTGTCGCCATAATGAGAGAGCACACGGAGGAGTTGGTTGAAGAGATCCACCTCGAACCCTTGGATATGGTGACGCCCGGCTTGGGTAAACAGGTCCATGGCCTTGGTGAGATTGCCTTCGGATTCAAGCACCCCAATGTCTTGCACAAGATGACCGGTCCGCGCAGACTGACGCTTCAACATGGCAACGGTTTTCTGGACTTCGACATCACGGCGGCACAAGGTACGGATCAATAGTGTATAGGTGTAGCTACTGGGTTGGACTTGAGACCGCACCATTTCATCGTAGACTACATTAGAGTATAAAAAAGAAGGGAAAGAAAAAAAAGTTTCAAAGTCAGTCGTCGGGTCAAGCTTTTATGTGAAATCTGTGTGTTACCTCGAAGCATGGGGGCCAAAGGAGAGCCTTCACGGCGCAATGTAGCATAGGCATCCAGAACAAGGTTGTAAGTATGATGGGTCAAAACCAAGCCTTGTTTCTTCATCGTGGCAAACTCCATCATGACAGCCTTGAGGTTTCCATCCCGCTTCACAGTCAAGATACGAGCATTGGCTTCCAAAGAGGCAACCGAAGGAGAGTCCAAAGAAGGCGAGGATGGCGGTGTGAGGTGTTCTTCGTCTTCAGTTGTGATGGATGATGAGGAAGAAAGAGGTGGCGATGGTGTGGAGATGGTGGGTTCGACCAAAGTGGTGGTGACAGGTTCCTGTTCTTTAGCAATGATGACTTTTTGAGCAAGAAGAGCAGCCCGGCGCTGAGCAGCTGTTTGACGTTGAGGCTTCTGAGGTGTGTTCACATTGGGTGTAGCCTGTTGCTTTGTCAATTTGGTATTAACAGGAAGCGATGTGAAGGTGGTGGATGCGAGCAGGTCAGAGTTGGTTTTGATCTTCATGGTGTGTGAATTAGGTAGTGTATGTATATTAGTATGGCAATGAAAGAGTAAAAGAATGAAATAAAGAGAAAGGAAA
The DNA here is from genome assembly GCA_900079185.1 of Absidia glauca. Taxonomy (NCBI): domain Eukaryota; kingdom Fungi; phylum Mucoromycota; class Mucoromycetes; order Mucorales; family Cunninghamellaceae; genus Absidia; species Absidia glauca. The sequence goes on from LT554591.1 coordinate 378,007, forward strand.
AGGAAAGAAAAGAAAAAGAAAAAGTGATCAAGACTTTATAGTTTCCCATTGTCGGAGATTGAAATATCCAATCTTTCAATCTGATAAAGAATTTTTTTTGGGGTCCATCCAGTTTTCTCCGGCTTCCAATTAGACCTATATTTATCACCCACCCACTTTCTAACTCTCCTTGTCTCTCGGGTGCTTCTAGTAGTAGACACAAAAGAGGATGCACTGAACTTGGCTCTACTGATGATTGCCTCATTCCATGAGCGGCAAAAGTGAAAGCACATCATCCTTTTTGTGCGCTAAAGTGTTATCAAATGCGTCTAAACAAGCGGCGTTTCAAAGAGGATGATTCCCGAGTAAAGATTAAGAGAATCTGATAAAAAAAAAGGGCATTTTGAGCTTTTTTACCCATGTCAAGTGGTCCAATCATTTTTTCGTGTCGCCTTACATACGGCAGCCTCGGCCAATACATTCTTCTCCTACATGCTTGCACGTCATTGGAGGATGGTTGCATTTTGGGGAAAAGTGGGCTCATCTGTCTCGAAAGATAGATCTGATAATGAAACAGATACAAGATGATTGGGCACAGTAGCCCCCCTTTCGCATCACACCAAACTAAAGTCAACGGCTGAATGAGGGGGTGAGTCATTCCTCTGGTCTGGTTCCTATTGAAAAGGAAAAGAGCGATCGCCGACAAGTGGGTTTATCAGATGAATTTGATGAGAGGAATCAGGGGGACACAGATTGCAAACTCCGCTTTCTTCGGCTTCTCTTTGGTTCTCAATGGCGGAGAGATATCAGATCTGATAAGAATTGATCTTTATCGAAAGCAAGGGGCTCTTGACAGCATCTGATTATAGATATGACATTGTCCTATTGTGGATCTTTTCTATTTGTCTCCTATACTTTTCTACTGTTTACCATGAGCTTGACCGTCAAAGAAGAAGTGTGGGGTCCAATTTGAACCTTATGTAATAGTGGAATCAAAAGGCCAAATGCTCATTCTTGCAAAAACACCCTCAAGTTTCTGCCCGAGTCTCACGCAAACATTACATTGGCAAGAGTGGATCCTGGGAAACAGGCCGAGCTAGCGGAGTTTTAAACAACATCTGAGCGGGGTTGCAAGAGAATAAAGACCCAAGGGTTTCACATGCAATGTATGAATCCCGCCTGGCAGCTGCCATCGTTTCACGGAATAGGTTGAATAGCGGGGGATCTGATGATCAGGAAAAAGTAGAAACGTTTCAGGGAACGAGTTGAGAACAAAGGACTTTTTCTTCTTCGTTGTAAAGGTCAGCATCCACTTGACATCTCATCTCCAAACGTGGCGGTAAGAACCATGGATGGCAAGGGTCACTCTAATGATCTTGCATTCACGTTGTAGGATAATGGAGCAATTCATTCAACAAAATGTGATCTCAAAAGGAAGCGGAGTTTGGAAATTCAAAATGCATTTTCTTTCCCCAGGGCCCCAAAAAGATTTTCCTTCCTTCTTCCCTCTTCAAATTCTTTTAGTATAAAAAGCATCTCTTTTGAATATTACCAGCAGCGCATTTATACTCTGAAGAGACTCGACAAAGAAAACGATACAATACACACACACACTCTCTCTCTCACTTCACCATAATGTCCATCTCATCACAGATAGCAACATGTAAAAGTACTCTCTATGAAACGTCACCCACGTTACTACAGGAGAACGTGGCAGGTCTGATTACAACAGCGTCTTTGGCGACACGGGTGTCCCTTCGGTGCTCTTCCTTGATCATTGATGCTTTCTTTGAAGGTGCGAAATATGGAACGTCTGTATCACTAGGACTGGGACGAAACGCTTTGACAAACGCCATATCAACAACCAAACTGATTCACGCTTCTGCCAAGAATATGGACGATGATAACGAACAATATCAAGTCTCTACTTCGGATAGGTAAAGTAACAATGAACCATATTCACTTGACACTATCGTTGATTAACCCGATCGCTGTTGTTGTTGTGTTATAGTATGTTTCTTCAGCTGATTGACAAGTACACTGGTATTGGCGTGGATCTTATCTCAAACACCTTTACTTTGGCTGAACTCTTTGCTCTCTCTGGCTTACAATTCACATCCAAAACGATCAAAACCGGCCTGAAGGTAATTAAGAAGCATAAGCGATTGGATGCGCAGGCGGACTAAGCACGGCTTGGGTTACTCAACAATTTTCACGTTGTTTTAATTAGGCATGTGAAGAAACGGTACGATTGATTGACGGCATATTTGGGTCGACGGACACTTCTCGTGGGATTGCTTCCATCATCACTCTGGTACATCGGGAACTTATGCATGATCCTGAATTCGAACTTGCTCAAATGGGTAAAGGCGCTATCTTGGCAAGTCTCACCAAAGCCCTCACCGCTCTCGCTCTTCTTCAAACGGTGACACATCAACAACGAATCAAGCACGTGCAATCGACTGTTCTGTGGCAAGGCCTCGTCATCGAAGAAGAAACGAACCAGCAGTATCTCTTACAAATGGAACATCAACCTCCCTCTTCTCCGACTGACATCACTACCGAACAAGACACCAGTACCCCTGATACCGATAGTCACGATCAAGTCATACATGAACTCAAGGGCATCTTGGCAGAGTCGACTCCAGCACTCGGTGACAGCAGCAACAATGATCATGACGGTCGGAACAATATGGCCGTCGTCTTGACAGATACCAACAATCCAGATTCGGCCACCATGTATGAAATCATCACGACAACTCAACGATCTACCATCAAAACCACCAGTATTCGACCTGTCGATCCTGATCAGCCTCATCAATTAGCACCAACAAAATACATCACCCTGAAATCAGAAGAAATGGACAAGGAAGCATTCGTGGCTCGAATCAATGGCTCTAACAATGATGACGATGGTGATATTGATGATGATAACTCTGGCCAAGGTATCCATGGCAACAAATTGAAGGCACGTGATTCAACAACCGGGAACAGCATTCTATTGTCAGCCATCTCCAAGAAACTCACTCGCAAAAAGTTGGAGCGCAAAGAATCATATGGTTGGGAATCATCAGATGGTGAACGTATAAGGGATGGTGCTCATCAGCCCGCTGGCCCGACAAAGACGATGACAAGTACCTCAACAACCCTCCGATCCACTGCATCAACATCGACATCACGCCTTTCTTCCTCCTCATCCAACAGCAACAGTCCTTCACCACCAGCAGACGATCACACTTCCAACGCACCAAAGACACCAAAAAAGCAGAAGAGTAGATGGGGATTCAGCATGGATAACATTCGCCAAAAGAAGAACAACGCTATCTCATCCTCCTCCTTCTCCATCCCATTTTACCCTGCGGCCAAGAAGCTGGCATCAGTATCACCGACAGCACCAGTAACTAACAGGCCATCTTCTTCGCCTCCAACAACAGCTGATGGTCGACCTTCTGGTGGAGGAAACCCTGCATTCTCTGCCTTGACATCTATGAATACCAAACACAAACCTCGAAACACGATGAAGCGCTCCAACTCTATCACCAGCCTGGCTTCGATCTCACGGACAACAATGACCACCACTTACTCAACCACCACCCCTACACCTACTCCCTCATGCTCTTCAACATCCCTTCAACAATTGACCGCCACCTCATCACCGCCGCCCTCAGTACCACCAAAAGACAAGGAAGAAGCAAACAGCGATGATGCATCCAATCGGCACCGTCGTCGTCGTCGAGTCCGCCTCATCCGCTCTATGCCGGCCATCCGCGAATCCTCGGCGCCTAAATCCCTGGATCAAGAAATCGACCCCCGCAACTTTCCTCGGCACCACATCATCAGCAACATTGGGCACTTTATGCGGTATGCCAGTGCCGCTTATGGTGAATCGTTTATGCGGATCTTTGGCATTGGTGACATGCCCAGTGTCCTTCCAACCTCGCACCACCCCAACCACCATGCATTTGCCCACCACACCAGGGTGTCTGTGCAAGACATCCTCCTCTCCAGCTATACCGACCCTTCCAACATATTGGCCATGCACCACCCGTCGATGCATGCGTTAGTCCACTATGTCACCGTCGATCATCACACCAAATCCATAGTCTTGACCTGCCGTGGCACCTTGGGGCTCAGCGATGTCCTTACCGATCTGTCCTTCACCTATACCGACTTTACCCTGCCCACCGACGCTACCCAGCACTTCCAGGCGCACGATGGCATGCTCGATGCCGCCCAGCTCTTGGCCAAGCAAAAAGGCAAGGTGTACCAATGCATCCGTTTGGGGTTAGAACAGTATCCTGATTATGGCCTGGTGCTCTGTGGACATAGTTTGGGCGGTGGCGTGGTCAGTCTCCTGGGCGTCTTATGGAGTCAAGAACGAGGGGCGTTTTTGAAGATGAACCAAGAAACCGACCCTACCCTTCGCTTTGACCCTGTGCCGTTTGTCACTTCCCACTTGTCTGGTCTTCCAGCCGGCCGGCCTGTGCATTGCTACGCCTACGGTCCTCCATGCGCCATGTCCTTCGATCTCAGCCAGTACTGCGGCCAAGGTCTTGTCACCAGTGTGGTCCATGGCTATGACATTGTGCCTACGCTTAGTTGGGGAATCATCAAGGATCTCAAGAATGTCGCCACCAGCCTCCATGAAGAAACACATACCGCCGAAGCCATCATCAGCCGCATCATTGGACACTACAACAACCGACGCAACAAAAAGGACGCCCACGACGACGAAGAAGAAAAGTGGCTGTGGGCAACGATCAAGACCATGCGTGCCGATATGTGTGCAGAGAAACTGTATCCGCCCTCCACTGTGTACCATGTAGAATCCGTGCCCCAGTTGATCCAAAATCACCAAGCCGCTTCGCCTTCCTCCTACCGTTCCCACTACCGCAAGGCCCATATGACAACCTTGTCCCTTTGCGATGACATCCACACCAAGTTCTCAGAAATCACCTTCTCTAGAAGCATGTTTGCCGATCATACCCCTGGACTTTATGAAAAGGCAATCAGAAATCTTTGTCGTGGCTTTTTTGGACAAGAAGGTGCTTATGAAACAACATAAGCTCCTCATTTTTAGTTTTTTTACAACAGTAGTTTAGTGCATTCATATTTATAGTGATACCATTTATATCCCCTTTTCGTTTGATCTGTATACAATAAACAAATTATAGTAGGCTCTATGCCTCACCTCCTGAACATAGTGCCAAATTAAGGTACGGGATGAGTGAAAACTCCGTCATTCATGCAGCGTTTTCCTTTTTGGGGGAAAGTCTCGGGGGGAATTCTCCACGCAAGGAAATACCTCAGGGAGATTTTATAGTCGGAATTTGAAATTAGGATTTTCGCACGGAAAACCTAAAAAAGACGAGGTGTAAAATATGATTTTGCAGGTCAGAGCTTGGCGCGCCACCGCTACATATCAGAGTCCCTAATATCACTGGAGCTTATGCAAAAGAACAAAGTTATGGGAGATGGGTTCAAGTACGGTTTTTATTGACTGGATAAGACTATGCTACATGTCCTAGTGGGTGGCAGTGGGCTTGTCATGGAGTGACTAATCTAGTGTAATGAACCAAGGAAAAGGGAGGAGGAGAGCAGACCAGCGTTATCCAAAGTACCAGTAGCCGTAGGCGTTGGGATAGTACACTTGATTGGTACAATGGCTAGGTAATCTACTATGGACAAGATGAGTGGATGAAGAAAAAATTTTCAAGGGTTTCCCCATGTTTTTTACATTTGAAAATTTTAAAAAGGGCCTTTTTGGGCGACATGAGGCAGTGGTGGAGTCGTCATTAGCGTCGTCGTCGTCTTTATCGTCGTCGTCATCGTTGTAGCCGATCTAGTGTCAAAAGAAAGAGGAACGATGCAACAGGCAAAAAGTTAGTAATGGCAAGCAAAAGATGATCATGACGTAGGAAGAGGAGAGTTACCGTTCGTTCGTTCGTTTGCTAGCTCGTTCGTTCGTTCGTTCGTTTGCCGTCGTGGAGTAAAAAAAAATGACAATGTGGAAAAATAGTGATGACGAGGGGAAGAAGGAGCAAAAGTAAAGAACGGGCACTTTTAAAAAATCTTATAGCCAAATCGGGGGTTGAAATTCATAATGCAGGATCTGTTCTTTTGCCGCCAGTCGGTCATGCCATTCGTCGATTGCCGGGAACAACTTCTTGCACAGTCTGGTAGGTGAGTCAAGGGCGGCACGGGCAAGGTAAAAGGATCGACCATTAACGTGGAAGATTGCCATTGATCGCATCATTTCTCTTGGAAGGCTGGTGAGATATGCCCTTCATCGTTGTGTTGCTCTCTCGGCCTTGGCGTGGTATTTGATCGTCGTCCACACCCAAGTCGAGGACTTAAAGATTCCCCCGCAAAATAAGTCCTTATTGTCCGCAGAATTTGAGATACGCGCCCCGTTTTAACGGCATGACCACTTGCCCCCACTCCAAAAAGACTTCGTTCACAAAAAAAAACGTCCATTTTCTTTTATTAGGGAGGTATTCATATCAGTAAGGAGATAAGAGGGGGGTAACAATAAAAAAAAAAGAAGAGACTATCAAAGTGTAGACGAGTTAACAAAAAGGAGCACCAGAGGTAAAGTAGGAACCGCCGGTGATCGGGTCGGCGATGGGTTTGATGGTTTCGACGAGGGGTTCAAGGACAGGCTGTGAGATTCGAGTGATGGCGGCGTTTGTGCTTCCGTTGCGAGTGAGCTGTCGTGCTGAAGAGGAAGATCGCCGGCGTTCTTCCAGGTACGCTTGTTGTTCCACCTTTGTACGTCGATGTTCCAGGGCAAGGGCCTTTTCAAACAAAAGATCAGGCAAAGTACATGTCCCCAGGGCACGGCGCATTTGAGTATTCAAGTATGTCAATCCCATTTGATAACTATGGAAAAGGGAAGAAGTGAGTGGGGGGGGGTTGTTTCCGAGCACTTGTTCCTACCTGGCATTCATCCACCCAAATCCTTCACGAGGCACATACTTGAAGTCTGTACCTACATTACCATATTCCACTTGCACTTGATGTGATGAGCTGACAACATCGTACTTTTCAGGTACCACGCCATTAAAGTCGACAAATGATTTCGTGATTCTAACAACAACGACAAAAAAGTGAGTAAGATAGATGAGATCTGGAGAGCACTGACTTACGTGTAGAGCCAGCGGTAAGCCAAACGTCGAGAGATATCCCGCATGCCATACTTTTCGAATCCCACCCAAGCCATCATTTGATGAGGAGCCCAGCCGAACGGAAAGTCCCATTGTCGATTTGGTCGATCCAGCGTGATTTCCCCGCGCGAAGCTTCTGTCCCCGACACCAGGCCGCCCAAGACCTCGAATTTATGGAGCGAGTGTATGGCCATGGCTTGGGCCTGGTCGGCATCGGCACACCCCGCCCATAAAGTCCAAAACGCCGTGGCTGACTGGTACGTGGTTTGTTCCTGCTTGATGGTATCATAGTCGTAAAACAAATGGTCGTCCTTGTTCCAGAGATAGGTATCCATGCGTTCTTTGCGTAGTCTTGCCCGGTGCGCCCATTCGCCTGAGTCCTGTGCCACCCCATCAAAGTCTTCGAGGAGCCCATCCAAGCAGTCGTCGATGCAGTCGGCAAGATCCGTCTCGTACTTGTACAGCAAGGCGTTCAAATCCACCGTGGCGAGGTTGGCACATACCTTGTCGAAGCGGTACGTTGTGTCGTGGCCCGATTCACGCACGGCCCGGTCGTGCAAAAAGTAGTCGTCCAAGGCGGGCTCGTGGACCTGGTCGTGGTTGTACATTTCGTTGAATTGCTCGATGGTGACGTTGTGTTTGCGGGCAAAGGGGGCAATGACATGATCAAAGTGAGAGGCCTCTGTTTCGGGAGGGATGCCTTTGCCGTCGGGTCGGTAGCGTGAGAGCTGGGTGATGGGGTCGAGGCGAGGTGCAGACATCCAGACATGCCAGTATTCTTTGATAGCAGACTTGAGAATACGCCGTAGCCACGCCTTGTTTTCCTTTTCATGAGCAATGTCCAAGCGTTCATACACCTTGAGTGCCATATCCGTCAAGAATGGAGGCTGCGAGCGGGTGAGGTAGTACGACCGGTTGGCATTGAGGATCTTGCCATAATGTTTGATTTGATAGGCAAAGTTCTCCACCATGCTTTTCGCCAGCTCGACCCGTCCATCCACCAGGAGGCCAAGAGCGGAAAAGTACGAATCCCAACCATACATTTCGTTAAAGCGGCCGCCAGGCACCACGAAGGGCTCGCCCACCATTGTTGTCGTTTTCTTGTCGTCGTCAAGCACCACCTTACGCATCGCCAGCGTCAAGAGACCGGGACGGTCATTGATGCCACGCACAAAGTCCGGTGTAATGTCTTGGGGTAAGTAGATGACTTGGAGGTTGAGTTGTGGCCGAGCGAGTGCCACCGAGCAATAAAAGTCGTAGGCATCGGGATCACCGCGGGGGACATAGATGATAGGATTCTGTTGGCTGGATCGGTTCTTGGGATCAGGGCAAATTACTTCTAGACTATCTGCATCGATCCGTCGTGTCAGGCCGTCCCAAAAGTTGTAGCGAATCATCCGTGAAAGTCGGTTCACAGGGTTTTCATTCAGGCGAGCTTCGTCTAGGACAATGTGTTTGCGGCCGTAATCTTTCGCCAAAGCCAGTTCTTGCAATAGGTTGGAAAGCATGTATCTAAGGTAGATAAAATACTGCAACCGTTAGGACATGTACCCTTTCTTTTTTGCAAAATGAGCCACTTACGTTCCCCGAATGTCAATACGTCTGTATCCCCCTGAATCAGCAGTGCCTAGCGTCAACGTTTTCGTCCCACCATCGTTCACCGTAATTTGGAAGTCGCCGTCTGTGTCATGTTCCAATATGCGCTGTAGGGTTTCTTCAACGTCCACGAGAAACTTTTGTGCCTTATTCTTGTTGTCTATATGGAAAGGGAAGTCAATACATGGGGAATGAGATTGTCTTGTTTACCATGAGAAGATCGGCGATGGCGAGCATTGTTTGCTAGGAATCCTAGCGATTCAGGAGGAGGTTGTTTCTTTTGAAACGAGAAAGAGAGAGTGAGTGAGCATGTAAATGACGGGAATGACAATGGACTTACCACGTAGGTGCGAGTGCGTTCTTTGGAATTGATACCTGTTGTATAGTATTTGGATGCTTGCGCATGGACATCGGAGGTGCTGTCGTTGGAGGTATTGAAAAAGTCGAACATGTCGGGTAAAGAAATAACAAGAAGAAGAAAGGAAGAAAGAGAAGAAGCGATCTATTTAAGAAAAAAAGACATGGCGGAGGTTGAAATAGTTGACCTCTAGATTTCAAAGTGCGCCGCAGAAAAGGTGGTCAGTGGAGACTCGCTGCATTGACCCTATTCATGTGACGGCATGGATGATCTGCCCGATGACACTTGGTTTGCCTCGCCATTGGAATCATATCAACTAAAAGAGGTTCCAGGAACAACCCTTTTATGTACGTCATAGCACCTTTGATCTTCACTGAACGAATGGTACTATTGAAACTTTAAGTGAAATCGATTGCTTAAAGCTAGAGGTAATGCTCCGACTCAAAGGCGAATCAGGGCCCAACTTATGCACTTTTTGCATCGTTTGTTTCCTGATGATGATGACATGGCTACAGTCCGCATGGTATGCCCAAAATCGTTGACATCAATAGCAATCATGCATCAAGGATCATATCATACAGAAGGACATGATCTTCATTCTTTTGTTAGGAGCCCTTTCTTTTCAAGATGAATGACATCATGCAGCGTGATACCTAATTATCACGCAACAACACAATCGATAAAAGGAACCCCACTGTTTGTCTGCGAGTGTCATAGATGAGGAAAAACCACGGGAGTTTATCGAAACAAGAAAAGTATGTCCTTCGCATTTCATCTTGACGATAATTTCACCATTTACGTGCATCACTCCTTTATGCAGCTTTTAAGCGCCGTCGTCATTTGAAACCCCGTACTGTGCCTGACATTTGATGAGGCATATACAATGTACGCAGACTTGATGAAGGCAACAGGATTAGGCAATATCAAAAAGTAGGTTTTATTGGTCTAATACATGTACTACATGTGTCAGGACAACCATAGAATTGGTATCCAGTGTCATTATAGCTGTTCTAGTGCGAAAAGAAAGAGGAAAGTCGTAAAAGCTAAAAGATCGGCATGGGGCTCTTTAAGGGAAACAGTATGTATCATGGCAAAGAAAGATATATCTTTAATGGGGATTTCAAGAAAAGTAAGGTAAGTATACTATAATGCTGAGGCAGGTAACAGTGGGGATTGCTACAGACAGAACCATCCGGACAGAACCAACCTCCGTATCCTGAATCTTGCTGACAATAAGGACTTAGATGGCGGGGGACTCTCTGAGTCCCTGACTCCAGTCCCGATCATAGATGGGACTCAACTTGAAATGAAGATAAAACTGCCCCTGACCACACACTCCTCCAACAATGATGTGCCTTTGCACTCTAGATTTCAAACCCCGATTGGCTATAAGATTATTTTTTGGCCCGTCCTATTATTTTGCTCCTTCTTCCCCTCGTCTTTACTTTTTTGCCTCCAATGTCATTCTCTCTACTCCACGACGTCAAACGAACGAACGAACAAACGAGCAACTGAACGAACGAACGGTAACTCTCCTCTTCTCACGTCGTGTTCATCTTTTGCTTACCCTTACTAACTTTTTGCCTTTTGCATCGTTCCTCTTTCTTTTGACACTAGATCGGCTACGACGATGACGACGGCAATAGGGACGGCGACGATGCTAATGACGACTCCACCACTGCTTCATGTCACCCAAAAAGGCTCTTTTTAAAATTTTCAAATGTAAAAAACATGGGGAAACCCTCGCAATTTTTTTTTAGGTGCACTCCCATTCCATTATAGAATCTCGTAGTCCAAGTTACTAATAAAAGTGTACCAAGTCTTTGCCCATACCCTTCCGCTACTATCCTTGATACTTTTACACAGCTTGACCGTCTTTGTCCGCCTCCATTTGCTTGATTTTTACAGTAGCTTGGTCATTCTCATTACAACCCGTCGCCATTTACACATTAGCTTAACCCCAGCCTCAAACATAGTCTGTACAATAGCTCATTAATCCTATTGTACCAATAAAACTTTGTATGTATGCGAAGATAGACCTTAAGATCATGTAATGGGTCAAGAGAAAGTGCACTTTATCAGTGCAATGACTAGGGAATCTACTATCGACAAGATGAGTGCAGAAGAAAAAAAATTCAAGGGTTTCCCCATGTTTTTTACATTTGAAAATATCAAAAAGAGCCTTTTTGGGCGACATGAAGCAGTGGTGGAGTCGTCATTAGCATCGTCGTCGTCCCTATTGTCGCCGTCATCGTCGTAGCCGGTCTGGTGTCAAAAGAAAGAGGAGCAATGCAAAAGGCAAAAAGTTAGTAATGGTAAGCAAAAGATGAACATGACGTAAAAAGGGGAGAGTTACCGTTCGTTCGTTCAGTTGCTCGTTTGTTCGTTCGTTCGTTTGTTCGTTCGTTTGTTCGTTCGTTTGTTCGTTCGTTTGTTCGTTCGTTTGTTCGTTCGTTT